>PVKU01000015.1:637096-1049344 GCA_004027475.1 Anoura caudifer | reverse complement strand
TTTTTTTTTTTTTTTTTTTTTGTTTTTTTTTTTTTTTTTTTTTTTTTTTTTTTTTTTTTTTTTTTTTTTTTTTTTTTTTTTTGGCTAGTCGCAGCTGTTACATAGTGAGGGGTGGAGCCTCAGGTGTTCCCCAGGGCAGGACAGGTCAGTCGCTGGGTAGTGACGCTGTATGTGGGGGCGGGGTCTGAAAGGAGATAATGGCGCTTGCTTTACTCACTTTCGGATTCCAGTCCCTTTCACTGCTTCCCCTTTGCCTGGATTATCCGCCATGAATGTGGGACCACCCGGTCAGCCAGATGCCTTGTGCAGCCTCACTGGTTCTGCACAGTTGCCACCCCGTGCCCGGGGTCTGCTAGTCACCACCTGTGCACCTGGGGCCTGCCAGCCGCTGCTGCCTGCGAGCCCCTCTGCACTTCTGCTTTTTCCTGCCGCGACTCCGCCCCTCTTACAGGTCTGGATGAATCATTGTTGGACTTCCAAACAGTTTGATTTTCTGAGTTCTGGTTGTTTTCTTGTTTCTAAATCTTTGTTGTCCTTAACTTTGGTTGTGAGAAGAGGCACAGTGTGTCTGCCTACGCCTCCATCTTGGCCGGAAGTCTGAACTCATGAATCTTATTAGGCTGCAGGGCCCCTCACTTGTATAAGCTCCTTTCAAGACTCTGGCAAGAGCCCAATAACTGTGTGTTCAAGGTCATATGTGTTTGTAAATTTGCAAAAGTAAGACAAATTACTCTTTCCATGGTGACTTCCCTGCTATTACATTTTCTCTTATGGTGGGTAGAATTGAAGTGGGTGGGGATATTTAGTGGGATATGACTAAGAGCAAGTCAAAGTGGGCATTTATTCACCAGGTTTAGTGGGAGATGTTTATGCTGTTTAATAGTATTTCTCAGTAAAGTTAATTTAGTGCTAGCTGTTCCATAAAAAACGGCTCTGAGAATTCTAATATTTCTGGCCACTTTGCCGACTCAACCACTGTGACATTAAGATGCAAAAATAGAGGCTGCTTCACAAAATAAATGTGTCCTACAACACTTGGCACAGAAATGTGTGAGTCATGCAGGGAAAATAAGATTTGCAAATATGAAGCTAGATGCTCATCTATATAAAAATTCTTTCAATCATTAGACAGGAAAATTATATGCAGAGAACTTAGTTCCTATCAGTGTCTGGTCAAAACAGGAACATACTCAATAATGCAACATATAAAATTATAAAAGCACCACACAGTTGTATTTTTGTATGGTGATCATGCAAAAAAATTTTTAACCTGAATTCCTGTTATTGTAGAACACAAACCATAGGATACAACAACAGCAATGATAGTTCATAATAAGTTACAGGATAGACAGTAATAGTTCATAAATGAAAGAAACTTGACAGAGGTTTTTGAAATTTTGGCTACGCTACTAAAAAAATCATATCACAGTATTATAGTGAATTGTGAAGCAAAAGAAGAAACTTTTCTAAACTCTAATTCATAAAAAAGAGTGATTAACCATTTCTTACTATGATTAAATTTATTGTGATATCTTTCCTAAATCTAAATAAATATTAACTCTAATTAAAAAGCATTAGTACCTATTCTATATAATGTCTTTTGGGAAATACAAAAGAAGGAAACATCAGAACTAATATATTCTCAAAGACAATAAAACAGCATCTCCGAACTGCTGAGAAAATAAAGTTGCTTTCAATGTGAAATTTGGTACTTAGCAAGGTTACTATGCAAGAGTGGAGGGCAAAGTAAACGTATTTTCTAACAAACAAAAAAATTGAGATAATCTATACATTACTAACTTCAAGTGAAAGGACTTCTAAATAGTCCTGTTTCATTTAATAGGAAAGAAAATGGAACCAGAAGAAACAGGGAGATATAAAAAGTTAATATGAATAAAGAATTTAAAAAAATATGTTGGTAGAATTTAAAATGAGGATAATGGGGGTATAAAAAGTTAGTATGAATAAAGAATTAAAAATATGTTAGTAGAATTTAAATGAGGATAACTTCACAGTATTACCAATGATGTAAACTGTTGTGCTTAAATATGATATAAAACTAAAATAGAAGCAATAACATGAGAATAAAAGTAAATCTGAGTTAAAATATTCCAAAGTCCGTGTATCATTCCACAAAAAGATACAGATGTTAGCTAACTAGATAGTTAGGTAAAGAATGCTAAAACTTTTAAGAGTAACCACTAAGAGAACAGAAACAAGTTTATATAACTCAAGAAGTTAGAAAAAAAGGAAAAAAAGAAAATTAATAATTTAAAGTTTAGAATTAAGTTTCAATATGATTGTGAGAAAGGGAAATAGCCCCTCAGATCCAGGGACTAGCCTGACAATTACAGGTAGACCTCAGAATGATTAGAAATAGGCCCATCACTCGAAGCCGGGCTCTGGTGTTCTCTGTTGACATGAGTCATCTCACAGAACTCCAACTTCAGACAAAATCGCTGTGAGACCACTTTACAATATTGTCTAAGCATAGTCCCAGTCACTGTGTAATCTAGAAAGCACGAAACATCCCCCTCTTCTGGCTAGTATGAGTGAATGCTGCTTTTTCTTTAACAATCATAGCTTTTGTCTCACTCCGATTGGCTCTCTCTATAGTTTAGGTTTGCTAAAATACTCAGTTGTACAGTTGTCCCCATTTTATGACAGTATTCAATACAGATTAAACCTCCCTTTTTTTCTGAGATCCTCCCCCAAATCACACAACCAAAGCCCCAATCTGATAATAGATCCTAATGACAATTTCTTGGTGAGGACACCCCATCAGGTATTCCCAAAGGTGTATAATCTCCCATGATTCAATGAGTTATAAACCCAACATTCTGTTACAGGTACATTGCTGGGGTCTTTGGCTGGAGAGCAGCAATACCTATAATCACAATAAAATAAGATGGTATTTTAGTTCACTCTTCTGATCAATTTGTTTCTAGGTGAATTTTGAAATAATTCTGCCAATAGTCCCGAACCATACATTTCCCACCCCCCAAAATCCTGTAAAAGTTTAGAATAATGTGGTAAGAATTGATATTTTTCCAGTATTGAGTATTCTCTTTCACAAATATGATGTATCACTTTCTATTTACATACATCGTGGTTTTTGGTTGTAGTTTTATTCACAAATATATTGCATATGACTTGTCAAAGTTATTTCTAAGGATGTACAAAATATTTGATATTTGTGTAACCATATTTTTACATATATATACATTTTCTTATATAATTTATAGACATACCTTGAGTTTATTCCTATGCACTTATATATCTTGACCTATTATATATCAATATTATATTTTTTGTTTTCTAATTAACTAATATCTTTTTTCAACTCTAAATTATCTGGCATATTTTCTTGATTTCTTTCTACTATTTAGAATAAAGTAATTGGCTAATTTATTTTTAATAAACATTTCAGAATATGGATTTTTTGTAAACATATGCTATAAATTATCATACAAATATAGAGCTCTTCATGTCCTTAATTCCTAAATAATATGATGTTGTTATGATCATATTTTATTTTAGTTATTTAGAAAGGTTATTTTTCAGGTTAAAAAGCTTTGTCTTTAATTTTTTGTAACCAATTTATGTTCTTAGAACATGATGTTAATAAAATCTTACCTGTATACTAACTAAATTTTTTTTATTTTCCTCATTTATCTTTATTTTAAATGATTTTTCATAAATATTAAAAAGGTAATATAGTCCCAGATGGTATCAATATATACCTATATATTCTTAATGCAAATTCTTAATATATATGCATCTTTATGGATAAGCTTTTCCATTTACACTAAGCTCAAGAGACTATATTTGTCCTTTTCACTATTATGTTATTAGAACACAACGACAGGCATATTCAAAAAATATTTGTCATTCAATGAATTAATAATCATTTGTGTTTATGCTTTTTTCCTAAATTATCTTTCAAAAACTAAGAGATGTGTTAAAATCCCCTGCTACTATTATTATGTCAAATGCTCCTTACATGTTTAAAAGCATATTTGAATATATTTATATTCTACATTATCTGGTGTGTCAAGGCTTATAACCATCATATTTTATTGTCAAATTCTCCATCAAAATAAGATCATCTTGTCCCACTTACTGCTTTTGGAATTGATTTCGGTTTCGATGCAGGTGGCAGCTCCTGCATTCTTTTCGTTGGTGTTGACTGATACCATTTTTTCCCGATTTTTAACTGACTGAAATTCATCTATAGTTGTTTCTTGTAAAAAAGAAAAACAAAAACAACTATATAAAGTTTGTGTTGTTTTAACTAGTGTAAGCCTTTTGCTTCTAACAGGTGACAAATCTATTATTTCATCTGCTTTTAGTTTTTATGCCCCTTTTTTCCCTCTACTATATGGTGTTTTATAAACATCTTTCATTTGCTTTTTTTCTATTTCCTAATAAGTCAGAAAATATACATTGTATTTTAATAGTATATGCTCTCAAATACCTAGAATTGGAAACTTTCTCAATACATCAGTGTAACAATGGAAATAATGTACTGCTCCCCATGTATATTCTAGGTCCTCAAACCTGCGGTGACTAAGACCTTGCATCACCTCTGGATTCCTGGTTCCTAAGGTAAGTCCACTCCCTGGTGCAGTCGCTCACTGCCTTCTGGGACAGGTGTTTCCATGGGGTTCCGGGAGGGTTTCTGCAAGGATGGGTGAGCTGGGTGCTCCAACTGTGACATCATCAAGTGAGGGCCCAGCTAGCTCTGCACACGGCTGCTTGGTTTGCGAACCAAAAATGTAGGTGGGCGAGAGGTACTTTAAAATTCCAGGAAGGTTTTCCTATTTAGGCCGTCCCCTCCCTACTCTTTCTCCTTCTATACTTTCTTGTTGCCCTCTCCCTCCTGCTTCTCCTCACTTCCCCTCTGCGCTTTGTTGACAAATAGAAAGCAAGTGCAAAGAGGGTGAAAGAGAGAATATAGTGTAGCAGATGAATTTGAGAGGAAAAATTGGTGGTAGGGTAGTGGGTTGCTTTTATAAGTTCAGTACTTTTAAAGATGCTTACCCATGTATCTCATTTTGTTAATATTGCTTGGCAGTTGTTTTGATTTTCAGTTTTAAGTCACTCTTGAACTTGAGAAAATTTGCTTTATGCCTTTATTTCTTCTCTTTCATATGTTCTGGTGTCTTCTTAAGGGACATAGCTTATCTACACTTTTTTTTAGATCATGGCTTATTTTTTAAAAATTTTATTGTTATTCAAGTACAGTTTTCTGCCTTCCCCCCACCCCTCTCCCCCCAGCCATCCCCACCTCCCTCCCCTGATTCCACCCCCACTTGGTTTTGTCCTTGTGTCCTTTATAGATGTTCCTGAAAATCCTTCACCCTTTTCCCCCCATTATCCTCTCCCATCTTCCCTCTGGTTACTATCCATTTATTCTTAATTTCAATGTCTCTGGTTATCTTTTGCTTAGTTGTTTGTTTTGTTGATTAGTTTCCTGTTAAAGGTGAGATCATATGGTATTTGTCTTTCACTGCCTGGATTATTTCGCTTAGCATAATGCTTTCCAGTTCCATCTATGCTGTCCAGAAGGGTAGGAGCTCCTTCTTTCTTTCTGCTGCATAGAATTCCATTGTGTAAATGTACCATAGTTTTTTGATCCATTCATTTACTGATGGGCACTTGGGTTGCTTCCAGCACTTGGCTATTGTAAATTGTGCTGCTATGAACATTGAGGTGCATAGGATCTTTTGAATTAGTGTTTCAGGGTTCTTAGGATATAATCCTAGCAGTGGAATTGCTGGGTGAAAAGGCAGTTTCATTTTTAGTTTTCTGAGGAAATTCTGTACTGTTTTCCATAGTGGCTATACCAGTCTGCATTCTCACCAACAGTGCACTAGGGTTCCCTTTTCTTCACATCTTCTCCAACACTTGTTGTTTTGTTTATGATGGCCATTCTGATTGGTGTGAAGTGGTATCTCATTGTGGTTTTAATTTGCATCTCTCTGATGGCTAGTAATGCTGAGTATCTTTTCATATGTCTCTCAACCCTCTGTATGTCCTCCTTGGAGAAGTGTCTGTTCAAGTCCTTTGTCCATTTTTTAACTGGGTTGTTTGTCTTCCTAAAGTGGAGTTGTGTGAGTTCTTTGTATATTTTGGAGCTCAAACTCTTGTCTGAGTTATCATTGGCAAATATGTTTTCTCATACTGTTGGTTCTCTTTTCATTTTAATGGAAAATTAAAATGAAAACTAAAAGAAAATGGCTGTTTTCTTTAGCCATGCAGAAGCTTTTTTATTTTGATGAGGTCCCATTTGTTTATTCTTTCTTTTATACCCCTTGGTCTAGGGGACATATCAGTGAAAATATTGCTGCGTGGAATACCTGAGATTTTCCTGCTTATGTTTTCCTGAAGGACTTTTATGGTGTCTCAACTTATATTTAAGTCTTTTACCAACCTTGAGTTTATTTTTGTATATGGTGTAAGTTGGTGATCAAGTTTCATTTTTTTTTTTTTTTTTGCATGTAGCTGTCCAGTTCTTCTAATAGCATTTGTTGAAGAGGCTATTTTTACTCCATTTTATGTTGCTGCCCCTTTTGTCAAATATTAATTGGCCATAGAGACTTGGGTTTATTTGTAGGCTCTCTATTCTGTTTCATTGGTCCATGTGTCTGTTCTTATGCCAGTACCAGGCTGTTTTGACTACAGTGGTCTTGTAATACAGTTTGATACCAGGTATCATGATCCCTCCTACTTTGTTCTTCTTTCTCACAATTGCTGCAGCTATTCAGGGTCATTTATGGTTCCATATAAATTTTTGAAATGTTTATTCTATATCTGTGAAATATGCCATTGGTATAATTGGTATAATGCCATTATGCCATTTGGCATATTTAATAGGTATTGCATTGAATCTATAAATTGCTTTGGGTAGTATGGATGGACATTTTGATGATGTTAATTCTTCTAATCCATGAACACGATATATGCTTCCATTTGTTTGTGTCTTCCTTAATGTCTTTCTTCTATGTTGTGTAGTTTTCTGCTTACCTATACTTTTGACCTCAAATCTCTGTCTTCCAAGTAGATATACTCTCTTACTATTTCCATCCTCTCCATGTTTGAAAGAATGGTGTCAGTATGTAACCACAATTCAATATTACTGATTCTGTTCTCTACTGAAATTAATTTTGATTTAATTATTCTATTGCATTTTTACTTATAGTACTTTGCTTTACTCTCAGCTCTCTATTTCTGCCTGTCTCTCAACCACCATCTTTTACATTTCCTTTTTCTGTTATAATTTTTGTCAGCCCCCATCTCTTATTCTGGGGGGTCTCTTAATTTTCTTGAATGTATAAACTATGTATTTTGTAAAATTTACTTTTGTATTCAATTATGAATACCTTCCTCTTTTGCAGCTTTACTTCTCATTTATGTTGCAGATTATTTTATAGACTGTATCTTGTTTGTTTTTCATCTTTCATTGCTCCCTTCTTTAGGAAAGGCAGATCCATTCACCTAAAAAAGGGGGTATATTTTGATTGGTTCTCATTATTGGTTGCTTTCTGACTCCTCCACTTAGATCACAAGCAGAAACACTAAGATGCACAGACCCATGCTAGATAGCTGGTAACTGTTCTGAACAGTCTTTTTCTATTCTACTTGCTTACCTTCCAATTAGGAGCAGAATTTAATCTGTACGATGTGAAGCAAACTGTGGTTCTTCACTGATCAGAAGTGCTAAGTGAAAAAAATATAGCTACATGTAATTCTGTAACGGTCAGCCCTTTGCCTTTAAGAACAGGAGATCTGATTTGTAAAGTACCACCTCCTTTCTGTCTAGCCATCAATTCTATTTCATGTTGAAAATGTTTGGTAGAGTCATGTCAAGAAGTGGGAAACAGGACCGCTGAACCAGCCCTGCTCAGGGGAAGCTGGCTTTCTTCCCTTTGAAAATGCTAGGTCTCTTTTCTCTGAGGAATGCATATATAAAGTTGTAGATTGAACATTTGATCAACTTTTTCTCCATTTGGCTTGTCATTCTGCCTCAGGACTTCATTTGAGCTATGGTGTGTGAAAATTCTTCATTAACTCTGCTATGTCACAGAGTCTAGGACCTAGACAGTTATTCTATGCTGTTGAAAATATGCATACTCTGCTGTGTTTTTTGAATGATAAAATGAGATTGGTCAGGCAAATACATATATTTGAACAGGTTTTCTTTGCCCCAGTAATATGTCTTTCCCTTCAAAAGAAATGGGCCCAACTCTGGCCAGCTGTCTCAGTTGCTTGGAGGGTCATCCCATAAACTGAAAGGTAGTGTGTTTGATTCCTGTTCAGGGAAAATAAATACCTGGGTTGGGGGTTTGGTCAACAGTCAGGGTGCATGTGAGAGGCAACCAATCGATGCCTCTCTCTTACATCTGTGTTTCTCTCCCTGTCTCTCTCTTCCCTTCCCCTGTCTCTAGAATCAATAAGCATGTTCTCAGGTGAGGGTCAAAAAATAATACTAATGAAAATAAAGAAATATTTTTGAAACTTACATTCCTCACTATGGAGTAAACTGTGAGCTGTGGTAAAGAATGCAGAGATTCCTTCTCCATTTGAAATGAGGAGAATGAGAAATAACCCATTTTGTGAAGTAGTGTGAGAGTGGCAACTCATGTCCGACTCAGAACTGGAAGTGGGAAGGCGCCCTGAGGCAGAAATTAGGAGAGTGACTGGAGGATGGTGGGAATGGAGCCATAACATGAGATTTGGAGAGGTGGGCGTAAACCAAAACACGCAGACTTTGAAAGTAAAGAATGAGAGATAACTTCTAAATATTGTGGGAAGCCATTGAAGGATTTTAAATAGTGAGTAACATGCCATTTTAAATAGAGAGTAATTCAATATATTTAAAAAACACAATTCTGGGGTGGAGCATGGAGAGCATGTAGAACAAGAGTGGAAACAAGAAACCCATTTAGATGTTTTCAATATCTACATGAGAGTCAGACATATTTGAAATGCATAACAGGTAGAATCAATAGGGCTTCCACTATTTGGACACAGGGTATAAAGTACAGAAGCAAAAAGGGGAACCCTTTGGGTTCTTGCTTGAGCAACTGGGTTAGTGAGAATATGTACTAAGATGTAGAAGACTGACAGAGGAACAAGTTTATAGAGGAAAGTGAAATCAAGGGGTCATATTTGGATATGATAGTTTTGGAAAATCTTTGAGTCTTAAGTATAAACATAGTATTCAAAGACATATAAATGAAATGTATCACCTGAGAAGAGAGGGTAGATAAGTAAAGAATTTCTTGGATACAGGGAAGAGACTGACATGTGGCAGAGGGGAGGGGAGGTAAAGGGACTGAATGAAATAGGTAAAAGGAGTAAGAAGTACAGATTGGCAGTTACAAAATAGTTACAGGGATGTAAAGTACAGCATAGGGAACACATTCGATAACATTGTAATAACTCTGTGTGGTGCCAATCTGTGGTGCCAAAGCTGAGTACTGCAGATATTGGGGAGAACACATTGCTTAACCACTGTGCTGTGTACCTTAAACTAATGCAAAAGAGTGTTATAAACTGTAATTGAAAAATAAAATTTAAAAAAAATCACTGACCATAAAAAGAAAAGAAATTTCCTGGCAATTCCATCATTTAGAAGTTGAATAGAAGAGGAGGAGCCAGCAAAGGAGACGTACAGTGGAAGAGAACAAGGAGGTAAAAGGAAAACTGGTGCAGTGTAGTTCTGGGAAAGCCAAGAGAAGAAAGTGTTCAGGGAGAAGTTGTAGTCACTCACGTTGGAACTGCTCAGAGGTTGAGGAAGATGCTGTCTTCAGAACTTGGCCTCACAAAGGTAATTAGCTATCTCGACTAATGCAATTTCATTTGAATAAAGGGAGGTGGAGGAGCAGGAAAAGAAGTTGGAAAGAATATCAAGTTTAAAAACTAATTTTAAATGAATGGAAATAAAATAGTGAATTGCAATTGCACAAAGTAAGATAGCGTATGTAGACAATTGTTTCAAGATCTTTGTCTGTAAAGGGGCACAGGAATGGGACAATGTCTCAAGGGAGACAGGATGTCAAAGAAGGTTTTTAAAAGATGGGAGATTCTGGAGCATGTTTATCTGAGAGTCATAATGATCCAAAAGGGGTGAAAGAGGCCAATGATACAATTCAAAGAGAGATTATCTGTAAGAGTAATATTCGTGGGAAGTTGAAAAAGAAAGAGATCCAGAACACAAACAAGGGATTGAATTTTGCAGGAGGGAAACTTTAGCTCTTATAATAGGAAGAATGAGAAAGAAGAATGATGCAGCTAATTTTATGCGCTTACAGAACAAGTCCAGACTTTACCAACCCCTCCTTGGTAAGAAGAGCAACCAAGTTTTAATTTTCTACTGCAGAGAGATAAAGATGAAGGGAAATCAGATTTCTCCTTGCTGTCAGATCAGCAGAGCCCTACGTTCTAACTTCTCAGCGGTTCTCTGGAAGTTGGATGCCAAGTTTGGGGTAACAATGCAACAGTAAGAGTAACAGTGAGAGTAAAAGGTAAACTGTTTATCATGTAGAATAGATTTCCCTGCAATTACTCACATACTGTATACCTGCCGCTATGAATTCCTTCTTATCAGTGTTACAGAAATCATTTTGTTTTAGCAATAAGCATTTTTAAGTTGTCACTTTTGTTTTAAAAGTCTAAAAATCAGAAAGCATATATGCAGACTAGGAACAGAATGCAGTGTGTCTTCAGACTACACAACTGCTGCCCCAGAATGCTGAAGAATAAGACAACAGCTTGGCCTGTGGGCCATTTTTCAGTTTACTTTTTAAAAATGTTTTTTACATTATCTTCAATGCAGTGCCTTGGGATTCTGAGCCATGACTCATATAGCTGGCTGACACTGACATAATTTTTTGTAGATACCTCTGACAAATCACAGCCCCACTAGTCGCCAGCTTACAGTGATATTTATGGACACCTTTGAACCCAATCACACAGCAAGTAAGATGTATAGAAGAAGAAAAAGCAACAGCAACTGTTAAATAACACTTGTCTTATTTTTTTATTTTTCATTATGTCAAGGGTTAAATGCATACATTGGTGGGGGAAATGCCTGTTATTATGGAAGAATGAACTGTATAGTATATTTAAAAGAAAATTTCAAGAAATGTCACATAGGAGAGGATTTTTCTCTCCCTAAGATGAAACATCATTTTAGGTTTCCACCTATACATAACAGTTAAACTATAAAACGGATTTTATAAGTCAGAAGCAACAATGGGGTGCTGGGTGAGTGTGTGTATGTGTGCATGCGTGTGCAATTTTTAAATATTTAATGTGCAGATTTTGCACTCCAGAGGATTAATCAAACTGTCAGGCCCAAGACCGAAACCTGAAAAGTGCACACAGTATGTCATGGTAACTTAGCAACCAGAGCCGAAGAGGTTAAGACAGAAATTGCTGTCATTTTCTTATATTTAAGAATTTCTACCTTATAATCTTCTGGCCCCCTCACTAAACACACTTCCTGATTCCTCCAGGTGGTAGTTCACTGAATCAAATCTTTCATATATTTTAATGATCTTGTGTCTGACAATTTCTATTTGTGGAAGATAAGAGGACTCACCCACGGAGTGCGGAATTTCAAAACATCTGTGTATACTCCATTGATCAAGACTCTAAGTCTCTGTGCATAACACAGGTGGTGCCAACTGGACTCATAATTTTTCATCAAATCATGAAACACACATATGTAATGAGACATTCTAGATATATAAGTATAGCAACAGAGGGACATGATCAGTTCCATGACAGATCTGTTCTGGTACTAGTGGCGATTGCCTCTGCCAGGATGAGGGCTGTGCAGCAGCTCCCGAATGGACACCAGTATTGGGCCTTCATACGGTAGGTCTTCTAGTCTGGCTTAAAAATCATAAAGGACTTCTTTAAGTTGAAGCCTGAGCAAAAATTAAAAATTAAGTATTTGCAAACAAAGGAGGAAAAACAATGTGATTCGGGTATTTAAAATACTGATGTATTTCACAGTTTACTTAGTGCCCAAATGGCCTTGGGTTAGTTAAAAGACAGAGGGAATGCTTACCTCAGTTCTCCTACTCCCATCAACAGCAGCCTGGCATACTGGGTACGCTTCATTCCAGGTTCTTACATCAAGGAGAAAGGCTCATGTGAAGGTAGTAGCGGGCAAAGGTGAAGCAACACCAAACGCATAATCCTTTTTCTCCTGGGCTGACCTGAGACAGGTTAGTAATAAGATTATGTTTTCTTTAAGATAGATGTGGCTGGTGGTAGTTTGACAATTAAGAACCCCTTTTTACTGTAGCCTAATTGTGCTGGATTTTGGGTGAAACTTCTAAAAGAAAAAGTCCAAATTTTAAGTTACTGTGTAAAAAAGAAGAATGTGATTATGCCAGTTATTGTAACTCCTTTTCATGACTCGAGGTGCAGCTCCGTTAGTGTTCCTGGCCACGCCCCTGCTCATCCAAAACAACTGCACCTGCTTCCTGGCTCATCGTGCCGAAGATTGTTAAATTCGGAGTGTTGAATGTTCATTGGTTTATTTACTCTTAAGATGAGCCAGAACTCAAGTATTGGTTCATCGTTTCATCTTAATTAAGATGCACAGTTAAATAATATTCTAGAAATAAACACATTCCAGGGCCAGACTTTATTGGAAATAACTGTTATAATTTTTTGTTTGCTGTTGTTTTTGAGATCACAGTTCTTGTAGTTTATAAAGATGTTAACACTTTTAAATTATTTTCCTTATTTCCTATGTGAGATAGCCTATTAGGCTTATGGAAGCCATATAAATAAACAGAAATAGGTAGATATACATGCAAACAAGCAGAAGAGAAGCAATAGGACTTCTGTGTTTATTCCTACACCAATTTGTGTTTTCTGGGGGTTGTATACCTCCTGAGACTCAAAAGTTGCTGACTGCATATGCTTCTGCTTGTGTGTAAAGTTTGATGATCATCACACTAGGTTTTATCTTCACACAAGATAATTTTTTTTCTTTTTTTATCATTGATAAGGCTATTTCACTATGCCTTTCTGTGGTATCATTTATTTATTCATTCACTTAAGGAGTAGTAACTGAGCTCTTTTTGGGGAAGGTATCACAGTCTCAGAAAGCAATAGGTGATTTTCCGTACCCTCGAAGGTCTGAAAATAGATATACTTGGTGTTATGAGGCATTCCACATCAACCCCAGCACTGAGCTTTCTCCAAGTTCCGCTCTCTCTTGGTCAAACAGCACACTGGTCATCTTATGGTCCTCTAAGTCAGTGATGCCCAAAGAGAGGTGTGTACACTTCCTGGATTGTGGGAGATGATCTTGTGGAAAATAGGAAGAAAATATTACAACTTTTTATTTTTAATATTGTTGATTATGCTATTACAGTTGTCCCAATGTTCTCCCTTTGCCCCCTTCTACCCTGTACCTTCCATTCCCTCCAGCAATCCACCCCCTTAGTTCATGTCCATGGGTCATGCACATAAGTTCTTTGGCTTCTCCATTTCCTATACTGTTCTTAACATCTTCCTGTGCATTTTGTACCTACAAATTTATAGTTCTTAATCCCTGCATCTTGTCCTCCATTCTCCCCTTTTCCCCTCCCAATTCATAAGCTCCGAATGATCCCCATATCTATGGTTGTGTTTCTGTTGTGCTTGTTTGCTTAGTTTGATTTTTAGATTTGAATGTTGATAATTATGAATTTATTGCCATTTTAATGTTCATAGTTTTGATTTTCTTATTTTTCTTAAATAAGTCCCTTTAACATTTCATATAATGATGGCTTGGTGATAATGAACTCCTTTACCTTGTATGGGAAGCACTTTATCTGCCCTTGAATTCGACATTATAGCTTTGCTGTATAAAGTAATCTAGGTTGTAGGTCCATGCTTTTCAACACTTTGAATGCTTCTTGCCAGTCCCTTTAGCTTGCAAAGTTTCTTTTGAGAAATCAGATGACAGTCTTATGGAAACTCCTTTGTAGGTAACTCTCTGCTTTTCCCTTACTGCGTTTAGATTCTCCCTTTAACTTTAACCTTTGACATTTTAATTACGATGTGTTTTGGTGTGGTCCTCTTTGTGTCCATCTTGTTTGGGATTCACTGTGCTTCCTGGAATTGTATGTCTATTTTCTTCACCAAATTAGGGAAATTGTCTTTCATTGTTTTTTCAAATAAATTTTAAATTTCTTGCTCTTTTTCTTCTCCTTCTAGCACCCCTATGATTTGAATGTTGGTACTTTTGAAGTTGTCCCACAGGCTCCTTAGCCTACCCTTGTTTTTTTTTGGATTCTTTTTTTGTTATTGCTCTTCTGATTCAATGGTTTTTTTTCCTTATGTTCCAAATCACTGATTTGATTCTTGGCTTTATCTCCTTCACTATTTGTTCTCTGTAAATTTTTCTTTATTTCACTCAGTACAAGCTCCATTTCTGCCTGTCTTTTTTTATGCTGTTGAAGTACGAAACAAGTTCCTTGAGCATTCTAATACCAGTTAACCAGTGTTTTGAACTCTGCATCTGATAGATTGCTTATCTCTGTTTAGTTCTTTTTGTGGAATTTTATTCTGTTCTTTCTTTTGGATCTTATTTCTTTGTCTCCTCATTTCGGCAGCCTCCCTGTGTTTGTTTCTGTGTATTATGTAGAGCTGCTTTGACTCCCTGTCTTAGTAGCCTGGCCTATTGTACAAAAGCACACCTGTAAGTTGGATGGGGCCTAGCCTTACACAGTCACCAAGTGGGGCAACCCTAGTCACCACTCTGTGACCCTGTGTAAGGGAGGGCTCAGAGAGGGGACAATGCTGCCTGGCCTCTGGGGTTTTGTCTAGGAGGAAGCTGTCTCCAGGCACTCACCCTGATGCCATTCACTTTAATTTCTCCCCAGATGCCACTGGTGTCCTTCCAGCTGTTGCCCTGGCACTGAAGCCCAGAGGGAGTGAGTCTGTTTAAGTTCAAGGTCTGTTGTTGGCCCTTTAGGAGGAAACCAATCCCACAGTTTCTTCCACCACCCAACCCCCCACCTCGACTTTTACAGCCAGAAGTTATAGGGGATTTTCTTTCTGGCGCTGGAACCCTGGGCTAAGTTGTCTGGTATGGGGCTGGAATCCCTCATTACCAAGGTATACCTCCCAATTTTTATTCACCATACATGAGTATAGGACCACCCATTCCAAGTCTCCATACCTCTGCACATCTCTGCCCCTCCTACCAGTAGGGGTGATTGTACTTCTTTAATTTCTTGGTTGTTGGACTTCCACAGAGTTCAATTTTCTGATGATTCTGGGTATTATTTGTTTTGTAGTCTAGCTGTAACTTTTGCTGTGGTTGTGAGAGGAGGCAGGCCCTGTTTACCTATGCCTTCATCTTGCCCAGAAGTTCAGGACTTTTTAAACATACTTTTGTTCAGGGAAAGGAAAGAAATTACATATGGAGTCACATTAGCTCATTCTCACGTTTTTTTCCTACTTTCATGGGATTGCATGTTGTACCAGGTATATCAAGTGCCCAGAAGAAATAGGTGGAGTCTACCACACATGGTCTAACAGTGGCATCCTCACTTACTTTTAGAGTGTTGTGATATTGTGCAATTTAGATTTGCCCACTTAAGTGACATTATAAATTTTATTGTCCAGTTTTAGCTGAACTGACCCTCAAAATGTACAACTGGCTTAATATTTTATTCATGAATGAAAACACCACTGATTAAAGATGATAAGGCACGTACAAGGGAACAACAAAAATTGATGGAGTTGACAATCTACATTTCCTGCATATTTCTTTGTGAATTTTACTAGGGAAAACAATGGCAATGTAATGAGGGCTTATAAGAAGTTGCTAGAATTTTTAGAAATTATTAAGAAAGTAATTTAATATATATTTTTATATCCACTGTTTATGGATGTCACTTAGCTATGCTTCAAAATGAACTCCAACCCAAGTGAATTATGTTCCTTATGATGTAAGCTAGTGCTAGTGTTATACATACATCATTTATGAATAAGTATGTATGCATTTATTAGGGTGCATATTCCAAAAAAATTAATAATGTGAGCCCATTATCAGAAAGTTGGATACCACAGTTTTAAGTAACTATGCTGTAGTTCCTTTTCTGGTTTTAGTTACCAGTCCAAGTACAATGGCTCTACAGGCTGAGCCACCTTGACTAATCTGTCTCGTGAACCAGTATTGATCTGCTTAGCATCTTGTTCACATTTCTTCTCCTGACCAGACTACATTTTGTATCAAATCCTAAGGAAAACCTCTTGATTTTAATGAGAAGAATCGTTTCATTAATGCCTGATAGAATACTGCTTCCTGCTAAATTTGGAATATGTCTTTTCTCTTTGGCCTTTTCCTATTTTTGTTTCAAAAGATTGTCATTCCTAGCTTTATCCTTAAATATGGCTGAATCACACTTTCCTTCAACAAATATTCTTTGTGCAATATGCTCTACACAGTTCCTCAAACAAGCACATCAGAGAAGCCAGCAATTTCGGAGTATACGTTTCCATATTCACAAAGCAGGTCACAAGCATCCAACATAGAGACCACCCCTTTTCACACAGAGGTTGGCGGCTAACCCAAGACTCCCTCCATGGATGCCTCTTCCCAAAGTCCATTTCTTCAGTCTCCTAGCTTGCCAATTCTTGGCTCACAAACCTTGGGAGCTTCCCAGGTGAGATCTGAAACTGGCCCTATACATGGAGGTCAAGGAGAGACCAAAGGAAGAGGCAGACCATCCAGATTGGTAAGTGGCAGGTTTAATAACAAAGGAAACTTACCTTCGAGGTCTGTCTTGGGCAGCTGCAAGAAAAGTAGATCTCTGTATCCACCCACCAAAATCTCAAAGGCTTATATGGAGGCCTTAGCAGGGATCAGTCACATATACCCTCCAGATGCACATTAGTCTCTCAAGGCCATGAACCTGCAAATGGCTCCCACCTCGGGAACAGTGGGCAGAACATATGCTCTAAGGACAAGGAAGGGGATGAGCAGCCTTTAATTGCCCAAGTCCCGCTCACGGTCAGCCAGTGGTCACGACCTCGCAATGACCCTCCAACAGGGTTTCTCATCCTGGGCACTGCTGATATCTTGGACCAGATGATGTTCTATTGTAGGAGCTGTCCTACGCATTGTAAGATATCTAGCAGCATTCCTGGCCTCTGCCCACTACACGCCAGTAGCAAGTCCTCCCCTTCCCCACAAAATGTCTCCAGATTTTACCAATTGTGTTCTAGAGGACAAAATCACTCTTGACTGAGGTCCAGCTGTTTAAAGGGCTAAAGAGTAAAGTAAAAGATTGATATGGTAAAAAATATTAGGCAGAATATGTTTAGATAGGGCTGTCTGAGAAAACCACTCTGAGGAGGAGATATACAAGGTGACACCTAAAGAATGAGAGGAAGCCAGTCTTCTAATGTGGATGGGGAAAAGCTTTCTAGATTGTGGGAATAGCGAGTGTAAAGGCCCTGAATCTTGAGCTCCAGGGACTTGGGAAACTGAAGCCGGCCAGAGTGGCTGTAGTACAGTGACAACCAATTGGCTGGGAGATGTCGGCAGAGGCCAGATCATAAAGGGCCTTGTAGGTGAGGGTCGGTTCTGGAACAACCCTAATCTGCAATGAGTCTGTGCTCATTCTGTCTGTTTAGATGAAAACTGCCATGAATACCCTTGTGTAGCTTTTCAGGAAATGATGATACTGGAAGTACAGATGAGTTAATCTTTCTACTTCTTGAAGATTTTAAACTTTGGAGTCTGAGAGCAGGAACTAGTTACATAAGAGCAAAATTTACTTTGGGGCAGAGGGTTAGTTTCTTCAATAAACAAATTTTTTAGAATTAGCTAGTGAATATTCAGAATATTTAGTTGTTCTTGGTATAAATGAAGAGTTGATGAGGGGAGAAAATTAAGATGTTATTTCTGCAACTCAGGAAGTACAATTACCAGTTTCTCTAAGAAAATACTTGAGAAATTAATCTGCTGTGTTCCAATTTGCATAATTAACTGTGTCCAATGCCCAATCTCTAAATTTACCTGCTTTTCAAATTGGGGGAGGTACTCTCTTGGCAATTTCAACTATTAGACCTCAGTTTCCTTATCTGTAAAATGCTAGGATCTTTAAGGCTTGTTCATCTAAAATGTTTAATTCTCTGATCTTTTATATTTACCCCCAACATAAGTATAAATTAATTTTGACTGAAATTATCATGGCTATGTAGAATAATTGGAAAAATGTGCTCTTTGATCTCTCTTGTGTTGATTACTTGGATTTGAGTTTGAGGGTCATACAACACCACACTTTTTCATAACTCAATTTCTTTATCAAAATCTAGGGTGAGATTTGGCAGCTCTGTCAGGCATCCAGCTGAAGATATATCCAGGATCAACTCACTGAAAACAAATACGAAACTTTCTCTTCTGCCAAATTTCTCTGTGTCTGCTACTCTTGAAAGGTATTTCTACAGAAGAAGAAAAAAATCTAAAAAGCAAATATAAAAAGCAACAGTTGCCTCTCTTCAAGTTCCCATGACATGTGACCTGATTTATCAATCCTCTGTGACGTTTGGACCCTTGTTTCCCAGCAAGGGCCAAAGCAAACTGCTTTCAAGAGTCTCCATCTTCTGTCTGTTTGCAAACCATACCCAGTTGGCCCATCAGGCAGACATCTGGCATGGGGACAACAGCACAGCTTTGTCATGGAGCTTCAGTCTGAGACAGCGGCCAAGCTCCAGTCTGTCGGAGCTCATCTGAAGATGCAGAGGTCAGTGTCGGGAAGGATAAATGAACTTGGTTTTGACACTAGAACTATATGGAAAACAGTGTGGGACAATGGGTGGCCTGAGGCTAATAATGTTTTCTGGAGAAGAAGAGGGAAGAGTACGGTTGTCTGCCCTTGAAAACGCTATTGCCAAGGGAAAGAGTGACTATGTTGTGTGTGTGTGTGTGTGATGTGTTAGAGACAGAATATAAATATGCCATTAATAACTGAAACTGAAGACTGTCGTCAAATCAGTCTATAGTAATTCTCCAATTCTTTCAAACCCTTCTTAAGGTCTATTTTTAAAGAGCTATTGTTGTAAGAAACAACATGGACTTCCAGTCTCTTTTGCTATTATTTGTACCTGCATTTTGCGGTAGTCATTTACTGAAGTTACTTCCTGACATTTTGGACAAAGCCAGTGCTTTGAGAGCCAAATTAAAAGTGTTGTGAAAGGGTGCTTTTGTACTCTGGAAAAGGATATTCTGCTGATCTCCTTTGTGTGTGAGAAAATTTTGATGCCTGGAGTTACTTAAACTTAAAGGTATATCCTTGATAACTTAAACACTCTAATAAAATACTACTTGGATCAGTTTGTTATCGTAGCATAATAGGTAATTCCCAAACATCACAGATTAAACCAACATGCATTTATTCAGTTAACATTCCTGTGGATTGGAAATTTAAACTGTCTTATCTACTGGTTCTTCTGGCCTTCGTGGGGTTCCCTAGAAGTCAAGTGCATGTCAGCTAGGCAGCGCTGCTACTAGGGCTGTCTGGCTATTGGATGGAATGGCGGTGGTGATCGGGCCACATTCCTCTCCTCTTCCAGAAGGCTGGCCTCGGCATGTTTACATGTGCTCACAAGGGTCTGAGAAAGCAAACACAGGCATTGACTCTGAACTGGTAAAATGTCTATTAGCCCAAAGCAAATCACAGGCTGAGGCTTAATTTGCCAGATAGGGAATTAGACTCCACAATTTAATAGAAGGAGATGAAATATTACCTCATGAAGGCTGTGGATACAAAGAGAGGGGAGCAATTTTTGCAATCTACCTTACTACTCAATAGTACATGCCACATGCTTAGGTACCTTACATTTTCACCAAATTTTACAAGAACCTGGAAAGTTAAATATTTAAAAATTAAATATTTTTGCATATTAGAGTTGAAGAAACTGAGGTTTAGAGAGACTAAGTAGCTTGTCCAACATCATAAAAAGCAGATAAGCAAAGTCTTGAATAAGGACTTGTGTGACCCCAAATCTTTAATTTTTTTCTTTTATTACATATATTTATTTTCATAGTTATCAAATTATGTTAAATTCCATTATAAAAGTGTTATATCTGTATTCCTCCATCTCCTTTAAATATTTTATTTGACTTTATTACTGCATCCATATAAGTTATTCCAAGTTGTTAGATTTGGTAAAAGCTGAAACTAAACATGTTCACCTTCTTAAGTAAAACCTAATTAGTAATCTAGACCATGGATTTATATCCTACTACAAATATTTCTTGGCTATTCAGTCTTCATGGCTACAGTGGTTCTGGATAGATGTGTGCTTTTAGCAGGTCCTCATGTCCTGACTCTGCTCTGGGAAGATCTAGGATGAGTGCCCTGCACTTGGTGTGGAGGAAAGAACCATGTGCTGGAAATTGGAACTCTGACATCCTGAAACCCTGGGATGAGAAGCTGGATGTTTGAAGATGATGTATCATTTTACTTCCCCTGACCTCAGCTTCTTCACTAATAAACCAAGAGTGTTAGAGTTTTCAAAACACTTGGCTGTACACTAGTCCAGCATTCCTATTGATTGCTCCAGGACACTTGGAGGAGGGGGCTTCTAGGGCTGAAATTCAACCTGCTGGCCATATTGGTTTCTGGCTGCCAGAATAAAGTGCTGTCTCTGCCCAGCTTTTAAAAGAGTCAGGTTTTAATGAGAGTATAACTGTTCCATGTGCCTACTGAAAGGGATACCTTTTTGAATTCTCATAAATTGCCACACGGTTAGCCTTGGTATTGCCTTTACTGGTCACTACTCACTGTGTGAGACCTGCACCAGTTCTGTCCGTGTTCTCCTGTTGAACTGTGGATTAATGTAATCACATTTTGTTCTGAGTACAGGCCCGCAGTGACAACGGCAATGCTTCACCCTTATAAAACAGCCACCCAATGTCCACTAATTGTTAGCGGCATTCTTCCCACTTACATTTCATGTCTGAGATCAACTTCCTTTTGGAAAAACAATTAAGAGAAAGCTTGAGGGGAATGTTTAAAGAAACTTTGGTCAGGGAATTTCTGGTCTAGGCTTCAGGAGGGGCACTCTTGCCCTGATGTCTTTTCTGGCTTCTCAATGTGACCTGGGGGATAGGAGCATTAAGAGGTCTGGTTTTGGTAGGTGGTTTTAGAATAGCCAAGCACAAAGAATCCCCATTCCCTGCTGATACCCAGCCAGGCACATTGGGTTTGGGGTTCCACACACACAGTGATTGGGACAAGAAAATCAGTTTTTAATAAGGATGTTCATTGGTTGGCTTTGTGCCCTGTGCAGATTTCACTCAGGAAACTGTGATATCAACAGATGTGTATGAGGTTCATGATGTCAGATCCTGGTCAGTGTGGGCAAAAGTAATATAAGCAAATACTCAAAGAGCATTACCTGTATAAACTGTTGTGGTAAAAGCTTGACTGCATTTCTATTTCTTTCATTTGTTTGCTCTTACCATCTCAAGTTAGTTTTGTTCTAATATGGCTACAAACTACTAGAATACCTACTAGCAATGAAGAGTTGGTAATTTTTTGTAAAATCAATATACTTATATACTTAATAATAATAGTAGCTGTTACTGTATTAGTCTATTAAGGCTTCCATAACAGAATACCGTAGATTGCATGACACGAACAATAGAAATGTCTTTATTCACAGTTGTAGATACTAGAAGTCCAAGATCAAGCTGCCAACAGGTGTGGTTTCTTCTGAGGCCTCTCTTTGTGGCTTGCAGAGGGCCACCTTCTCATGGTGCCCTCACATCATCTTTCCTCTACCTCTCTTTGTTTTCAAATTTCTCTGATTATACTGAATTAGGGCCAACTCTGAAGGCTTTATTTTAATTTCATGGCCTCTTTAAAGACCTCATCTCTAAATACAAGGTCAGTCTGGGGTACTGGGGCTGGGGCTTCACTGGATACATTTTGGGAAAGATGATTTAGTCTATAACATTTAATATGCTTTACTTTTTCCACATGTGATTCTAGTTGCTTTATATAAATTAACTCCAAGGTTCTCAAGCTCAGCAATGTTGACATTCTGGGCTAGGTCATTCTTTATGGGTGGGAGTCTGTCCTATGAATTGTTGTATGTTTAGTATCATCCCTGGCTTCCACCGATTAGATGCCAATAGACACCACATTACAAATTAACTTTTAGTATTCTCACTTCATAGAGAAAGATACTGAGATCAAAAGCAGATTAATAATTGGCCAAAGTCACATGGAGAATACATAGCAGGGCCAAAACGTGAATTCACTATTTTTTTCCATGATGTTAAGTTGCTCGTTAGTGCCTACCCTACACTTCTTCAGCCTTCCACTGTCTCTAGTCTGGTTAACTCAAACTCTGAAACGAAAATGAAAAAAGATCAGTAATTAACCATATGATGATATTTTCCAACCCTTTGAAAACCCAAACCATAAATTGTGCCTTCCCCAAATACTGACCTGTTGTTATTTCAGATTGTAAACCTGACATCACACTAAAAATTTTCCCTAAAATGATCACTAATAATTGAGAAATATACTGGAGGATATACTTCAAGGATAACAGATTATAAATCTTAGCTTAAGCTAACCAGTCACCCACTCCTAAAATATATGACACCCCAATTTTAAAGAAAAAAGGGAGAGAATTTAGGATATTGGCCTTTGACCATTCAAAGAATTAGGTACAGAAATAAGGTTTAAGTTCTGCCTTTTGAGAAGTTTAAAAATGAAAAATCTTAGGACATGCACCCCACCCCCCAAATGTAACAACTTCAGAGTGATGTTTATTTTTTCTTAAAGCCAGTTGGTTTATCAAATGTGCTTGAACTTCCAATACCCTCCAGAGAGGAGAGAAAACTAAATGATTGTGCAAGTGTGTGTGCTGGGGTGTTCTGGGAGAGATCCCTTTCTAACTCTTGAGACGCAGTCTTTGCTTCCTCACCATGCAGCACAAGACTTATCTTAGCATACCAATAAATGTTGTGCTGGCCATAAAAACAGTCAGTTCTAGCATAAATCCAACTTCAGTATTTAATTCCTTGACCTTCCTTGTCACTGATTCCCACAAGCAAGGCACATGCCCTGTGAAGTGTCTCCTTTTTATTGGCTCTAAATTTACTGTCTGATCACTTTTTAGCTTCCGCGCTCATCATGTCATGAGACAACATAAAAAAAGGGCTGTCCTAGAGACCTTCATATTGTGGAACATCTTCCTCTATCCTACTCTGACTATTCCCTCTGCCCCAACTCTTCCATATGGTAATGAATCTCCTGGGGAAGGCGTGATTTTTTTTTTTTTTTTTTACACAGAGTTGCAGCACATGAGAGAAATTCTTCATTTCAATTGAGAATGATACGAAGCTGAGTCCTCTCGAATATGGTTTCTGCTTTATCTGTTGCTTTATTGGGAATATAATAACTTAAAGGATTTCCAATTCCCATTGTTCACACTATGATTTTTTAAAGGTGCTATTCAAAAGTATGAATTATGGAGATGTCTTTTAAAAAAATAATTCTTCATAGAGATTGCTAATAGAGAGCCTTGTTTATTTGTAAGGCTGTATTTTAAACAGTATGAAAACCCCCCATCCCTATTTCTTTTACTCTTGAAAAGATTTCCCTTTTTACTGTTTTGAAATTTTAATTTCTATTTTATCACAGTTTTTTTCTTTAATTATTAATTTACCAAGGAAAGGTAAGACAAACTGTTTGCCTTAGCCTGGGAGCATCTGTGCCTATGATTTTTAAACAGAGTTTGACAAAATAACTCCTGGGGATTTTTCTAAACTGTACCGCATGGTTCTTCTTCCTGCAGAGATGCAGATACACGCTGATGTGCCACAAATCACAGAGTGACTTTCTCCAGTGCTAGCCATCATATCTCTCAGCTACATCTGGGCTGTCAAATAATGTTGAGAACCACCAGTCTGGATTAAAGAAAATATTTTGTTGAATGGAGTTTGTAAGAATACAGAGGATTAGATTTTTTTTCCCTGAGTATTTTATCCTTTTCCTATAGAGCCTTACCCATGCTGCTCCCTCAACCTGGATGTCCTTTTCTGCTTCTCTGATTCATCTTTAAGTGCCAGACAGAGCCTCTGCTGTCTTGAATGCCTGCTCCAGGCCACCAGGCCGAATTAGGTGTACCGGCCTCTGGACTCTCATTGCACCTTGAAGTTAGCTCTTGATACCTTGCCTGTAATCATTTCAGAGTGTTTCCTTCCTCTTACTAGACTTCCGTCCTTGAAAGTCAGGGATGATAGGGTTCATCTTTATATTCCTAGTACAAAGAAACACATCTGAGACATGTATTGGGGGTTCAATAAATGTCTAGGAATGGATGAAAGTCAACACTTTAAGGAGAGGACATGCTGAGTTTGAGGGAAGCGAGGTGTGGGGTATGGGGAGAAATGTAAACAACTCAAAGACAAGCTGGTGGGCCCTTAACCTGGCTGAGGGATGAAGACCAAAGGCCCACTTTGTCTGTTTCATGAGCTAGCTGGTTAGAAAAGGCCAGCAGGCAGGAAAAACCTCACCATGAGCATTAACATATCAAGGTTGCTTCTTTAGCCCCCTACTGTCCAGCAGACTGCTCATCCTAATTGGAGTGAAAGTGTAAATGTTAAAATTTCACCCCACCTAGAAGCACTGATACTTCTCTTGCTCGAGACTCAACATGGCAAACCAGAGGAGATGTCACTGACAACAGGTTAAAAATAATAGAGATGTTCTGAAAATTTGATGAAAGCTTCAGGGTAAATGTTATTTTAACATCACAGGCTGCAACTAGAAGACTAAGTCCTAGAACTTATGAAAAAATAATGAAAAGAATTTGAGAGTGTTGTCATTTCTAATAATAAAAAGGATAATGTTATCATTTAAGTCAGTTAACTAAAAGAGCCTGGCAGACCCTGTAAGAAGAGGAGTTCTGAGCGCAGGCGGGGGCTCCCTTTGCTGTGCCCAGAGCAGTGAGGGACATGTTCTCTCTTCCTTTACGTTTCAACAGAGATTATGTGCAGGAGCAGGACCCAAGGCTCTGCAGTAAAAAAAAAAAAAGAAAAAAGAAAAAAAGCCAAACTCCTTAAATTTTTTCTGACTTTGCAGATGATCATTTGTCCAGCTGCCCAAGGCTAGTGGAAATTAAAATGGTCCTCGACTATGGTAAAGACAAGATAGTTCCTCCTGAAACATACTTAAAATATACACGTGAGCTCCTCTTCCCCTTCTGCAGCCTGCTGTCCTACTTCTCATCTGAATGCCCTGTCATTCTGAGGCCCAGCGCTCCTTAAAAGCCAGAGAAAATGAACCACAAAGTAGCTAACTCACACATTAGGAGAAAGCTCTGTTTAGAGAAAGCCTTGGGTAAAATTACACACACCTGCATGAGACCTGCACTGGGAAGCGGAGGAGGGAGCACAGGAAGGAAATGCTCTGGCCTGGAAGGAGCTCAGGGCACATGGAAACCCAGGAAAAGCCAGCAATTCCGTGAGCCAGGTGCTCTCAGGCTACCTTTGTGGGGTCCCTGTGCATTCCTTGGCAGCAAGTGGGTACTGGGATTTAAATGGCAAATAGGATTTTTTCCCTCTCACCTACTAGAGTTCCTATCTACAAATCACAGAACTAGGCAAAATACCTTGCTAGAATCTGTGCGAAGTCATTATCACAAAACTTAATAGAGTAATAACAAACTCATGGCATTGAGGTGTCCCTGTCAGAATTCAAATTTTCCAGAGAAGGTCACAGCTCAGTTTGCTTCTCTGTTACCTGGCTGCTCCTTAAATCCTTTTGAGAGAAGCTGTGACTTTTAGAATGACTCAGTGGATGGTGAATAAATGGAATTTATGAATATGCCCTCTCTCCTAGGGATGGTCCCTATGCTGAGGAATTTAATGAACTGAATTTAAAATAGGGACTAGGAATGAGTACTAGCAAAAGGGAAGTCGCCCAGTGTGAAGAGCAGCCAGATGGTGGTGCGTCCTGTGATCTGCCACTGATTGTGGCAGAGACCGTCATGTGCTCTCATAACTGGCCTCGTCATCCTGCTGGGTGCAAACTGGACCCCATTTTCAGACTCCTTGGCTTTTATACGAGTCCATGCCACTGGCCGGCCAATGACAGGAGAGTGGAAGTGATATTTGCTACTGCCATGCCTGGCCCACAAAATGAACTCTCTCTCTTTTCTTACCTACTTGCTTCATGGAGAAGACCTTGTGACAGTCACCAGGACAAGGGAGTTCCCACTCCATGGAAGGATACTGGGTCCCCGAATGACCACGAGAAGTGCCTCTCCCTGGTTGCAAAGACGTACATTGGACTCTGAGTAAGTGTGAAGTTTTCCTTGGTTAAGCTGCTTGGGTCTAGGGGTTCATTAGCACAGGTTGCTTCATATACTCTAACCAAACCGAGCACTCTTAGACAGGTTGGAGCTCACTGCTTCTGTTTCTTTATCTGTAAAAGGGGGCCAATATCTGCCTGTTCTTCTCTTTCACACAGTATGGGAGTTATTAAGTGAAAGAATATACACATCAAAGTTTTGAAGCATACAAATTATGACACTGACATTATTGCTTTGCTATGTGATGGACCCTAGCACAGTGTACTAATATCCAACAGTTTTCCTAACCCATTTGCCATCTCCACGTGCCTAAGTCCCAGCACGGGCCTCTCCCCTGCAGTGGGGCTATTGACTCCCAAACATAGTGAGGAGGTAGAATGCCTGCTCCATCTTTCTTGGAGACCACAGTGATGCTTAATGATGAATGAATTCATCAGATTTCTTCTGTCAGCAGGACTTTGTTTGTTCGATTATATTTTCTGAGAAGGGGAAATAAGAAAGCAGATTACTCCAGATAGATAAGAAGGGCACTATTGTTGTCCAAGAAACATTTCTGAGACAGTTTCCCTAAGAGTGAGTCTAGGCAGAGTCGCCTCCTCTGGACAGTCTCTGGCTGCTTTCAGGACTTCGAACAGAAAAGACAAAGATCGCTCCCTGGTTTTGACAAAGAACAAGCCTCCAGAAGAAAGAGAAGATCCAGCCACAACAGTGAGTGAATTAAGTGGAAACTTCTGTGATTTAATTTGAGGAAAGCACAAAGTACACATAGTTTCTACAGTATTTCCTATGTTGGCACCAAAACAGTGCCCAATGCTTTACCCAATACATGTAAGGGTTGGGGGTTGACTCCATGATTCCCTTGTTGAAATGCATAGGTTACCTTTGGGGGTAATCCAACGCTAACCTATTCTCAGGCTGAAGAATCTGAGAAGTCATCTAGTAGTTTGTTTCTTTGTTTGTTTGTTTTCCCTCCTTTTGAATATGCGGCCAGGATGAGAAACACTTTGTGCAATGTCAATCACCACCGACATCCACACCTCTTCCCTTCTCCTCCAGGGTGTTTTTCACTTCAGCACACTCTCTACTATCCTAAGAGTAGCGATATTCTGACAGGAAAACATAAAAACAGTATTCCTTATTCTTAACTTTGCAGATCATGTTTCGGTGCCTACAAATACAAAGTATCATTTCCAGTCTTGAATGTAGCCTGTGTCATTTTAGACAGTTGTTCACTTTGGGGGTGGGAGGTTGAGGTAGAGGACAAAGGTACCATGCATTCCCTTCTGCACACAGTAATATGAACATAATAAAGAACAAAGTTACCTTACATTTATGGAAAAAGTAAGAATTTTGTAAGTTCTTAGTAAGAGGCACATCATAAAAAATATCAAGGTAAAGGCATCACATTTCTTTGACAGCAATTAGCCTTTCTCCTCAGCCAAAGAAAACCAATTGGAATAGAATTGTTGACATAAAAACACCCAAACCTACAAGAGAATTTGCATGAGTTTGTCTGAGCCAAACAGAGGTCATCCTGAAAGCAGGATCTCAACAGACTGAGAAAGTGCTCCAGAGAATGACAGCATTGCCACAGACACACATACACGCGTGCACCCACGCACGCACCTACGCACGCACCCCACATCTGGAAGCAAGGATGGTACTGAAGATATGTGCAAGTGGGAGAAAGTGAGGTGGGAAAACCCCTGTGGTGGAATTTCAGGAGAGTGACAGGATAATGTTCTCCCTTGAGGGCGGTTATGCTTCCCAGGGGTCTGAAAAAGAGGACACTGGCATTTGAAAGCGTCATAACTTATGCCCTAAGTGGTGTGCTTCAGTTGGTTGGGCATTGTCCCACAAAGTGAAAGGTGACCAGTTTGATTCTTGGCAGGGCACATGCCCGTGTGGTGGGTTCTGTTCCCAGTCAGAGCATGTGTGAGAGGCAACAGATGGGTGCTTCTCTCTCTCATGGATGTTTGTCTCCTTCCCTTTCTCCTTCCTTTCCCCTCTCTCTAAGAATAAATAAATAAATTTTTTAAGTGTCTTAACCTAGATAAACAAGAACAATAGACAGGAGAAAGATAAACATTTTATAAATCGTGGCCCTCATCTGCCCAGTTAGGAATTTATGATCAGATCATCCGTGAGGTTACCTTTGGTCACCGAACTTGTCAGATTTATCATAGAACCCCCTTTTCATTCACATAATGAACTTTAAGTTATGCCATTGATGGGTAGGCGCAGGGCCCTTTGATGACAGAAGATACAATAAATAATGTTGTTTCTTGGCTTTCGGCTGCTGCAGGCTAGCTAAAGTTCCAAAGACTGGTGACATCACTGTAGATGCATCCTGGCAAACTCCAAATGTGCTAAGCAGATTACCTTAACTACGTTCTTTCCCAAATTTGCTCTGCCTAGATCTTTCTCATCTTGGTTCATGAGCAAAATTGCCAAAACAAAACAAAACAGGGAAAACTTAGGTTTGCCCTAACTTATCTCCTTTTCTTATACTCCACATGCAGTCTGTTAGGAAATCTTGTCAGCTCTCCCCTTAATGTATGTTCCAAACGCGACTTGTTTTCATCACCTCTACCACATCTAAAACACCATAATCTCTTGTTTGGATTATTTTAATAGCTTCTTCACTGGCCTTTCTGCTACTCACTTTGTTCCCAATCATCTGTTATTCCTAATCAGAATGATCCTGTTAATGTCGGTAAGATCTTGATTTTGTCATCTCTTTCCACCCAAAACTCTCCAGCAGCTTCCCATCTCCCTTAGATCAAAAGCCTAAGTGTCTGCAATAGTTCATAAAGCCGCCCATGACCCAGCCCCCTCCTACAGCGCTAACTTCCCCTCCTGCTCCTCCACCCCTCACTCACTTGGCTTCCATCAGACTGGCCTTCTTACTGATGCTCAACAGGCCAGTCACACTTCCATCCTCAAACACTGAATGCTTGCCCTTTCCTCAATCTCGTACACTTCCTCCTAGACAGTCACGTAGCTTGCCTGTCACTGCTGGCTTTTTCTCTGAAGCCACCTTCTCAGTGAGGTCTCCTCTAATGGCTCCATTTAAAATGGAAGCCTCCCGTACCTTACCTGCCTATCCCTCCTTCTGTGCTGTGTTTTTCCCTGTACTTTTTACCACCCTGTAGTATAGCATATTATTTATGTTTTTAATTGTCTTACCTCTCTAGAGTATAACCTGTGTAAAGGCAGGATTTTTGTCTGTTTTGTGTGTGGTGGTATCTTCAGCACTTAAAATAGATAGATGCTCAACACCTGATGGATTTTCTTCAGCACCTGGTACCCCCAAAATAGCTATTGAATGAATAGATGAGTGAATGAATGATTGGGAAGTCAATGAATAGATGAGAAGCTTAGTGTGCCTGGGCTTCAGGCAAATGCCTACTTTTCTGCTGCTCTTAGAGATCAGCCTCAGGGTGATGAGTTCTGCGGCGGCAGGCGGCAGATTGCAGAGCAGAGCTGTCTTCTCTCGTCCACACGGTGTTGTTTTTGTTTTCATTGAACTAAATGCCTTTGGGAAGATCATGAATTCCTATTTACCACTCTTTCTGCCCTCATATGTCTTACACTCGGCCAATTTACAGATTTATCCTACCTGCCTGCTTGGATTTTGAAGGCATGCGAGTTTGCGACCCTGCTAATTTCACTTTAAAGACTGCTCTGGAGGGCAGTGTTACAGAGGTCAAAGCCATAATTCATTGATTCGTCATGAATTAGGCATTTGTCATGGACTGGGCTAACACCAGGGAACCAAAGATGCAGAAATCTCTTCCTCAAAAGATAGAAATGTAATGAGTTGTCACAAAGAGTCTGAGTCTCACACTCCGTAGACCCTCAGGCTTAACACGAAGAGCCCTTCTTTTCTCCCCCAGAAGCCTGCATTTCAGAGATACTGTCATTTTGACATAGCATTAGATATTTCCTTCTTCCCTTCTCATGTCTTGGTTTATTTTTTCCACTCATGTTAACTGAATAAATAGATCTCTCGCTGAGGAGTCAGGCTCCAGGCCAGACGGAATCTAATGTGTAGTCTTTTTGGTCCAACCCGCTTTGCCTGTCACATCGTGGGGAGAAGCTGCCTTGCCCAGTCCAGACCTGCTGTACAGCCAATGCGCTGTAGTTTCCTGGAGCGGTTTGCAGTCACGTGCTCACCTAGCCCGTGGTGCAGCCTTGCTGGTGTGTGTGCCTAGCTACAGTCCCTGCCCAAGGGCCTCCATTCAGAGGCCTCCTTCTCAGGGCCCTTAACTGAGGTACTTTCTTCTACTTGGACTCAGTACCTTTCTACTCCTCACCCTACCCAGACCCGGGGGTCCATAAAGAGACAGCGGCCTTTTGTTTGGGATGCTTCAGCAGTGAGATGATTTCCCTTTTCTGTACTGCTTCCGTCTGACCCTTGCCTGTTGCTGTTCCACAGGAAAAAACTGAACACTGGGGAGCTGGCACTTCTCTGTGCCTCTTGCTTGTGACTGATTTGGGGGTACTCTGTACATCCAAGAAAGTCATGGGAAACTAAAGTGACTCCTAATTCTCCTGTGTCTCCCCACTTTTTCCCCTTTTCTCTCTCACAATATTTTGAGACCAGTAGAAAGCACAGCGTTCTCTTGGTTTTCGCCTCTTATTTTGAGAATACGACTTTTCACATCTGTCCAATAATCCTTCCTAGTTTGGAGTTAATCCCATCCACTAGAAGCCACGAATGATGTCCAGTTGTACTTTGAGTGACATTTAAATTCTTTATTATTATGGGTAATCATGCCCCCAAATCTCTGACCCTCACTTCTTCTCAAACCTTACCTCCTGTTCGTCTCTGCCTCATTCATTACATCGCAGTCATGCTGGTAAACACATCAAACCCTTTCCTGTGACAGGGACTTTGTACACAGTTTTGCCTCTGCCTCAGTGTTTTTGCCCAGCTCTTAGCCTGGCTGGCTGCTCATGCCTCAGCTTGAACAGCTGGGGGTTGTTCCTGTTCGGGTGTGTTCCTCATGCGGTCATTCTTACTCCACTGCCTTGCTTTATTTTTATAACAGTTAGCACTACCTTAAAAATATGTTGTTCATTTCCTTACTTGTTTATTACTAGAATGATGCTCCCATTTACTTCATACTCCAGGGGTCAGGACAGGGTCTGGTGCATAAGCAAATGTGCTTTCTTCCTCGCCTCCTAGTTGATTTGACTTCCACCAACATCCAGGTCATTCACTGTGCCCTGAATGCTCCGCAAGTGTGGGTCCAGGTCACACGCACGGCCTGTTTAGTGCTCTGCCATGCAGTCCTGTGAGTCCCTCTCCTTAAAAGTGTTTCACCAACACTCCAGCACAGTTAGCCATTCTCAGAACCATAATTTACCATCATCTCAAACTTTTAAAATTCTTCTCTTAGATGATTACTATACCTCTTTCTTCATTCCTACTTAATTTTTCCTTGTAGCTCTTACTGATTTTATATTTATTTACTTATTTATTGCTCTTACTGAGTTTAGATACTAATCCTACTAAATTCTTCTATTTCCTAGCAAGCCTTCTAAATTACATTTTCTCCCTTTTTGGCATGGAACTCCTGACTAGATATTGCCATGCACTCTTTCAAGCTTTTAAAAGATTCCCTTGTGACATAACTGTACATTGGACTTACTTTGGCAATGCACTTGGCCTTACAGTATCGATATAATTGATTTAACAATGAATGGACTTAGCAATGATAGTTTTCTTTTCCTGTTATCCTGTTCCAGGGTAGAGAGTATAGCTGGAATCTTAGCTCTGCTTGGTAACCCTTGAATTCACCTCTATTGTGCTGGGCTTTTTTTTTTTTCCAAAAAAAAAGAAGAAAAGAAACAGATTCTCTTCTTTGCTGAAGCCTCCAACTATACCCTCATGCTTCCTAAGACCATCTCTTCTACTGATAAAAATTTTTTTGAACAGATTACCTTACCACCTTGATTCCAAACTTATCTAAAGCATCTCCTGTCCTTGTTTTTCTCTGACTTATCTTGGAGCAGAAGAATACAATTCGGTTACTTATGTTCAGTGCCTAGTACACTTCTAATAGGCATGCATTATATATTGATTGAATAAATGAAATATTAGCAGATAGGCAGTTCAAACTTTATTTACAGGATGGTTAGTATTCTGAAAACTAATACAGATGTGCTTGACAGCTCTGTGGTCTGGAATAGAACAAAGCTAAATAGTAAAAAGCCTTTTGACTTGGTAAAATTAGTAAGAGCACTTAGCCTCACTGTCACCCTGGGTAACACGTGACTAGGTGGTTAAATAGATGCCACACTGATCCTGGAGTCAGGAGACATAGTTTCTAATCTGGACTCTGCTACTAGATGCCATTAGCTCTCTAGACTTTAATAACTACATCTGAAAATGAGGGGCCTGGTAGTCTCTAATTTCTCTTCTGCCTCTAGAAATCTATGATTCTTTTATTCTCTTGTCATTGTATCAAATTGACAGTGAACAGTGATGACTTCATTATAGAATGCGTGAACCTAGGCGATAGGCTAAATATCTCAAGGTAGGCTCTGGAAGGAGAAAAAGCACTGAGGACATACTGAGTCCGCTTTATTGTTTTATTTGGGCCTACTCATGTGGAAGACACGAAGACTCGAGGCCTGAACCTCAGCCTTTGTACTTATTTCATAACACAAAGTTAGAAGTCGAGAAATGGATCCAAGTAGCGACATATATTAGAAAGTTTGCTGAATACTATGCAAGTAATCTTGTAGTTTTAGTTTTGAAGCAAAAGGAAAACATCGAGGGCTTTTGCCCCATGATGTAGATCTTCATTTGAGATATCATAGATGCAGTCTGACCGTGGTGAGTTCAGGAAAACCAACTAATTTTCCAATTAGTTTAAATGGGCTATAGAACAGAGCTCATCGTTGATTTTGAATGTGACATGTCTTAATTGGCCATTTCATAACTTTTCAGTTTATGGCCAAGAAAGATGAGGAAATGGAATAAGGATGGGTAAAATTATTATCCTTTACTTTTTCGAGACTATTAATGCTCCCACCCATCACACACTCAAAAAATGATTTTAATTATTATTTTTAAAATCTGTTACATTTTATATTTTTTGTCACTTAGTTTTATCCTAAAGCTTCATATTAAGTTCAAGAGAACTATGTATACAGCTTTGCATGTACTATTATTGATAAGCTCTTTCAGGACCAAGAGGATACAAATAAGAAGAACTATATTTCTTCCTTTCTCAAATATATTGTTTCTATAGTAGTTCTGATGCTGAGATTGAACTCAATAACAAAGTTACTGAGAAGGTAGTTATTTTTGATGTTATTATTTTCTTTATTTTTTAAAATATGGAATGCTTCGCCATTTTGCATGTTATCCTTGCTCAGGGGCCAAGCTAATCTTCTCTGTCTCATTCCAACTTCAGTATATGTGTTGCCAAAGCAAGCACTGATGTTATTTTTTTATTGTACGTGTATATGTATTTATTTAAAGATACACATTAATAGACATGTTTGTATAATTGGATGCCAAATGGTAGGTACACTGGTGGGCAAAGGGGTATGTGGGGGCACTATCTCAATTGGACTTGTTAATTATGAACATGTTGTGAAACCAAAATAGTATATTTCACTTCCATCTGGAATAGCCAGACTTAGAGGAATAAAATTTTTGATTCAGGAATCTAGAAATGAGTGCTGCTATCTGTCTTTGCATGAGAAAAATTAGGTAGGAAAAAGTTCTTACAAGGACATATCTCATGAACATGACATCATCTTTATATAAAACAAAAACTATATATTTATGTATGTGATCATTACCATTTATCAGCAGCAGGTCTATGGTTACTGGAAATGATGGATTCTTTACAAGCAGGAGTAAAGGAAATGAATTATACTGCATTGGAAAGACAGTTTGATGTTTAATAGTTTTATTTTTTTAATGATTGAGAACCATTTTCACTTGCATTTAGTTTATATTTACTTAGTGGCTATGGGGTGCCTGGCATTCTGCAAGTGACACGTTCTGCAGAAGCTCCTACTGTTAGCCTAGGTAGCTAGTTAGTATTAACAGAGGATGGGGGCAAAGGGAATCAGACATTAAGCCTAATAAACTAGGCAGCTGAATCAGACAATAAGCCTGCTGGGCTGGGCTTCACATACTCCCCAGGGGACTGCTGCATCCTCTGCCCTGGGGACCTAATCACCATGGGCAGGAAGGATCATTACTGGTCAGTAGCCAGGGTTACCAAATCAATAAATAGGAAATTCCTCTGCTGGGCTATGGCCAGGGGGAGCCAAGATGTTGCTGGGCAAGGTCTTTCTACTTAGAGGCATGTGCAGTGGGAGCTAGGATGTCGCCCATGAGGAGAGGAATCTAGCTGGGAAAAGGATTGGACTGGATAAGGGACGCAGCAGCCTATAAGGTCAAGGAAATGGATTGGTTAGGGAGAAGGCCTGGCACAGACCCATGAAGGATTGGGAAATTGGTTGGTTTGAAAGAGCAGCTCGTATTTACCAAGACCAAGATGATATAATTGGAGCCTGGCAAAGTCAAAGTCCCTGTCTCTCCCACTTCCCCCTCTCTCTCTTTCCCTCTCCTAGGAACACACATTTGTTTGCCCATTTATTTGTGTGTTCCCTCTCCATAATAGCTTTGCTGGCCTAGCAGCCACACAGGGCCCAGCAGGCACACAGGTCCCAAGCACAGGCCCTGTGTTCAGGTTCCAAGCACAAGCCTGAGTACAGCAGTGCAGTGCCAGCCGGACTGCAGAGGAGGCGGAGACCACGCTAGCTGGATGGGGGGATAGACTGAACTGGACTAAGCTTTGACATGGACTAAACCAATGGCACAGAAGTTCGGGACCCTGGCCTTTCTTCTGGGATTGATAAAGACAAGACTGGACTTCTTCCATGGTGGGGCGGAGCTGGACAGGGGACAATCCTTTGTTTTTGCTCCAGCTTCAGTTAAGTCTTCCCACCATCCTTCAGCCTCCCATGTGTGGTCTGTGAAATGCTTTTCTTGCAACATTGGAAGAAACCCATTCCCACCAGCAACACTACCCTTTAATACAGATGGTCAAACTTGGACAGTTATGCAGTCACATAGTTTCATACACCCACAAAATGCACTGATCTAAATACTGTGTGGGTTGGGCACAACTCTACTCATCTATGAATGAATAAAAGTGATAAAAAGCAAAACAGATGTTGGTTTAAAAGAAAAGGCAATTTAATCACCCTTTAACTTTCCCCTTAATAGCACTAAAAATGATATAATATGGATTTATTCATTGTTTACTTGAAGGAACTTTTGCATCACTATTTCAAGGTATTCCTTTTAAATATCCATTAGACATTTATTTTAAACACCACGCTTTAAAACACCTGTAAAATCATACCCTCCAACTCCTTCAGGCCCATGGTGGATGAAATACCAAATAAAAACAAAAACAATTTCCAGGTTCTTCTTTTCCTAACAAGCAGGAAAACCTATTTTAATACCTGAAAATTCAGCTGTAATATGTATAATTTTGTAGCCTTGCTGTAAAGAATATTTTTCCTCCTTGTACAAAGATATAACAGATGCAATCAGAGGATATTATATTGTCATACACATCATAGGAATAGAGTTGGTATTAAGTCTTCCACAAGGCACTCAGGCAAAGGCATCAAAAAAGGAAATGGCATCACTCCGAACCCCTCTCACCTTTCAACCCCAGGGGGCCTCGTTATTTCCAAGGAAAGGTATTTGCAAAAGTCAAATGCAGAATGGACTATAAATTATCATGGGGAGTGGTGGGGAAAGGAAGAATTCCCGTCATGTCAAAAGCAGCACCCTCTCAAGGACCAAATAAAGTGCTGATTTTACATGCTTTGTGGATTGTCCAGATACTGAGTAGAGGAAGGGGAGGTGTGATAGATGAGACAGCCCATTTAAGGTGGCAGACAATGGTAGGTGATGGCATTGAATAACAATGACCGGAGAGCAATTCATGCACCATCACTTGCAAATCCTGGTTACAGACAAGACACCTACAAATGACTGAAATTTGGAGGTATCATAGTCCATGTTTATCAGCAACTTGGAGCAGCCTCTCTGGGGTCATCAACTGCCAATCTTCATTGTATTAATATTCTAGGTTTTATATTCATTCTGATGAAAAAGTAATGAAACTTCAAAACAATGTAATCATATTACAGTATGTCTAAACCTACCTTCTAAGTCACCTTCTGTGCTTTGAATAATGCTTTTTGTCATTCAATGACACTCTATTTTTTTTATGCTGCAGTGGATAATAAAAATTGCTACTGCAGAGAAATAGCAACGTCTATGAAACTTTCCTGATGGATGTTTCTCAGTTCCTAAAATATATTATTCTTGAATAGAACTTTTTCCTCCATAAATGGGAAGATAAACTGGAGATTAACCAAAATTTTTCTTACTTTGAACTTGTACATATCCCAAAATATATTTTTCAATTTATTGAGTACTTACTAAATGACATATATTTTTACATATGCTATTTATTTATTTAACAAATATCTGTTAAGCAGTAAATGCTGTTCAAAGAACTACTGTTATAGCTGTAAACAAAGAAGACAAGCTTTCTTCCTTCATGAACTTATGTTCTATTTATGGTAGGCAACAAATGAACAAGTTAGAAAATAAAGACACAGTCTGCGAGACATACTATAATAGAAATAAAGTGTCCGTACCAAACATTAATTGGACATCTATCATGTGCAAAACAATGTACAATGATGCTTTCATTTGCAGAAATAAATAACAAAATTAATTTCCTGCCCTCAAGGAGCTTACCAAAGTACAGAAAAATACAAATCATTGATCACTTTGTTCTTGTTAAAGTATTATGCATATGATTTGTTATGTGGTTTTACCTCTAAACTTAATTACTTAAAATCTATTCATCAAAAATTTGTGTTTGAGAGTGCCATAATAAACAAAGGCTAAATTTTAGGAGAGTGATGTACAAATCTGAATTTAAATCCAAGAGAGAAAGTTAACTGACTTTATATCCAAGAATCCAACTGAATTATCTGAATTTAGATCTAAGAGAGGTGCTTCATAGAAAATTTTTTATGAATAATTCTATAAGGTCAGCCTATATTGGGGGACAGCAATGTAAATTTCTCATTTTTTTTCAAAGTTTGATAATTGGCCAGATTTGTGAAGGAAGGAAACAAGTTGACCAGTTTGTGGAGAGTGGTGGTGTTTTATAGACATAAAATAGCATGTATACTGGTCCCACATTGGTTGGTTGGAGTTTGAAACACTCAAAAAATTGAAAAAGAGGTCTGAGTAGAACAAAATGAAGCTGCAGATGGAAAGATATATAGGAAGGATCCCACAAATGTCATTGTTAAGTAGGTTAAAAATGTTATTTTTAATTTTAAGATCAATAGGAAGGCATTATAGTGCTTTAAGCAGAGGTCAATATGATCATAATTATTTTTTTTAAGTTTTTAAAGAAGCATTTTATTACAAAATCTGGAAAGTAAAGAAAAATTGACATCATATAAAAAGTTATCCATAGGCCTAATCTAAGATAATGACAATTAACATTTGGTATGTATCTGTCCAGCTTTTATTTTATTTTTTATTGTATTTTTTCCATTCTCATTTATCCCCCCAAACCCTTTTCCACCGCCAGCCTCCCCCTCCCCGCTGCAGTCACCACACTGTTGTCCATGTCCACAAGTGACCATAGTTGTTTCAGAAACCATCACTATGTTGCAAAATAGAGAACTGACTGAAGACTAGCACAACGTGCACAGTGGAAAAATTGGGGGCCTCTTGAGGTGGTCCACTCCAGGCACAGTAGTAGCTTAGGCCAAGTTCCCAGTAGCAGATGGAGCATGGTGGATTAATCTGGGAGATAATCAAGAGGCATAGTTCACAGGATTTAGCTATTGAATACATATGGAGACTAGAAGGAAAAGATCTGTTTTTCAAGTTGTATAATAGGATGAATAGGATGAACAGTCATGCCTGCCATTCACTGAGATGGCCTAAGTTTAGGCAATCAGTAAAAATTTATAGGCCATGATGACTTTGAGTTGCCTTTTAAACATTCAAGTAAAGTTGACAAGTAAGCAGCTGTTTTCCAAGTACTATATCAGTCAGGGTTCAACAAGAGAAACAGAATCAGTAGAAGATATGTCTAGATATCTATGTGTATGTGTATGTGTTCTAGAGAATTGGGTAACAAAGTTTGGGGAGCAGGTTAAGCAGTCAAGTCTCTATAAGGATGTTGTCTCTGCATCTGATGCTGGAACTTGAGGTCCATAGGACAGACAGTCTGAAGGGAAGATCACAAGCAGACTGGAATCCAGGACATAAAGAACAGGACCCCATGAGAGCAGACTGAATCCCATATTTGCTCTTATTTCTCTTACCTTGGTGATGAGGGTATCTCATACACCCCTCTTCACAGAGCTACACACACACACACACACACACACACACACACACTCTCTCTCTCTCTCTCTCTCTCTCTCTCTCTCTCTCTCTCTCTCTCTCTCATTCCTGGCCCAGGAGTAAAAGAAGCTGAAGAACAATTCTAGAACCAGCTGCTCCTTCATGTGAATCAAAGTGAATCAGCAGCTTCGCAATGTCCAGAAAGTATCCAGTCATGTACTATGAAAAATAAAGATATTTGTTGAAAAAGATACAAGATACAAGAAACATTGTACATAGGACAATGACACCTTAGTCCCCTTCAAAGTAGGCACCTACAGACCTCACAGAGTTCTCCCAGCATCTCTTGCACTGCTCAAAACACTCTGCAAAATCCTTGGTTGGAATTGCCATCAGCTGCTCCATTGCATTTTCCTGAAGCTCATGCATGGTCTGAAATCTCTTCCATTTCGAAGGTAATTTTAGTTTTGGGAAATGCCAGAAGTTGCAGGGTGTCAAATCTGGGCTGAGTCATCTGGGTGATTTGATGTTTCACAAAAAAACTGCACAAGATGTCATGCATGAGCAGACTCATTGTCATGATGAAGCTGCCAATCACCAGTGAGGCATAGCTGCAGCCATTTTTATCATATTGCATCTGTCAACCAAAGAAGAATATTGAGGTAGTACTCCTTATTAATTCTTTGAACTGGAGGGGCATACTCATGATTGACAACACCTTCCCAATCAAAAAACAGAGTTAACATGGTCTTGATCTTGCTGTGACTTTGCTATGCCTTCTTCAGGCATGGATAACCAGGCAACATACACAGGGATGACTGGGCCTTTGTTTCTGGATCATACATGTAGCTGTAGACCAATGATTCCTGATATTCTTGGAAGCCTGGTTCATTGGTAGCAGTTTAAATCAAGTCATTAGTGACTGCATCATGATGTTCCTTCTGCTCTGGTAGCAGAAGCTGCAGAATGAATTTTTCTACCACACATTTTATGCCAAGATCCTGCATCAAAGTCTTGCACACAGTAACCTTTGGAATCTGCAGATCAGCTCTTAGTTTTCACACTGTCAGTCACCAATCTTTGCTGATTGCAGCTTGTACATGTTCAACATTCTCAGATATTCTGCTTTCAGAATATCCACAGACCTTTCAGAATGTAGGTCACTTTCAACAGATTCTTGACCATCTCTGAGCTTCGTGCCACACTTTTATTTGCTCTGTACTCATTACATCATCCTCAAAAGCCTTCTGAGTCATCTAAATCATTTCCACAGAAGAATGTTCAAGCTTAATGCAAAATTTGATACAGATTTGTTGCTCTGCTCACTCAGTCATTTTGAATGTGATGACCACACAGTACACATGCTCACTCAACAGTGTCTACCACCCCACTGACTAGTACGGTGAAGTCCTCATTGTTCACACACACACATTCTAGTCCATTCACCTTGACTGTCAGGTTATATCAATGTCGCTCAAATCATTCTTTACATTAACAATGGTTGGACTTCCAGGCAGACCTTATCATATGTAACCTACAAAATGGATGCTACTTGTCTTCTGCCTTCTGAATTCCCCAAGATTCTCTCAGGTGGCCCCAAGATTTCCTTACCAGGAAATATACAAAAAGCAAATTCTGGAGAATCTAGTTCAGCCTAACCAAGTTGACATATCACAAAGCCATCACAGGCACAGTGCTATTTTGGATGAGTACTGTGATGATTAAGGCCATTTTCCCTATCTTTGCATAACTGACAATTTTCATATTATTTAGTGGACTTAAGCATAAAGGTATATATGCACAGGTGGTATGGAAGCCTATAGGGGCTTTTTTCCAAGCATGGGAGTTCAAAGAAAACTTTCTAGACTGAGTTAAGTTTGAAATAATATGTGTGAAATAGGAATACAAAGAATGCCAGAAATGGAATTGCAGACAAAGAAAGCATCAATGTGAAGACACAGAAAAGGTATATAAATCAGTTTTCATTAGATTGTACTATGACAAATTTCAAAGTTTCAACATAGGTTTGTTTGTTTTGCTCACATTAATGTCCATTGCATTTGGCTGCATCTTTCCTTCCAATCTTCTTCATTCAAGCACCAGGCTGAAAAAGCAAACCTCACTTAAGAAACGCCTGCCTCAAAGAAGAGGGAAAAGAACAAATAATCAAATGACACAATGGCTCTTAAAGCTACTTGGAGAAATTACAGAGCTTATTTTCTCTCATATTTCATTGGCCAAGGAAAGTCAATGAAATAAATATATATATAAAATCATCTGCATAGAGCAGTAGCAAATATTTGAAACAAATAAAATATCAGTGTCTTGATCACACATATTCACTTTTCTCCCTCTGTACACTAAGTTCACTTACTCTTTTCAAGGGAGACAACCCAAAAGTCTCATACAGGCTTAAAATCTAGAATCTTTTGGTGATATCTGTATCAAATCTGGAGATAGCTCTTCTTAATTCAATGGCCCGTAAGCTAAAAAAATAAATTACATTTGCTTATATCTAATATGTAATTGTGGATCAGGGAGATTGTAACTAAAATAAACCCTCCCACTTGGAAAGGAGATACTCATTAGTTGTTGGTCAATAGCCATCCAAAAATTTCATGGGTTAGAAGTTGTTAAAGCCTATAGACATATGAAAAAAAATGCTCAACATCACTAACCATCAGAGAGATGCAAATTAAAAGCACAATGAGACATAACCTCACACCCTGCCAAATGGCGATTATTAATAAATTAACAAACAGCAAGTGTTGGCAAGGTTGGGGAGAAAAGGGAACGAACCCTCATGCACTGTTGGTGAGAATGCAGACTGGTATAGCCACTGTGGAAGGCAGTATGGAATTTCCTCAAAAAATTAAAAATAGAACTTTCTTCTGACCCTGCAATTCCACTTCTTGGAATATACCCTAAGAATCCCAAAACACCAATTCAAAAGTACCTATGCACCCCCATGTTCATAGCACAATCTACAATTGCCAAGATTTGGAACCAGCCTAAGGGCCTATCAGTAGAGGAGGAGTACATAAAAGAAACTCTGGTATATTTACCATTCCAATGCAATGGAATATATGCACTGAAAATAAAATAAAAATAAAAAAGAAAGACTTCCTACCTTTTGCAACAGGGTGGATGGAACTGAAGACTATTATGCTAGATGAAATAAGTCAGTCAGTGAAAGACAAATACAATATGATCTCTCTTATAAGAGGAATCTAATGAATGAAATAATGTAATGAGCAAAATAGAACCTCAGGCATAGAATCATGGAACAGACTGACAGTATAAAAGGGGAGGAGAGAGGGGCAGGGGGACTGATTTGAAAGAAGGTGAAGGGATTAGTCAAAGAACATCTATGAAGAATCCATGGACATGGGCTGTGGTGAAGGGACTGATTATCGAAGTGGGGAAAGGGCTGGGTGGAGGGGGATGAAGGGGGAAAATTAAGACAACCATAATAGCATAAATGATAAAATATTAAATTTAAAAATAATAAAGTTTAAATAAAATAATTTTAAACTGCTTTTAAAAAGTTGTAAAGGGTTCTTAGCCTGGAATTCTGAAGTTTTTCTAAATTTTTCCCAAAAGTTCTACAACCCAGGAATAGCTCTTCTCTTCATCAGCCTCGGTAACCCCTGGCTCCACTCTTTGTGGATCCTTTGTCTTCCTTTTACTATGATTGGCCACATCTGCAGGTGATGTTGGAGACTATATCTTCCTTAGAGAATCAAGAGCATCCTAAGCCTGCTTCCTCTCTGTAAAATAGTCCTCTATGTAAAGTGTTCTCTGCCTCAATTCAGAATTTTTATCAGGAAGTTTGTTGGCAGCACCCTAAACTTGGACTGTACCATTAGGCTGTTTTAATTGGCCCTTGGTGTGTCCATGGATCTTCTAGATTTTATATCTTACAAGTTAGAAATGGCAACCAATTGTATCTTCAAGCTCTGCAAGTCTCATAGTTTTGGGTTTTCTATATTCCTTTAAGTTCTGTGCAGATGGGTTGGCTCCTTTCTGAGCTCACCTTTTGTCCTATAGCACTTTGTCCATAGACCCAATAGCAATCATGTCCCCAATATTCTTTTTTTTCCTCTTTATTTCCCTAAACCCACAAGTTTACTAGGTATATTATTTGACTTCTGAGCTATTTCTAAATGGAGGATGGAAAAACAGTGACAAAACATGATCCCTCAATTTATTTGTCTCAGAAGTCAAAGCTACATATGTGAGTCCTGTTGTTTTCATGGAGGCATCAATTTTTATGTTAGGGTTCCTCACGCTATGCTACAATAACAAACAACCCCTGCACCTTAGTGGCTGATAATAATCAGGGTTTATGTCTCATTTACATTACTGTCCATTGTTAATGGCTATGCTCCACATACTCTTTGGTGCCCCAGCTGAAGGAGCAGCCCGGCCGGAACAGGCCAGCCTAATGGCAGAGGGGAAGAGGGTGAATGGCTAAATGAGCCAATGGTTCTGAATGAGTCTGGCTTGAAGTGGAAATTGTTACTTTCACCACATTCTGTTGGCTAAAGAAAATCATATGATCAAATAGCATAATGGAGTAGGGGACTATTATCCTATCAAAAGAAAGAACAGCACAGATTTTGAACAAATATTGCCATCTCTCACACAATTTAAGGTGAAGGGTGTTGTTCAGTAGTAGTAGAATATACAGCGAGAGGACAGGAGGTAATACTGGAGCATTAAATACAGACATACATTTGGAAGCGGCTGTATACAATGCTAAAAGTCTACTTTTGTTTTAGAAGCAAAGGGGAATTCTTGAAGGTCTTTAAGAAATGGCATAATGTTATTTTTATTTATGCAGTATTCTGACAGTGGTAGATAGAGGGAGACCAGGATGTTCTTTCTACAGATTCAATGAAAGGTGATAGGGCATGAACCAGAGCTATGGTGATAGGAAAAAATGGGGCTGTGTTGTATTCTCATCTAGTAGATAACATAGTCGTATAAAAAAGTAAGCGTTGAGAAGGGAAGAGAAGGTGACTAAATTGAAAAGAAAGAGAATAATGATTATCTTAGGGGACATGGCAGACAATAAGTGAAGTTAAGGAAGCATTGTGTATGCAGTCAAAGGGTCAGACTGTCTGTTCCTGAAGGCTTCAACTTTCTGTGTAAAGCATAGGATGTTCTCTTAGATTAAAGGATATAGAACTTAGGTAGGAGGTTTGAATATGACACCAAAGACAGAGTCTCTGAGAGGAGTGGGAGAGAGAACAAATAAAAGTTAAATCGGTGAGGTAATTAAGAGCCCTGCCTACTGAGTTTGTAATGACTTTAAAAGGCACATTTGGTTGATTTTCTTCACCAGCATTAAACAGCCTAGGGGTTTGAAGGGACTATAAAGCTGGGATTATGAAGGTCAGGTACGGTGGAAATAACTGGGTTTCAAGGTAATTGAGGATGTTAGTGAGAAAGTGATTGAGGTAATAAACGAAGTGGTTTAGACAAGTTAGGGAAATGAGAGAAGGGAGAGTCAGAGGCAGCTGATACTCTGGGAAAGAGCAGTCACAGGGCCTTTATCCATCTGCAGTCAGAGTAGAAGTCAGAGCGAGGGCACGAGAATGACTGGTAGAGTGTGAGGTAAGAGAGGGGGAGGGTTGCATTCAAGGTTTTTGATTCAGTTCTCATTCCTGCTTGGTGATGAGGATTAGGACAGGAAAAGTGCACAGCTTGGGGTGTGCTCAGGAAAAAGAAATGTTTAGAATTGAATAAATAAAATAAATGTGTGCATAGTGGAAATAGTTATGAAAATTGACATTAAAGTCATTCTCGATGATGTGAAAGGCAAAAATAATTGACATGGCTTTTTTGGAAAGGTGCAGTTACTGCAAGGGTGGCAGGGAAAAAGTAAGAAATTGTTGAACTTCTTGATTCCTACTTGTGGTTGAAAGAAATCTAAAATTACCTCTAATGATTCAGACCCTTATTAGAATGATGTGGGCTTGAATGTGGGTGGGACCTATAACTTGCTTCTGACCAATGGAACATGCAAAGGTGATGGGATATCATCCCCATGACTCTGTTATGTCACATGACATAGCTGAGGGATTTTTGCAGATGTGATTGAAATCCTTAGTTGATTGACTTCTAAGTTTGTCAAGAAGGTGCTTATTTTGAGTGAGCTCAGCCTTTTCAGATGAACCATTAAAAGAGGGTCCAGAGGTCAGAGATGGAAAGCGTCAGAGAAATACTCTCCTTCTGTCATTAAGAAGCCAAAATGATGTGGTTAATTTCCACCAGGGTTTGGGGGAGGTATCCTTTAGCAGCTAAGAGGCTCATTCCTACAAGCACAAGGAAATTAATTCTGCCAACCCCTTCACGAGCTTGGAAGAGGACCCAAGCCACAGATAAGCCTGGCTGACACCTTGATTGTAGCCTTGTGAGGTCATGAACAAGAAGGCCCAGCTAAGCAAGGCCCATCCTCCTTATCCATGGAAACTGTGAAATAATAAATGCAAGTTATGCAGCAGTAGAAAGCTGGTATACTGAGTAAACTATATCACCTGTTAAAAGACTAAAGTGTTTTCATAAACTTTGTACATAATTCTATTTTTAAAAAGTTTCTGAATATTTTTTCCTTAAACTTTAATTCACAGAGACAAACATGAGACAGTTTCTAATTTAAGATTGTAAATTACAGCACAAGAAGCAAGCTGTGCAGTAGATGGATATAGAACAATGGGACGGATCTCAGTCACACATCTCATTACTCCTACTCCTCTGTAGTCTACTTGTCTGCATGGAGCAGAAACAAAAGGAACAGGTGTGTCCACTCAGAGGGGTGGATCTGCTGACAGTCAGCACCCCAGGAAAGGAAGCTGGGCGAGGAGGGGAGTAAAGGATGTGAAATTGATTGAACAATCTGAGACAGAATGAAAAGAAAGTGGTAGAAAGGAAAACAGGGACCAGGGAAGGAGAGGAGAGAATCAGCTCAATGGCTGCTTGATAGACGTAGGATTTCATGATGGCTTTCTGGCATTTACCTTTTCCCCTAAAATAATTTATCCTTTCAACCAGTGGGGGAGAGCTCACCTAGCTAGCAAGTAGTGTCAGTGCGATTTCGTCTGCATTCTGAGTTCTGCCCCTGCAAGATTATTAACAGTAACATTTAACTATTCCAGGACACCAAATAGATCTGTATGAAAGCTTTTTCTATTTTTTCATTTCATCATATCTGTCAGCTTCATTGTAAGTGAGCAGGAAGGGGCTTAATATCTGTTGGCTACAACAAAAATTAATGGCCATGCAGGAAGAAAGCATTAATGGTTAGATGGAAAAAAGTATAAAAATGTTTAGTAATGTATGAATTCACATCACTTCTACTTCCATAAAACACATTTAACATTTCAGTTCTGTTCTAAAGGTTCACTTTGGAGCCAGAATGCAAAACTTTATGAAATTGCTAAGTGTTTGAGACTAAATTATGAGTAATACTTTGGGATATGGTTAAAGATTTGTTAACCACACCACAGAGCAGTTCCAAGTGTGCAATGATTCAATAAGGTGCAGGAGATACAGTGGGAGTATTGGATTCATCATTTATGGAATTACACTTGAGCTATCCCTACAGAGTAGTTTTTTAATAGTAGGCATGTATTCTTGACTGCTGTGGCTCATGGTTATGGGTAAAGGAAAGCTGGAGTTGATTACCAATGCAAGATGAAAACAAAATGTCTTTGTTGACTCAAAATGCTCTGCCGACCCACTGAGAAAAGGCAGAAATCACAGCAATAGCCAATATAAACTTCTCACCATGGTGTGTGATTTGAGAGTAATTTGTATGTTTATGACACTACTTTTAAACCACAGTCCACTCATTCATTCAATAACTGTTTTATAAACTCATATATACTCTTTATTCAGAGTGATCTTGACATACCTTTCACTCAAAGAGATAAATTAATACCTTTTCTTCCCCATTTATAAAAGCTATTTGACTAACTACATTGTACAATGGTCTAGTCAAAAGTCTTTATCCGTTGAGAATTGACTTAGGTAGGGTAGGCAGATGTAATCACTAATATGTTTGCAATCTGTGTATCTAACTCTGTGGCAAAAGTAGTCACAAAGGAAATTTAGCTGGCCAGTAAGTTAAAGATACTTCTGTTGCTAGTTCACAGTATGTGAAATGAATGAAGTTGGTGTTCAGAAATGTGTAATTTGTACTGAGCTAGGGTAGATATGCAGACTTTCGGAGTCCCATGCTTTAATAAAGCTACATCAGATGTTTTGAGCCTATGTTAATCAAATGAAAAATTAGTAGAAGAAATACCCTCCTTGGCAAAATTAGGGGAAAAAGGATCACAACTGATAAGGCTCTGGTAAGGGCCATGAATAAGTGTCTGAGGGAAATTGTGCCAAGTCTGCTGTATGGAGATGGCCCAGTGAGAGCCAGTCCTGCCTCTGATTTTTCAAGCAACGGACAAGAAAAGGCATTCTTACCGCCCTCAGTGGCCTTCTCCTGCATGTGAAAACCTTCCAAAGCAGAGAGCATGTTTTCCTCATGCTCTGTCTAAACTCACACATAGTATGGACTATCTCCATGAACAACTTCTCTATCTACCTTTATATACTTTGTAATGAAAAGGAAGACTGTTTTTAAAGAACTTTTCAGCTCCCAACTCCTTCAGAGTGAAAACTCCCAATTCCTTTAGACTTTTTAGGAACTATTATTTTTCCATGCCGTTTAACCATCTCTCTTGCTTTTGTTACTGGTCTCCATTCAGTTTCCAGACATCTCTTTTAATATACTGAACTTGAAATGCATACAATGTTCTGTTAAGGTCTTGGCCACTTTTGAACAGAATCTATGTTTTAACTTCAGAGTCATTGACAGTGGGTCCTTTTCATGACAAAGGTCAGGAGAGCCTGCCTGAGCCCTCTTACAACCGGAATAGTGCAAGTGAGAACTCTGTATCTGTGCTCACTGACTGGAGGAAGTTGTGGGTTCCTGGCTGTCTCTAGACATTATTAACATTGTTAGCTCATAGGCAAAGCACTTTAAGCAGTGCTTATTTATAGGCTCTCCTTCAGCGAAGTGACATGAGGCTCCCAAATGCTGTTCAAATCACTACATGATGAACGGCACATGAGATGATCTTACGGCACTTCTGATATTAACTCCCAAGGATCACTGTGGACATGTGTATCTCCTTTCTACAAACTGTGGATAAATCAAAAATGGGTGTTTGACTTCACAGGACTTAGAGCTGATCTACAATATGATTTTCTACCTTGTGGAGATCGTCATCGGCTGCCATTTTCTATGGTAAAGTCATTAAGTTGCACAGCATTCACAGCTTAAAGGGGGGAAAGATCTCAATTATAAAGACCTTTGTGTTTGTCTTTGTGTATCCTGAATGGTCCTCTGCATGCCTTGCATATGGCTGTTTTTTTTTTTTTAATCACAAGATATTTATATTCCTTTAAGATGTTCTGACAATGGGATTGGAAAGAATCTGTGATTTAAATATTGCACAAGAACCCAGTGTTTTAAAGGGGTGATTACAGATGAGATTTGTATCCAAGCCATTTTCCCCAAGCAACTTCTCAGCTGCAGGCCACTTAAGTGCAGTTAATTCATTAGAACAAGAAGAACTTGAGTTAAATACATTAGTGAAAAACTGTTCATCGGTAATAAGACTGACTCATGCTGATAATTTCTTGCATAGTTATTATTCGACATGTACTCTCGAGTCCTGGCTGAAGGCTAGGAAAACACTGGGAAATGCAGCTTCTCTTTTGGTATCTGAGTTTAAGAACACTCTCCATGGTGCTGGCGTAATTTGAGCATCTCAGTTACGCTTCACAGGCAGGTCACAGTTAAAACAGACTGAGCACATTTCTATAATACCAGATGACTCAGGGAAGTCTGGAGACCCATGAAATTTAGGGAAAAATATTAGAGGAGGGGGTGAGGTTGTTCTTAAAGGCTCGTGTCTTCCACTCTGGGCCTTAAAATTATCTCTTTAAAACAAAGCGAAGCCTTCTTAGAGCCAGTGATTCACCAGCAGTCCCTTACTCCCTGAGCAAATAAATTAATTTCACAGTTGCTATTCCTCTCTCCAGACCAGCCATGTGCTCTAATTGCCTATTTCCTCTTTCCTAGTTTGGAATGAAATACCTTTGTATCACTTCCTGTGTTAAATCAAAGCACGTGTGTCAGCATCTGCTGGCCTCTGACAAGCGCTCCCACTTGCCCTACTCCCCTTGCTTCCCCTCCCCACCAGCATGCCTTCCATCCTCGTCAACGTATGCAAACCCCTCTCTTCCCTCATTTCTTGCCCTTTCTCGAGATTTAGAGTCTTCAAGGCCTCTAAATTGTATTATTTCTTCTTCAGGTGTTGTACCTGTAAAACTCAAACTTAGAAAGTAATAATCAATAATCTGAATAGATGTTCTTTAGTAAAAACCCATAATTGCACCTTTAAAATCAGTGCTTTCCTGTTAGTGGATGTATAAGGCTCCCTAAGTCTCTCTCCAATCCTAATCAAATGTTTAGAAGGATGTGCACTACCAAGGATTAATCTGTAATTTTAAGAGAATCTCACTGTTTCTCCTTAAAAAATTAAGAGAACACTGTGTGAGAATGAGGACTTAAAAAGCACAACCATAATGAATCGAAATATCTTTAGGAGGAGTCAGCATTTTCTAGTACAGTGGACTCAAGTCAAAATTGGTGTCAAAACACTAACTGGGGCCCTTGTTAAAATACAGATTCCACAGCCCAACCCCCTGACCCACTGAAGCGTGGTCATTGGGGCTAACACCTGAGAATCTTTGTTCTTAATCCCCTCACTTAAACATTAATTGTTCTGTCCCCATCTTTTAGGAAATAGGCTGTTTTGATTGTTGTGTTCACTGTTACATTTTCATGCCCAGACCAGTAACTGGCACATATCAGTTGCTCAGTATTTACTAGTCGAATAAATAAACTCTAATTTGGAGCCGGGGTTGGAAACCATTGGATTAGTAGGTGGAACCTTGGAGCCAGGTAACAATGGTTTGAATCTCAGCTCTGACTGTTAGTACCTGCGTGACCTTGGGCCAGTCCTTAATCTTTCTGAGCTTCAATTTCTTCATTTTTAAAATGCTGACCATAAATCCTAAAATAAATATTTGTTGACTCAGTGAATGAAACTCTCAGGCCACTATAAGGATTGGGGTGATATATGTTAAAAACAATGCCTTACTCAATAAATGGTATCCATAGTTACTATTTGGATGTGTAGGTAGAGAAGATTGGTTATCAGGGGTCATTTTTATGAGAACCTGAGGAAGCTCATGGGAAGACCAACTTGGTATAATGAGGTTAGTCTCTCGCCCTTGGAACTGACTGCTTGATTCACGTCCTTTAAAAGAACCGAACAATCAGGTTCTCTCCATGATGGGAGTTTAATGTTAAGCCACATAGCAAGAAAGGAGGGGAATCCATCTCATTGGCAATGCAAGGGAGACTCATAGAGAACTGGAATGTTCAGACACCCCTGCAGCCCCAGTGTCCCCAGAGAGTCTCACCATCTGCCTTCTCCAACTCATCTCTCTCTGCTCCGCTTCCACTTCGCAGTTGCCAAGCGCTCTAAAACAGAATCCTGATTCTTCTTTCAACTCCCTTTTTGAATCTCTGTCTTTCTTTAGTACTCTATTATCTTTCTTTGTGTTTCAGAAATAACCAGTAAAATTTATCCTGACTTAGAGAACTTAGTCATAATCTAGCATAGACCACTTATATTGAGTAGACTTTTCACGCCGAGCCACCTCACAGACTTAGGGCAGCCTCTGTAGGTGATTGCTTGTTGCAGAATTTCAGCCCACAGGGTAATCCTTAGAGGTGAGGGTGGCAGAGTCACGTGGCTCCAAGTTTGACAATGTGTGTGTAAGAACTTGCTTTCAGTTGTTCTGTCTAGGAGAATTAAGAGGTTGTTATTTTATTCTTATTGCTGGGATAATATGTTTAAGAAGTAGCTGGAAACTCTGGGTACCTATTACCCTGCTGATCCCTTCAGGATAGTTCCTATTGACATTTTACATCATTACAAATACCACTTAATGGTAATGCTAAGCTTTATGTACATTATGAAAACAATTAGTAAAATATTTTAGATTATATCACTATCTGTTTATTATGTTCTTAACCTTAAAAAGTTTATCTTTACCATCCTAGTCGTATTGTTGTTCATGTGTTAAACTTGTAGATGACACAAAATGAGTTGGATTACTCAGAGGGAGATGACATGCAGACACCTTCTCTAAGGCAGAGGTCAGTAGTCCGAGTGTGGCGGGAAGATGAATGCATCAGGGTGTGTCATCTGTCAGACTGTCCTCTGGCCTTGCCCCTCGGGGACTAACTGTGGCAGCTTCCTAGGAAAGGATACGCTGAAACCCGGAGCTGGCAAGGAAAAGGGTGACAGACATTCTTAGAGGCCAGGCCAGAAACTGTGTAAAAAACAAAATCTCTCTTGTGGCTTTAGTGATGGACTGCAGCACAGGAGAGGAGGAATAAATAACCTTTCTCCAGATCTGCATGATGGCAGTCGGCACAAGACAAAAGACTATCCTACAGCCGCAGCAGATGGGCTGTAGCAGAGGGTAACGCCTCCTGTGACCAGCAGAGGGAAGCCAGGTGGAAGCAAGAAAAGCAGCATCATTCATGAGCCCTGGAAGCCTGTCTCTCCCGCTCCCACACACGCACATGCCCCCAAAAGAGAATTTAGGGGCTGGGGTTCCAGTGACTCTGCTAGAGGGCGATGAGTCTTCTATTGGTTACCTCATGGTGCATAACAATGCACCCCCAAACTTTGTTGCATAAATCAACAAACCTTTATTATCTCCTAGATTCTGCGGATTATGACAATGAGTGTTTCTGGCTCAGGGTCTCTCATGAGGTGGAAATGAAAATGTCAGCTGGGGATCCTGCCATGTGAGGTCTTGTCTCAAGCTGGTTGATCTGCTTCCAACCAGTGGTGTTTGCCGGGAGGCCCCAGTTCTCACTCCATAAAGCTGCTTGAGTGTCCTTGTGATATGGCAGTTGGCTTTCCCTAGGCAAGCAATCCAAGAATTACTAAAAGGAGAAAGCTACAATGCCTTTTATGTCCTCATCACAGAAGTCATACTCTGTCACTTTCATCTAACTCTGTTCATTAGAAATGAGTTCAGCCCACACTCAAGAGGAGCAGTATTAAGCTCTACATCTTAAAAAGAGATATATCAAGAATTTCTAGACATGATTTAAAACCATTGCAATTTGTTCTCTGACCACAATTTATTTATATTTGTCTCATATGCAAAATATGTCCACCCCCCACAAGCACTCCAGTACAATATTAGCTTGAAATCCAAAATGTTGTCATGTAAATGATATTGAGGCTTGAATTAAGCCTCTCAGATGCAGTTCTTTAGGTACAGATCCCTGAGTGTAGTTCCTCTTGACCTAAAGACCTATGAACTAAAGAGGCAGTTATTGCTTCCTCCCCTTGCCCTATATTTAATGGTGGGATGAGCACAAGGTATTCACTATAAAAATGGAAGAAACACTGGAATCACTGGTCCATACCAATCCTGAAATCCAGTCTAGAATAGGTTGGCAGTTTCTTGACTGTGAGACTCAAGGCCTGGGAATAATTCTCTGTGGTCTCTTGATCTCTTTCTTGTTTTTGCCTTCTGAGTCATCCTTTCTTTTTTTTTTAATAGTTTATTTTTATTGTATTTTATTTTCATTACTAGTTATCCCCCGATGCCCTCTTCTACCTCCACCCCTCCCCACACCCACACCACAATCATCACACTCTTGTTTGTGTCCATGATTTCTTTTTCTTTTTTGCTCGATCCCTCCACATGTCCCCACACTCCGAACCGTCAGCCTGCTCTCTATGAGTCTGTTTCTATTTTGCTGTTAGTTCAGCTTATTAGATTCCATATGTGAGTGAAACATATGGTATTTGTCTTTCTCTGATAGGCTTGTTTCACTTAGCATAATGTTTTCCAAGTCGATGTATACTGTCACAAGTGGTAAAATAATCTTTTTACAGCTGCGTAGTATTCCATTGTGCAAAATGTCCTATAGTTGTTTTATCCATTCATCTATTGAAGGACACCTGGGCTGCTTCCATGTCTTAGCGATTGTAAATAATGCTGCGATGAACATAGGGGTGCTTATTTTCTTTTGAATTGGTGTTTCAGGTTTCTTTGGATTAATTCCCAGAAGTGGAATTGCTGGGTCATAAGGCAGATCCATTTTTAATTTTTTGATGTTTCCCCATACTGTTTTCCACACTGGCTGCACCAGTCTGCATCCCACCAACAGTGCAAAAGAGTTCCCTTTTCTCCACATCCTCGCCAGCACATGTTGTTTGTTGATTTATTGATGAGAGCCATTCTGACAGGTGTAAAATGATATTTTATCCTTCATTTTTAATGAAAAATAACATGAAGGATAACATGTGTTTTATGAAAGTTACGTGGAAACTCTGCATTTTCTGAGCCCTGTTCTTATCTGCTGGGAACAGGGGGTGGTTGCGTGCAAAAGCCTCTTTATTTAGTACTACCTCTGTCCCTTCAGTTCAAGCTGACAGTGTTTCTGCTGATGTAATTCTTTTCTACAACTTTGCAGGTCTCCTGTGAGTGTGTATTGGGCTCCAATTCATTAGATAAATCTACACACATAAATCAAGATAAGCTCTTCTCTGTGTAGGGCTTCTGCTGAGGGACAATGTCCTTAAGCTTCTTAAAGCCACATTGTTTGATTGAGGGGAGCTCTGAGACATGTGGATCTTCAGAGAGCCCTTTTTTCCTGACTAAATGGTATTCTGAAGCTGCAGCATCGATCCTTTTGAAGTCTTAATAAGAGATTTTATAGCCACACCCTCAGCTTCATTGTTAGACCTGGCAGAAACCTTGATTTGATATTTGTACAGAGACTATATCTTAATTTATCATCTTCACCATCTGGAGAGGCTGGGAATTTTTAAAGCCAAAACACTAGCTTCTTTTTATTTAGCAGACCTTCCCTAAGCTTATCTCTCTCCTCTTACATTTCACTATACATGGAAAGAAACCAAGTAGCACCTTCCACACACTGTGTAGAAATCACCTTCGCCTGTTACCTCAGTTCACGAAGTCATTTTCTGGTTTCCATACTACTGCAGGTTACAGTGTTGCTAGTCTGCCTGCCACCATATCACAAGGGTCCCTTTTTTCATTTTCTAAGAAGATAGTCCTCACTTTCCTTTGAGTCTCACTGACAGTGTCACTAAAAAGTCCCAACTTCCGCTAATAGTCTTTTCAAGGTACGTAAGCTTTCATTAACCCTCCCTTCAAAGTCCTTCTCCCTTCCGCACATTATTTGGTTCCAAAGTCACTCCTCATTTTGAGAGTGTTTGTTAGAACAGCACCTTATTTCCAGGACTAAAATCTGAATACGCATCTATTTCCACATAACAAAGAATCCCAAAGTTGAAACAAGAAACATTTATGAGCTCACAGTCTCCGGGTCACAAACGTGGAGATAGTCCGCACGGTGTGGGTCTGGCTCCCAGTGTCTCCTGAGGGCGCCGCCAGCGCTAGGAGGAAGCTGCAGCATTTTACGCCCTGACATCACATGCTTTTGCTTCTGTCACAGACATTAGAAGCAGGTCAGTAAGTTCAGCCCCCCTTTAAGAGACAGGGAGGGTATTCAGCCCCATCTTTTGAAGGAGAATGTATGAAAGAATTGGTAGTCATATTTTAAACCACCGGAAGCCTAAAACTGTTATAATTGGTATTGAAACCATATTGTACCGTAGGGAGATAGGACGGGAAAATGACAACTACATTTATAATAGGAGAATTTGCCAAAGCTTTCAGCTACCAATAAACTCTGCATAGCTAAATCTCAGTCCTTGTCTTCCTTAACCTTTTAGTAACATTGGGCTTAGCTGACCACTCTTTACTTCTTGCAATAGTTTCCCCATTTGGCTTCCAGGACATCCCACACTCTTGGCTTTGCTCTTGGGCGTAACTAGCTGCTTGCTCTCAATCTCATGTACCACTTTCTCATTTCTTCAAACATTCATTCGAGCCCTAGAATTTGTGCCTCAAACCTCTTCTTTTTCTACACTCAGTCTCTTGAGGACCACAAGTGCTCTCAAGGATCTAAATACAGTGTGCCCTCCTGACTGCCAGATTTTAGTCCCCTCCTGTGAGTCTTCCTCAACCCAACCACGCCTCTGCCTGGATGTTTGACAGGTGGCATCAGCCACACTTGCCCCCAAACTGAGCATTTCATCTTCACTTCAAACTCACAATCTTCTCCATCTCAGTTCATGACACCCCCCCGCTTCCACTTGCTCAAAGTTTATTCTCATTCCTATTCTAGCTTCCTTTTCTTCCTCTCCCTCTCTCATTTCCTTCCTTCTTCTCACCTCACTTTTAACCTATCAGCAAAATCTGTTACTTCCACCTGCACAATATGACCACTTTTCATGAGTCTCACAATTACCTCTGTGGTCCCAGCCATCACCTTCTCTCTCCTGGATTACCACAGCTGCTCACTTGCCACCTAATTTTCTTTCCATCCTTGCCCCCTGTAGTCTCTTCTCAGCACATCATGAAGTAATCCTGTTAAACATGTATCAGTTCTTGTTATTCTTCTATTTTAACTTCCATTGCCTCCCTATCTCACTCAGAGTGATAGCCTCCTTCCTTAAAGGGACCGGTGCAGTTCTGCAGGACCTGGTTTGTGTCTCTGTCTGATCTCATCTCCTGTAGCTCCTGCTTTTGCTCTTCCTGCCCCAGCTGAATTTCCCTGCCCTCTCTCGTTCAGACACACCTGGCACACTTTTCCCTAGTGCCTGATAACTGCCTCAATACTTTGCCCTTAAATCCTTAAGATTTGCTCCTTCCCTTCTTCAGACATTGCTCACATGGCACATTCTAAATGAGACCTACCTAAATGACCTTATTTAGAGTTGTTCCCCCATAGTCTCACACAGCTTTATTTTTCCATAGCTCTTATCATCATCTAACAAACCACTCAGCTTACTTATTTTTACAAAATGTAAACTGTAAGGGTAGTGATATTTTATTGCTTTATCCGCTGCTGTATTCTTAGCACCTAGGTTTACTCTTGGCACATAAGCATCATTCAGTGTTTTCTGAGTAAGTAAGTGAACTGTCTGTTGGTTTCTTCATTGTTCTCTGGGATTTTCTTCTTTCTTTCCTCAAACACCTAAATCCTGAATTAACTCTGCAGACTAGCCAGTTAAGATCTGTCTTCTCTAAGACCCTCTTCTCACTACCTGAGCCTTCTTCACATGGACTTTCTTCAGCCCTTGCAGTCACAGGCAGGTGACATTATCGTGCGCTCCATTGTTCTTCATCTTGCTCATGTGTTCAAGCCCTGTTTGTCTAAATGGACCCTTGAGAAACCATATTCACTTCATTTTTTTTTTTTTGAACACTCTTGGCTGCTTTGCAATTATTCAACATGTACTTTACAAATCCCTGCCTCAGAAACTACTGTGAACCCACTGAAGTGAACTTCCTGACCCCACACAGCTGATGGAAGATGCTACTTCAGGACAACACACTGTTTCTGTGAAATGCATACAATCATTTTCAATTTATACAGTAATAAGTTCCAGGCAAAACCAGCTGAGCTACACAAAAAGTTCCGTTCTAATACTTACACACTTATTATATTCTCTTTAGGAAATGGAATCCACTTTTCCACATGGACTGGAAATCCTTAGACGTTAAAAAATTTTAAAAAGCTCCACTGAGATTCAGCTTCTTGCCATGATATGCTAAATTATCTCAGCATTGTGTAAGGCATTATAAAACACTGTAATTTATATGCTCCTGAGCAAGTGCCTCTAAAGTGCTTGCCAATTAGTTTTGTTTCAGAACCTGCTTCTGATATCCCTAAAGGTACATGAGAGAAATCTCTTTGTATGCAACCTGAGAACTATAAGACAATATCGAAATCAGTTAGGTCAGCTAAATATTTTCATAAGAACAACTCTAAATGTTCTGATATTTTGAAATGTTAGAGAAGCTCATCAGATGATTATATATAGAATTATGCACATAGATTTTTACTTCTGTGAATCTAACATAATTATTTTTCTCAGTTAATCTGCTTTTTATAGCATGACTCTGATTTTGCTTTGGAAGAAATAGATTGAAAGTCTCTCAATCAGCTCATCTTCCTCTTTCTCACCTCACCTTTGAAATTATGTTAATACCTGCCCACTTGGGTTAATCAATCTTCTTAGGTGAAGACACACCTGTACTCACGAAGTCTAAATAATAAATCAAGAATATCAGAGTTTGTGACTAACTGTTCGTGGAGCAAGAATGTTAGTACAATAACAAGAAATCAGAAATTTTCTCAACTATGTTTGTGTGTTGAATGAGGACTGTCATCTGAGAGCCTCTGACCCTAGTCCAGCTTACTGAACTCTTTTATTGAGTTTATTTGTAAGTAAACTAAATTAGATACTTCCTTTCCTCATAAAAACTTATCTTTTTTATGTAGAAACTGTTTGTTAATTTAGTATTTTAAATAATTTTGGAGAATATATGAAACAATATGAAAAATATTGACCATATATATTACTTTAATTCTGCTGTAAGTTCCTGGTATTTCTCCTACATATAATTGGAATCTGTTGCTCTTGTTTTTATCAGAGCCATTACTCAAGCATCATCTTAAAGAGCAACTTTTAAGACAGGAATTTACCATATGAAGCTACAAAATACTTATCATAAATATGTATGATTGCAGAGATAAATAGGCCTTAGTGGTTGTCTAACCCATGCGTTTATGACCTCTACTTCACTCAGTATATCTGAGAAACACTTTGATCACCAACAGGAACTCATGGTAGTACATTGTTTTGTCACTGCTGCTATAAAAAATGACCACAAATTTAGTGTTTTCAAAGAACACAAATCTATTATCTTTCAGTTCTGTATGTCAGAAGTCTGACACGAGTCTCACAGAACTAGAATCGGGATGTTGACAGTGTGGCCTTCCTTCTGGAGGCTCCAGGGGAGACGCTCTTCCTGGCCTTCCGCAGCTTCTACAGGCTGCCCCCCTGCATCCCTCAGCTCGTGGCCCCATCTAGCGGTCACATCACTTGGGCCTGACTTCTCTGACTCTTGCCTCCCCTCCAAAGCACACCTGTGATTACTTAGCCCCACCCAGATAATCCAGGCTAATCACCTCTGCAAAGTCCCTTTTATAAATCGCCAGGATTAGGATTTAGAGACAGTTTTTATGAGGGGCTGGGAGGCGTTATTCCGTCCACCACCACAGGTGGCACTCGCCGGTAAGGGAGGAAGAGTGGAGCGGCACACACTGCTGGTCTTCCACGTGAAACCCAGCAGCGTCCCATCGCGGCTGGGACTATGGACTCTGCTGCCAGATGGCCAAACTTCAAATCCCCGTTTTGCTGTCCAATAGCTATGAAATCTTAAGCAAATTATTGAAACTCTTTGAGTCTCAGTTCTGAGTTTTGTAGCCTGTAAAACCAAAAATGACAATATCAGTAACTACTTCATTAGTTGTTTTGAAAACTTGATGTATTTATGCATGTAAATGTACTTAAAATAATTCCTGACAAATAGTTAACGTACAATAAATGTTAGCTATTATTATGTGCCCTTATGGTCTGAGAAGATTAATTTAATTCAAATGCCTTTTATGAGGAAATTGAGCTGCATATAATTTAAATGATTTACACAAAATTGTATAGTGGCATTAGATTATAAAGCTTGTCATATTAAGATTATTTTATATTGTTGAGTCAGTATCTTATGAAACAGTGTCATCAATGGTGTCATAATTGTAAAAGTACCTATTTTCTTATTACAAATAATTCTCAATTAACCTGGTGACATTAACACACTCCACTCTTGCTTTAGTAATGGGAGCCACATGAGCATATTTTGTCCCTTTCTCAATGTTCTGTAGCTTGATAGGGTTATATTGCTTCCTGAGGGTAAGATATTCTGACAAAATGACAAGAATTTGAAAAGACCCGAAGGCCTAGTATTTCAAATGATTAACTTGGCTTTGACCTTTTTACCTAGATAATAGTATAGATTGCCATTAAAGTAGTTAGATGACATTAAACCTCTGTTTAAAATGTTTGTAAATTTTATGTTTATAGATTTGATGGTATCAATTTATTAATTCTGCAACACAACCAATCCACATAGCCAGCTGACCATTAATTAGAGTAGTCAAATTAAATAGACGAGTCAAGGTAATGAATTCTGATAATCTTTATTATGTAAAAATTCTCATTGGTTTTTGATTTTAAATATGCTTAAGAATCTTTCCAATCTAGAATTAGGATTCTGAGATTAGATGTTATATCTTTTATATTTATGATCCTTCTGCTTCTATCAAGCTTGAAATGATTTTTTTGACATCTTTTGTTACTGATGTGTTAAGCATAAAGTACAAAGAGAAAACTATTTTATATGGAGAATTACTAAGACAAAATATGTTATTTTATCTTTGTGATAAAATGGAAATTTCCCACTAAAAGTTAAAGTCTTTCCCCTCATTCCTTAACTAACAAATTGAATAGGTCATGAAATTTAAGAACTAGAAAGGAACATAGAGATTTTTTTGGTCAAAAAGCCCTCATTTTGTAGATGAGGAATGATACAGGGAAATATAAAATTGAGCAAGTCAATTTTAGACAACTGAAAAAATTCAATCATAGAATTTTTTTTGACTGTAGGCCCATAACATTTCATTTGATTGTGAATAAGGTGCATTTTCATTTCCTCTAAGCTTTTTCCTCTCACTGTTCTATTCTTTAGGAAAAGGCAAATAAGTGCTAATCATCAGACTGGCCTTGATAGCGCTGTACCCTTTTTCAAGTGATTTTTACTGTTGTTTTGCTGCCAGCTTAAGATGGCCTTGTGCTTTTAACATATTTTGAATTACCGGTTTTTATAAGAAATATTTACATATTCCTAAACTACTGTGTGTGCTTATTCCGTTATCAAGCATCAACTTTGCATTCCTCAGTTTTTTAATTAAATATGCCCTTCTCTTTTTTTTATTATTTGAAATCCACTCAGAAAGAAAAAGTGTAAGCCCTTCTTAGATTCTACAACGAGCTCCACTGGTCCCCCTAGTCCCTGTGACCTTGACCTAGTCACTTAGACCCAGTGTTTGACTTTCCTCACCTGTGAAATGAGGGCAAAGCACATTCAAAATGGGATAATTATAAAATGAAGGAAGACTACATACATAAATGTTCATTGTGATTGCTATTCATTCTTCTTTCAATTAGAAATATTTATCTTGGGATGGCTCCCTCTTATGCGCCACCCTCCCCCCAGGCCCAGTCTCCCACCGAGGTTTCTCACCTTGCTGACTGACCTGCATGCCAGGTGCTCCAGTACCACTGCTCCCCGCCCCCCGGGGGGTGACTGGCTGTGAAACCACAGATTTAAATACTCCCTTACCTTTCTCTGTCCCTCTCTTTATGTTTTAAGTCTCCTAAATTTTGAGGCGATTCTCTGTTATGTCTGCAGGGCCAGACTGACCTCACCCCACACATGCTCAACTTTGTGGAGTACTTGCTTTGTCTTAGGTAAATTTACACATGGTATTTCCTGTAGTCCTCAGATATACCTATGAAGGAAATGTTATTATATGTTAAAAATGCTGACCAAGGCTGAGAAACATTAAGTGACTTGCTTAAGGTAATTCAAAGTAAGTGACAGTATCATGATTTGAATCTAGCTTGGGTTTCTCATAGTCCTAAGTAAGATTAGTCCTTTCAGCTGAGGTTGTTGGTCTGGAAGGGTGAACGTTTTAAACCATCTTTGGTCCCAATTTTAACAGCTATTTGCTGATATCATCATGCCTCTGGAAAAATCTGGAGTTATCTCTTTAACCAAAAAAAAGTAGTTCCTATACCTCATTCTCACTTTAATGTGATTACCATAGTTTGTCTATACAAGAAACATCTGAAAAGAGTATCTGAAAGCCATAGGAAATTACATTAACATGTATGATCACACAAAGTAGTATAAGAGAAGGTGGCTAGAAAGAGATTTTAAGCCTGTTTTGCTGTTATATGATTGCAATGGGGTACAGAGCATGGGCCCCTGGAAAACAGGAGACCCCCAGGAGCGCAAGGCATAGCGGTTGAGGCACATTGCATAACAAAGGCAGATTAACAGCTGTGCCTTCTGGAGGGGAGGAGCCCTGTAAGGAGGCTGCTGCCCAGGGCAAATTGTGCATGTGACTATGAGAATGTGCACTGGCCGAGTGACTCGTGACACAGTCGGGCAGGAAGCTCATTCAGCACCTGTGTGAGCTGCAGGGGCCGGATGCCCACTCTGGATGCCTTTGTGTGGCTGGGAACTCTTGCCCTGACTAAAGATGGCAGCCTAAAGAGGGTCCAAGATACTGGGGAGCTGACAAAAATGGTGGACACTAATGCACCATATGAAAAGCCAGATATTTGGTCACGCAGGAAGTACTGCATTTAAAACTGGAGCAGGCCAAGAAACACAAGGTCTGGAGGTCTGCCTGTGGCAGAGCTGGTGACACTGTGGGGCACCTGCCTGGCCAAGCACACACACAGGTGAGCTGATAGCTGGAGTAGAGGCAGCTCCAGAGGAGAGAAATGGGCATTGTGAGAAGGACGCAGGCTGGTGCCCACAGACTCGTGAGAGGTGCCTGGAGTTGAAGTGTGACTGGGAATGCTGAGCTGCAGATTTCTGCATTTCTGAAGGATGGTACTATTGAATGGCATTTTCTGAAACTGGTCTGGCTTGGCAGAGGGAGGCAAGGCTATTTATTTTGGGGTGTTTTTTAAAGGGAGCTGGACTTAATGGCAAAAAGGCTCATATCCTCTTTCTCTTTTACAGGGAGACTATTGTAAGAGTTAGGATTTCCATGGGAGAATCCCTTCCCACATTTATGAGGAAATTTGTTTTTCCCAAGAAACATAAGTCAAAAGTTCGTAAAAGCAGGAAAAAGTAACATAGTCCTCCTGTGAGAATTAAAGCTCCCCAATTCCCATAAAGACTGCTGGTATGAAGGAATCCACTGACATAAAGTGACAAGCCAGAGCAGGGAACGATGGCGTGGACACACAGAGTAGAAGGCTAAGGTCAATGTTTCCAGGACCTAAGACAAAAGCACATAAGCGAGAGGTGCTCACAGTCCAATCTTGCTTGTCGTTCTTGTCCCATTGCAAGTGTGTGGCTGCGGCCCCTTTACGCTGATGAGGGTGAGTTGTTCTTACACACAAAATCAATTAATAAATTTGGTCCCATACAATACTTTATACAAATTCTATGTTTGATGATCTAAAAAATAACAAATTTTAGATGCAAAGTTCTTAATTTGGCAATTTTGAAACATGTATCTGGGTAGTGTTATTAAGCTTGCTAGGAATTCCAAAGTCATGTTGTTTTAACACTTTGCAATAAATTATTTGTTGGTGTTTTCTAGTGTTTGAATATTTACTATGCTACGGTTCAGTATAAACACTTTTATAGAGGAAATGCGAAGAGAAAGGGATGTTCTTGTGGACACTTCAACACAAAATTAGAAACTGATCTAAAATTAGCAAAAGCAATATAGATTTCATGGCAAAGCCAAAATTGGGGCAAGCAGACAGAATACTTTTGTTGATATAAAGAGAAAATGAGTTTTATGTACCTTAAGGTACAAATAAGCAATATGTACCTTAATACTCAGCTTGAAATGCTTCTGGACTCTTAAAAATTTGGCTGCCAAGGAATAATATAAGAAATAGTCCTGCCTCTGCAATATGTGTCATGAAGCAAAGTTCAAGGCTATTAGGGCAATGAATGCTTTGTTTTTAAATTTTATTTTAAGAATGACTTTATTAAATATTTGGAGTTTCATATTTTAATTTTTATTTGACACTTATTCTGTGTTAATGTTTCCTTTATTAATGTTTTTGGTTACTAAATATCTTAAGCAGAGATGACTCTTATTTTTATTGAAATATGGTATCATATCACAATATATTGGTTCATGAAAATCATAAATCCTTCATTTATTATTACATTTTTATAAAAAATTTCTGAATTTTTAGTATATTCCTATCATAGAAAAATGCATGCTTATTTTATAGTCATTTATTATTCTAAGTACATGTAAATATTATTAAAATTATTACAACTCCCCCACCAAAAAAATACATAAATTGCTATGACGAAATACAGACTAGTTCATGGTTTCAGGATTTTCAAAGAATTCCAAGAAAGTCAGTTTTTTCCTTCCCAAATCCTGAAATTTAATATCTATAAGGCATTTGGAAACACTAGGAAAAATACAAGAAAGAGATGATAGTATCTGGAACTATAGTGGTAGCAATGGAGATGGAGAGAAATGGATAAATTTAAGAAATATCAAGGAAGTAAAATTCGGAGGGGCTGTAGACAGCTGGAAGTGGGGAAGGAGGTAGAGCAGAATGTCAGAAATAGCTTCTCAGTGTCTGGTTTTGTGATGGTGGGTGCCAATTATTAAGAGAGAGGACTAGAAGAAGACCAATGTGTCAGCTGAGTTATTCTTCGCAAGCAAGCATCCTCAGATTATTAATGATGTAAACAACAGAGCTTCAGAGACAGAAAGCAGATTAGCCTTTGACTGTAGCTGGAGGTAGGGATTGGGATGGGTGGGAATGAAAAAAAGACTACTAATGTGAATAGAGTTGCTTTTGGAGGTACTGAAAATATGCTAAAATAATATTGTAGTGATGGTCATACAACTTTGAACATACTAAAAACCACTGAATTAATTTATGGTATGTGAAATATTCCTCAACAAAGGTGTCAAAAAGCCTGCAGTTCCTGTCTCATTTACACAACATGTCCTTTTCATGTAAGACAGGAGCTCTGCACCATGCGGTATGCATTTAGGAAACTAGGTTGATGATGTCTCCACCACCTGAAATGTTGGTGATATCTTTGGCAGAAGGGAAGGGACTATGACAGATTTTACAGCAGCTCTTAAAGGCTGCTCATATCCCATGACCAAAGCAATTTATGTGACCACACCAAGCTTCAAGGACACAAAGAAGTACAATATACCAGAAAGAAGAGACCCACAGACAGCACTAATGACCTCGGCCCCCAGCAGTGAGGGGAAGGTCAAGAATTCAATTGTAGACTGGTTGAGTTTGAGATGCATTTAACACGTCCACAGTAATGTGTTAAATAGGCAGTTGGCTTTGTGCATCTAGCAACTCAGAGGAGAGGTCTTGGCTAAAAGTGCAAGTCAGGTGGTCATTGATATGTATGTGGCTATTTAAAGTCAAGAGAAGAGATTGCAAAACTAGATGCCATCCATAAATATCCTATAAGGTCACAGTTCTCCATGTCATACACATAAACACACACACACATCACATCACATTCTATTGTGACTTCTTTCCAGAGCTGTCTGGAATTATAATCATTAAGAGAAATGAAGAGGGTGTCAAAGTCTCTTTGGTGTCTTAGAAATATTGAAGGTGACTGGAAAGCAATTGGTATTTTATGTCTGTCAAATTTTATTTAAAAGACCACCTGGTCAATGAAAGTCCTGAGATTATGTATACTCTCTTTGTTCTTTGAATTCCAGAGCACTTTATTTAGATCTCTTTTATAATATATTTTATACTCTATCACTAAATGTGTTTATATGATGTTTTATGTCTCCTACTAGACAATAAGCCTTTTTAGTTGAAGTCTGTGTTTAATCTTTTTTATATAGATATGAAAACACCTACCACCATACTTTCTACATGGTGATTCAAAGCAAAAAAAAAAAAATGTTACATTTAACACATTATTTTTAGAGATTATTTGTATTGCTTCCAGGTGAAAATGTATGAACAAAAATACCTAATACATTCCCTTTAGTTTTCAGCAATTCAACCTTTAATATTCAAAGCTATTAGCTACTATAAAGAAAGGATTAAAAATAAGTTGGCCTTCTCTGTCTCTGAAGTCTCAGACAAATGAGTTATTGTTTTGTCAGATACTTTATTCTCTATAAGGTATTCCATGCCCATGGAATCTTTCTTTTAAAGGTTCCATTTATTTATTTTTCGAGAGAAAGGAAGGGAGAGAGAAAGAGAAGGAGAGAAACATCAATGTGTGATAAAAACATCAATTGATTGCCTTTCACATGCCCACAACCAGGGACTGAGCCTACAACCCAGGAATGAGCCCTGACCGGGAATCGAACCGATGACGTTTCAGTTTGTGGGATAATGCCCCACTCACTGAGCTACACTAGTCAGAGCTCTGGAATCTTATATTCAAATTTTTAGCTATCCTTATATTACTAATTCTTACAGATTAAAATTTTAAATTAAATATTGAATATATTTATATATTATACACACATGTGCACATATATGGACATATATTATAGTATGACCATTAATTAAGTCATCACAAGTGACTTAGTTTATAAGCACTTTAAAATATAATGAAATATTAGTCACGTAGACCCAATATAATTATATATTAATTTCAATATATAGCCCATTTGTAATTGACAGAAATAATCAGTTCTAAGATATAAAAATATGAGATAAATGCTCAAGTAAAACAATTTGCCTTGCAAGGATTATTATTTAAAAGTATCCATTTAACTGTGATACAAAAATGTTACCAAAAATATCAAGACTTCTGGTCAAGATGGCAACATAGGCAAACGGCTCACCTCTTTGCACAACCACATCAAAATTACAACTAAAATATGGAACAACCATCACTCAGAACCATCAGAAACCAAGTTGAATGTAAGTCTGACAACTATGGAATTAAAGAAAAAAACATCCATTCAGACTGGTAGGAGGGGTTCAGACGTGGAACAGGCTAGTCCCTCACCCATGTGTAGTGCATAAAAATTCAGGAGGAATATTTCGGAAATGAGGAGTCCCAGCCCTACACCAGGCTGCCCAACCCAGGTTTCTGGTGCCAGGAAGATAAGTCCCCAAAACTTCTGGCTACAAAACCCAGTGGTAGTGGGTCAGTGGAAGAAACTTTTGGAGCCCCAAGCAGTTCCTCTTAAAGAACCCACACACAGACTTACCTACTCAGACTCACTCCCTCTGAGCTCCAGCACCAGGGTAGCAGCTTTAAAGATACCAGTGGTATACAGGGAGGAACTGAAGTGGCTGGCATCGAGGACAGCAAAGGCTATTGTCCCTTTTCTAAACCCTTCTCCAACTGAGCCAGCAAGCTGGTGCCATATCCAAGACTCCATCAACCCGGCTAACATTGTTTGACCTACTTTGCAGATCCCCAGAGACTCTACCCTACCCAATTTATGGGCCCATATAAGCTGCTTTTTCATATGAATGGCTGATCTTGGCTCATGCTTCACAACTTCTTAAATCCTATCAAAAAAACAACAGTTGGCCCTGGCTACTGTGGCTCAGCGGATTGAGTGCCAGCCTATGAACCAAAGGGTCACTGGTTTGATTCCCAGTCAGGGCACATGTCTGGGTTGTGGGCCAGGTCCCCAGTAGGGGGCATGCGAGAGGCAACCACACATTGATGTTTATATCCTCTTTTTCTCCCTCCCTTCTCCTCTGTCTAAAAAAAAAAAAAAAAAAAAAAAATAGCTGGCCTCAATAAGCCCCAGGCCTGGGAGTCTCTAAGCCCAGCACAAGTCACAACCATCTCAGATTGCTTTATAGCTCAGGCAAGGTAGCCCTGGGCAAAACACAGATGGAGACTGACCTTGGCCTCCACCACCCAAGAAACCCCAGAGCCTGTGCACCCAAGGCACAGCTACAGACTATGTTGGGATCTGATAACCCTGCCCCTGCACAGCTCATCCTCCATGGAGGGCAGAGGTTGGTGGTAAGTGGTCACAGCCAGTCCTTGCATCTGACTGGCCTGGGAGAATCCCTCCCATTGATCTGCCAAGAGCAACCAAGGCTCAACTACAAGAGGAAGAGTGTACTCAGCCCACATGAAGGGTGCACCTCGAGTACCCAGCTTGGGTGATAGGAGAGGCTGTGCCACTGGACCCTACAGGACACCTATTACATTAGGCCACATGACCAAGACATGGAGTCAAAGCAGCTCTACCTAATACACAGAAACAAACACAGGGAGGCTGTCAAAATGAGTAGACAAAGAAACATGGCCCAAATGAAAGAACAGAACAAAACTCCAGAGAAAGAGCTAAACACAATGGAGATGAGCAATTTATCAGATGCAGAGTTCAAAACACTGGTTATAAGGATGCTCAATGAACTTAGTGAGGACCTAAACAGCATTAAAAAAAAAAAACAAAAAAAAACAACCAGTCAGAAACAAAAGATACACTAAGTGAAATAAAGAACAATTTACAGGGAAACAACAGTAGAGTGTATGAAGCAGAGAATCAAATCAATGATATGGAACAAAAAGGAAGCAAAAAACAAGCAAAAATCAGAACAACAAGAAGAAAAAAGAATCCAAAAAAAAATGAGGATAATATAAGCAGCCTCTGGGACAACTTCAAGAGGTCCCACATTCACATCCTAGGGTGCCAAAGGGAGAAGAGAAAGGGCAAGAAATTGGAAATCTATTTGAAAGAATATTAAAAGAAAACTTCCCTAATTTGGTGAAGGAAATAAACATGCAAGTCCAGGAAGTACAGAGAGTCCCAAGACACATCATAATTAAAATGCCAAAGGTTAAAGGTGAAGAGAGAATCTCAAACGCAGCAAGAGAAAAGAAGTTAGTTACCTAAAAGGGAGTTTCCATAAAACTGTCCACTGATTTCTCAAAAGAAACTTTGCAGGCTAGAAGGGATTGGCAAGAAATATTCAAGGTCATGAAAAGCAGGGACCTATAGCCAAGATTGCTCTACATAGCAAAACTATCATTCAGAATTGAAGGGCAGATAAAGAGCTTCCCAGGCAAGAAAAAACTAAAGGAGTTTTTCATCATCACCAAATCACTATTATACGAAACGTTAAAGGAACAAACTTATTTAAGAAAAAAATAGATCAAAGCTATGAACAATAAAATGGCAAAAAAAAAATACATATCTATCAACAATTAAATATAAAAAAACAAACTAAGCAAACAAGAAGAACAGACAAAATCATGGATAGACACAGAGAGCATTTTGATGATTGGCAGATGGGAGGCAGTGTGGGGGAATGGGTGAAGACATGAGGGAATTGAGAAGTACAAATAGGTAGTTACAGAATAGCCAAAGGGATATAAAGTACAGTTTGGGAAATGGAGCAGCCAAAGAACTTATACACATAACCCATAGACATGAAAAATGGTGGGGAGAATTGCCTGAGGGAGTGGGGGTGCTAGGTTGGGGGAGGCAAAGGGGGGAAATCAGGACAACTGTATTAACATGATCAATAAAATATAATTAAAAAATGAGAAAATAAAAACAGCAAAAATAAAATAAAAATCTCTAAGTAAGATCATAGTCAAATATCGTATGTATAGAAAATCTAAGACAAATAATTAAGAAGGCTGGAAGACTACATTTTATTAGCATATTTTATAGAATTTTCCAATAAAGCCAAAGTCTAGAGACAGTGAAATAGCCTTAAAGGCATAAAACTCATTCAGTTCGTTCGTAATTGTTGCGTAATCTTCCAGTCCTCTTAATAAATTGGAAATTGCTTCCACTGTAAAAGATGCTCTCAAGACAGATTGCCTTGTTAAATTCACACTGCTTCGCTCATTGCTTTGTAAATCCAATGTGAATAAATATTTATAAATTAATATACATTTATATTTATGCAAGTCAATATGTAAAAGTATATAAATAAGTGTATTATAAGTAAGTGTATATAAACAAATACAGACCCAGAACAAGCTTGCTACTGTAATTTTAACAGAGCTGTGGGTATTGAATCACAAGAAGGTGGGATTGAATTGGACAGTGTTAAAAAAAATTATGAAACAAAGTACAACCCTGAATTGTGATTTGGCTTCTTTTTTAAATCATTGACACTATTACAGATGCCCCCCATCCCCCTCTTTGCCCCCCTCCACCCAGCCCCAGCCTTTGCCACACTGTTTTCTGTGTCCATGGGCTATGTACATATCCATATATGTTCTGCTTCAGTGAAATACTGCACATCTTTATTTAGCACCTATTATGTACCAGTTATTTTTCTATGATTCAAAAGTGAAAAGAATACAATTTTGGCGTTCAAGGAGTTTAGACCTAATTCTACTATATATTCTAATTATTTTGAGAGTTGATTCTTTTCACTAAAGACTTTGAAATTCTAGTTTTCACTTCCTTACAAAATAGCAGGCCCTAGCCTCCTTTGGACAGTGAGTTAATTGCAGATCTGTGCAGGGTATTTTATTTAACAAGGTAGGTAAACGCTAAGTGTTCCTTTTGGGAAGAAGACAGTCTGATGAGGGGCTGTCATCCTTAAATGTGCAAGAATAATCAATCACCATACTGATCCCAACAACAGATTTTTAATTACCTCAGTGAAAGCACAATGAAAAACAATGGCCTCACTCCCCGCCTTTCGCATACAGAGGATAAGCTGTTCAGGCTGATAGCTCCTGAATGCCTTAGCAGGGCCGCTGCAGGCCCCCTGAGACACCCAGTTGCCTATAATGAACTGTAATGTAACTAGCTGCTAAACTAAGCCTGATAATCCCAGCCCCTGAGACTTACCCATGCAGTTGAGGCATGGACTAATTCCCAATCAGATTCCAGCTCAGCATTTGCTGCTAAGGCAAAATCATTTCCAATCACCAACAATGTCTAAAGATAATCATGAAAACTCACGTGGTCGCACCCATTGTATACAGGGAACAGACGGAGCACACATGGACACACATTGTTCCTGCGTTGAAGCAGAGACCCACTGAGTCGGAACAAGTCAGTAAATGCCCTGCAGCTGAGCCTTGGCAGTGGATGCGTTAGCTGTTAGAAAGGGAGGGGTGAGACAGATAATTTAAGACTTAAACGCCTTTACTTCATGTGGTAGGAGCATTTTAAGAAATGTTTCCTTTCTGCCTCACCTCCATCACCCAAGCACCAGCCCGCAGGCCTTCTGCCAGCACCTGTGGAGAGCCTGCAGGTATCACGAAGTTAAATCTCTCGGCTTTGAGCACATTTTATTACCAGGAAGCAACAAAGAGAGGTTTAGACTTGTACTCAGAAGTCCTGACAGATTTTAAGCTTTATTATTTTTACCAGTTGGGTAAACAAAAGCAAGAAGTATAATATCACTGAGCCTCAGTTTCTCATCTGTGCAAATGACTATAGGAATCCTTAATTGTAGAACTTATAAAACAGGAGGAAATGGCACCCCCCATTTTCTTTTTTTTTTCTTTTTTTTTTACAAAACAAAAGGCTGTTAGATTGCTGTGTCGAGGTCTCCACAGAGCGGTGTTGTCGTGAAGAGTGTTACGAAATCCCACTTTCCATTCCATCGTGCAGGCTCAGTGACGGGGACAGTGGTTAGTTAATCTTGCCAGTAAGGCTTCTCATTAGCCACGTAAAGGTATTACTCCTGAAAGCTTATGCTTAATTTATTTTTTTATTATTTTTTAATCCTCACTTGCATGCTTCATTTAAGATGAAAACTAGAACTACCAAGGGGCACTGGAGTTCTCTGACCAGCACGCTATCTCCCTGAAGGAGGGGTCCGTAGGAAGCCAGATCATTGTTAGAAGAGTGTTTGCTGAATAGGCAGAACATTTAAATCTCTGACTCTATGTTTGAGTACAACATACTCAGATCTATGAACCCATCTTCATAACAAAAATACATTTTTTACACAATTGGGTAGGTAGGTCAAGTTCTCAGGCATCTCTGTCTTAGAGAGCACTTAGTGGCCCCTGACAAAGGAGGGCCCCAAAATGCTCCTTTGCCTGGGCTCTGTTGGGGGACAAAGCTCTTCATAATTGGTGTACATTCTTTCCTTAATAAATTTAAGTAAGTTGATATTTTCAAATTGTAATCAAGAGTTTCTACCTGGAAACATTTCTGACTCTAAATGGGGATTTCCCATGTCTTTGCTTTGATCAATTACATACATACTGATTTTAAAGACACTTCTCAAGAGGAATATCTTATTTCAAAGTTTTGTGCACATTTGTGAGATTTAGAATGGGGGAGGGTATAGGAAACTAGATGTATAGAATCTCATGAATGTTCATTAAATGAAATACGTGAAAAGTCTATAAGCTTCTATGCACTTTGCATAATGAAAGCACTACAAGAAATGTTAAAAGAACTTCTTTAAAAATGAGAAAAACATTAATGCAAATAATAAAATGCTTATAACTACATACTTACCAATCATGTAAATGGATCAAAAGCTCCAACTGAAAAACATAGGGTTGCCAAACGGAGAGGAAAACAAGACCCATGTGTGTGCTGTCTATAGGAAATGTAAAAAGATACACAAAGACTGAAAGTAATGGGATAGAAAAAGGATATTTTATGCAAATGGAAACAGAAAACAAAATCTGGGGTAGCAATTCTTGCATCAGATAAAATAGACTTTAAAGCAAAAGCTATTATAAGAGACAAAGAAGGATATGGTATAATGATAAAGGGATCAATCTAGCAAGAGGATACAACCTGGTAAACATTTATGCACCCAACATAGGAACACCTAATTATATAAAGCAAACATTGACAGACGCAAAGGGAGAGGTTGACAGTAATACAGTCAGAGCAGGGGATTTAAACACCTCCTTGACATCAATGGATAGATCTTCCAGACAGAAAACGAACAAGGAAACAGCAGCCTTAAATGACACATTAGACCAGATGGATTAAATTGATATTTTTAGAGCATTTCACACCAAAGCAGCAGAACATATATTCTTTTCAAGTGCACATGGAACCAGCATTATTTACAGCAGCCAAGGTATAGAAGAAACTTAAGTGCCCATCAGTGGACAGTCGGATAAGGAAGATGTGTTACATATATACAATGAAATATTACTTGGCCATAAAAAGAGTGAACTCTTACCATTTGCAACAACACAGATGGACCTGGCGGGTGTTATATGCCTGAAGTAAGTCAGGCAGAGACAGACGAACACCATGATTCTACTTATATGTGGAATCTGAAGAACAGCATGAACTTTGAAAAAGAAACCAAAGTTGTAGATTTTAAATGCCTAATAAAACATTTGCGGACTTTTAAACTCTGAATAGAATATCCTTCATTAGGAATGTCAGTTTTTCATTCATTTCCAGAAGACACTCACTGTCCTCCACTAAATGTTGAAGGCTGCTGGAATAATTCAGAATGAAACGGCTACTTGCACAGGGTACATAAGACAATTATGTGAACTTCAATCAAAATTAGAGACTAAAAGAATATTTGAACTATGTCTTCCCAAAGGATAAATTCTTCTACAGACAATAAACTTTTATTTTAAAAAGTTCTGTCTCTCTTTCTGCAGCCGTACTCTCACATGCACCCACCCATTTTTACATGAACAGCTCTACTCCGCACACAGTCTGGGAAACCCCAGCTGCTTTTTTTTTCAGAGCCCTTTGAATGCTTTGCCTTCATACTCGTGACTGATACTTTTTCCATTTGTGTCGAAGAGGCATCCTGTGTCTCATACCAGGGCCACAAATGGCATGGCCGAAAAGGGCAGGCAGTCAGTCTCACCAGTGTCTGCTGAGCACTGAGGAAGCAAGAGGGGCACAAAGGGAAAGGACCTGTGTAAACGCAAAACCAATAATGGGGGTAGGGAAATGGTGCTAGCTGCTTCTGATGCAAAAACACCATTTATTCCGACTGAGATAAACTGAAAACTGCTGAACGAGTTATCACCAAACTTTTCAATGCAATTTCTTGTCAGCACCGGAGCAAAAATGATTATAGCCTTCACACTCTTCAAATTGGGTCTGAGGGTGTGTTTAAACACATACAATTCTAATTGTACACAGGTATATGTAGAAAAGCTTTCATTTGGCAAATAGTTGGATATATGTCGAGACTTTCTGATTGAGTGATTCAGTATTTAGAATAAATGGCCATGTAAGAATCTGAGAATGAAGCTTTCCAGAATTTAGATTACAATCATCCCACTGTCCAAATGCCACCTTTTATTCCTAGCTTTTGACCTCCGGTGTGCTAACTCCAACAATCCATTGACATGATTAGGACCTACAGGCCATTGGCCTACCACCTCTCTACTGCTCACGTCCTCCTTTTTCTCATCCCCTGTCTGGCTGCCTCACCCTCCAGCTGCACCTTTTGTGCTATAGTACAGGCCAGGATGCCCCCTTCAGGACAGAAGCGTTCATTCACTCAACTGTTAAAACTATCAGCTATTCTTGGCTCCTGGCTAAGTCCTTCCCACCAGGAATTGCCCTCCACCAATGGGAGCTGACATATGCAAAATTACACCTTTTCCCCATGGGCACTTTATAATCAATGACTGGTTCATGTAGGGGTACAAAGGCTTAGCTTCTTTGTTGTTGCTGTTTTTGTTCAGTCAGAGACATCTCTGAAGGGCCATCCCAACTCTTTTCTCCCAATTGAATCAGCGAAGGACTTGGCTCTGGGGAACCACATTGCGTTATAACTTCTCCCTCTGCCTGATCCAACTCTCCTTGCCTCTGTGCAGGTTTATTCCCCCATTGCTGCCCTATAAACCACCTGTTCCCCAATCTCCATCTCGGCGTCTGTTTGGAGAGGAGGAAGACTTAAATGGTTAGTATGAGGCGTAGTGCTAGAAAGCAGATTCTGAAGTCCAGTTTTGGAACTGTCTCCAGTTTGGGAATAAAGACCCATCACTGGAGGGAGGTGGAGTAATGACAGTGTCTGGCTGTGCAGCGGTGTGATTGTCAAACTGCCTTTGGTGATAAACTGGGGTAGGAGAGAATGCCCTGAGAGATACAATGTCCCAAGCATTTGAAAGCTGTAAGAATTTCTAATTATAAGACCTGTACAGTTGGATGGCTGTTCCTGGGGTTTGTGAAAAGATAATGAAAAGGTCAAGGGTAATAAATCATCTATTTCAGGCAAACAGTGAAAGCCTCCTTGACAACATGCAAAGGATCTCTCATCTGCTGAAGCCAGAGAAAAAAAGAAAGATAAATATCAGGCCCAGGACTTAATTGGCATTTGAGTGCCACATAAGGTTGACTTCTGAAACCTGAAAAGTTTGCTACACCAAGGTTAAGGCTTTGATTGGAAAGTAATAGAACTAGGAGACTTGAGATGGGAACATATAGGCATTTGAAAATTTTGAATGCACAGATTCCCCGGAACATTCTGGGACTGCAGGCATGGCCCATTTCTTTCTGTTAAAGGTTAATGTTCTCCCCTTTGCTTGACTGGAGAAGAATCAGCTTTCAGATTTATTAAGATTGTTGGGAGAATTGATTCCCTTGCAACTGCAAGACTTAGAGCTTCAGCTGTTTCCTGGTATCATTCAGAGGATGCCCTCAGCCACAAAAGACCATCATCCATGGATTCCTGCCATGTGTTTATAGTTGCTTCCACTGTAGAAAAGCATGGACTTTCAGGGCCAGCAGAAGAGTATGAATTAGTCCACAGGCAATAGGGAGTCTTACATAGCTCAATATAATCATGAGAATAACATCCCCTCACCTTTACCATATTTTATTAGTTAAAAACAAGTCAGCGATTCCACCTATATATGGGGGGAGGGGATTACCCAAGAGCATAAACATCAGCAGTTAGGCATCATTGAGATCACCTTAGTATCTTTCTGCCACAGAAGTCATTTGCTAACTTTTCACAGGTAGGGAACAGGTGAGAGCAGTCTAGCATGAGTGACAGTGGATGAAGACCTTGAGCATCAGTTTTGGCTCCCAGACCAGCATCAGTAGTAGAGACCATAGTTCATCCTACCAATATTTCTCTTATAAACTTCCCCAGTAAAAGAGACCATCTGGAATCTGGAGGAGCTAGTCTCAGATGGTGAGAACTTATTATGCAAAGCAAATAGATTTAAATGGCAAAAGAAGTGGACGGTAATGGATTCTGTGCTATGCTTTCCAGAGCTCCCCTTCGGATACTGAGGTGACCATTTTCCTGCTACCAGAAGTGTTGCCTCTAGTGATTCACACCTGACTCCCTCTCCAGGCATTGCCCTCAGCCAAATAAAACTACCTTGCCGGGAGTGGCCCTCCATCCAGAGGGCAGACCACATCTAGTTACTGATGGATATGGGGGTATAAGGCTCTCTGCCCCCTTTCCTAAATTGAGGACATCCTTCAAGGTCATTCCAGTTTCAGAATAATGAGGACCTCTGAAAGGCCATACCACAGATCAGTTCATCTCCTCAAATCAGCATCTCTCACTCCCTTAGAAGTGTTTTTTTCCCAAGAATACTTCCTACAAAACCACCTATATGCAAATATCTGCTTCAGAGTTTATTTTCTGGAAAACAAAACCTATGACCCTTACGCTGAACTGCACCCTGGTTAAGTATAATTCTCTTCTCATTCCATGTTTACATTCACGAAGGCAATGAAGGCTAGAGAAAAGCGCACAGCAACGCTTACCGGTCTCACTTTAAATTCATGACCACCAAGTTCAAATGGACATGTAGTGTTGCACAGAAATATTGTATTTTCTTTGTCCATTAACTCTCACACTCTTTTAGATTACTATTTCATATCCCCCTTTCCCTTCTCAAATCTCCAATACCTCAACATTCTCAGTTTCAGCTGACAATCTTGTTTATATGAGTATATTAATGAGAAAAATAGAAGAATAGTGATAGAACTTCCTCGTACTCCCACCATCTCATCAACTCACCTGCCTGCATTTATTCCTCTTCCTGTTCACCCCATTCAGGCTCCTGGCAAGGGCTACTTCACAAGTAAAATATTACGCCGTCTGTTTTTCCCTCAAGCGCATTGCTCCAGAATTTCTTGCTTCATTATCATGTGTAATACTGCTTTGTCTCTCTACTAGATACTCCCCACCGGCACATAAACATGATGTTATTTTTCTCTTCAACATCATTTTATTATCCAGTTACTGCCTAATTTTCTGTTCTTCTTTAAGCAAAGATCCTCAAAAGGGTTGCCTAGATTCTAATCCTCAGTTCATATCTTCATGTTCTTTCTTGAGCCTGTTACAATAAGGCTTTTCCTTGCCTACTCCTTAGAAACTTCTCTTTTGAAGATCACCGATGAACAATGTTACTAAATCTAACAGACAATTTCATTCTTTGCCTTGTAATATCAGGAGCATTTGACACAGTTAATCTCTCTCTCTCTCTCCTGAAACACGGTATTCACTCGACTTGTAGGACTGCATGGTATCCTGGTTTTCCTTCTACTTTATTAGATACTCTTAGACTTTACTACAAATCCCTCCTCAACTTCATAATGTCTTATTTGGTGGAGTACCCTAAAATTCAGTACCTTTGTCTCTTCTCTATTGGGGCTTTCTGCCTTGATAAATTTATCCAGTCTTATGGCCCCCAAAACAATATAAAAGCTAGGAACTGTTATTTCTTATTTTCTACCCAGGACTTCCCTCTGAACTGTAGATTTGCCTGTCCGATTGCATTCGCAATATCTACACATGAATGTCTAATACACATCGCAAACCTTTAATGTGCGTAAACTTAAAATCTAGTTCTTTAGTCCCAAACCTTTTCCTCCTACCGTGCCTCCCATCCCACTTAATGAAGATACTCTATCTTTCCATTTTCTCAGTGATAAGCCCTGGAGTCATTCTGGAACGTACTCTTTCATACCCTGTCTTTGTCCTTTCGGGCTGCTATAACAAACTGCCATAGACTGAGTGAGTTATAAACCACAGACATTTGTTTTTCATAGTTCTGGGAGCTGGGAATTTCAAAATCAAGGTGCCAGTAGATTCCGTGTCTGGTGGGAGCCTGCTTCCAGGTTTATGAACAACCAGCTTTTCACTGTGTCCCATATGGAGGAAGGCACGAGGGAGCACTCGGGGCGGTAATCCCATTTATAAGGGCTCTTCACTCAATACTTAATCACCTACCAAAGGCCTCACCTCTGATTACCATTACATTGAGTGTCAAAATTTCAAAATACAAATTTTGGAGAGAGACATTCAGTCTATACTATACACCAGATCCAATCCGGCAATAAACAGTAAATCTGCCCAGTGCTTTTTTTTCAAGTATCCATAAGCTGACCACTTTTCATCTTCTGCCACCTCCCTGCTCCAAGGCATCAAAATCTCTCCACGTGATTATTGCAATAGCCTCCTAATAGGTCTTCCTGATCTCACACTCTCACTTCCCTGTGGCCTGTTCTTAGTACAACATGCAGAGTAATCCTCTTAAAACTAAAGTTTCACATATTATTCTTCTGCTCAGGACCCTCCAATGGCTCCCTGCCTTACTCATGGTAGAAGTCAAAGTCCTGCCAATGGTTGATTTGCCCTGTAGATCCTGGAATCCCCTTCGTTATTTGAACTCATCGCACAGAATTTGCCCCTCCCGTTTTATCTTAGCTCACTGTCTTCAGCCACCCCTGCACTCCCCTGTCTTTAGGCCTGTGCAGTTGCTATTTTCTCAGCCTGTAAGGCTTTACCTAGATAAGCACTTTGGCTTTTGTTCTCTTCTACAATCTTTACCCAAATGCCAGCTTCTTTGTGAGACCTTCCCTAACCTCATTATCTAAAATTACACCCTGTCCCTTCCTACATATATGCTTTCTGTCCCTCTTTCCTCCTCTGTTTTACCTTCATGGCACCAACATACTGTAATTTGGCTACTTCTTTTATGTGTTGTCCATCTCCCCTGACTAGACATAACCTTTGTAAAGACAGAGATTTCTTGCTTTTTTAAAGATAGCATTTAGCCCTAGCTGGTGTGGCTGAGTGGATTGAGTGCTGCCTGTGTGCAAACCAAAGGGCCGCTTGTTTGATTCTGTCTAGGGCACAAACCTGAGTTGGGAGCCAGGTCCCCAGCAGAGGATACAAGAGAGGCAACCAGTCATTTATGTTTCTCTCCCTCTCCTTCTACCCCCTTCCTCTCTCTAAAAATAAATAAATAAAATCTTTATTAAAAAAAAAACAGCATTTATATTTCAAGGCCCAGAACAACAGATAGCACATAGTAGATATTCAATATTTATTTAATAAGTAAATCAATAAAAGAATGATTGAATGAGTGAATGAATGAATGAATGAATGAATAAAGCTAAACTCTTCTGTAACTTTTCATGAGCAGGAAGCACATGAAAGATTCGGGTGGGGAAACTTAGGTAAGTTTAAAGAAGAGGGTATTTACAAAAGTGTGGACAGGAGTGAAAGAGACCCATCTGGGGATGAAACACCCAGGGGCCAGGAACAGTGGGCTGTTGTTGTTATTCCTGTACATAAAGGGGTGAGGAAAGGGGTCAGATGCCACCATATGAAGAGTAGTTGCAGACGAAGCTGCCCAACACGCTGTGTAGACTTCAGCAGAGGAGTGCAGCCAGTCAGAACAGACTCAGTAGGGAAAGAGCCTAGAAGGTACTCAGACCTCTGCTGCCTCTTGCCCTCATACATACTGACGAGACCTCTCATTGGCCAAGCCCAGCCAAAGGTCAGAGAACGAGGAAGCCTGTCAGTTCAATTCCAAAGAGCAGTGCCCAAGCCAAGAGTAAGGTAAGAAAGGGCGGAGAGCAAATCTGGAAAGGAAAATGGAAACTATCTGCTTTTACCCTCTGTCACTTATAATATCTTATGCATGGGACCACATGAAAGTATGATTCTAAAATTAGCATATACTTTCTGCAGAAAGTAAATTTTATTTATGCTAGTAGATCCCTCACTTTCTTTCCTATTGCCTGTTTAAAACTCATTTCTTCCCTTTGAAAATAAAAATATTCAATTCTTGTACAGTTTAGATTTTTTTTTTATTTTAAATCACTACAGTTAAGATTGTTTTCTCTAAATTAAATACTAACCTTTAAGAGAATGTCTAAAGGCTACATTCTTTGGCCCATTCTACTTAGACAACTAGGAAGAAATAGCATTGAAATTTGCTGAAGGCATCTTTAGAAATTATTTGAAATGAGTCTTTTTTAAACAAATGGAAGTAAAATAAAAGGAACAAAACCAACAGCCCTGTTGTGGAAAGATAAAACTCAGCCCAGGTTTAAAATAGCCTCATAATTGCTGATGCGAAAAAGGAACATCTGGTAGAAAGAATACATTTATCAGGTGACACTTTTGAGAAGGTGCCTAAAGCATTTAGGACATCATAACCATACCAACGCTGCGGTGGCCCGGAGAAGCTGGAGCAGGAAACAGAAATGGTGTTAGGCTTCTGTCCTGTAGTATGGAAACTTTCTACTTGTGAAAGTGTTCCCTTGTCTTCATTGTGCCTTTACTTAAAGGAGCTTAAAAAGAAGAGGGAGAAAAACACATACTCACAAAAAAAAAGAGAGAGGGAGAGATAATTAGTGACTCAATAAGCAGTGTAGGTGAGATGAATCAGTCACTGGAAGGATTTTGGCCCAATTCCGGAGACTCAAATGTAAGTTCTGTAGATGTAAGGGGTGCCAGTGTAATACGGATTGAGTAGTAATGCTGGAGAGCTCTACAATGACTTTGTTCGGGGACTATTCCTTGTATGGTACTACTTGTGAACCCTGAGAGGCATGCATTTGCTGTGGAAATGATCAGGGGGGTACTTTGTTTTCCTTCTGAAATTTGTTACTCTGCAAAATCTCTCTTTTCATTAGGCCCCAAGGTCCTGGGATTTGTGATCCATTTCTCTTGTCTCCATTTCTCCTGGACAACTCAAACAAGCTCCCTTTTGCTCCTTCTTCATGTATTTGTGACTTTCTTTCTACCATTCTTTATCTTTATGTGCTCAGTGTGATGGTGACTATTCATTCAGTAAGTGCTAGCTAAATTCCAGCAAATCCCACTGTCAAATCACTTTACCCCTACTACGAACTTTTGTCACCTCTGAATTAGTGAACTTCCCATATTGTTTTTCCCCATCTCAGTAAATCTTAACTGTAAATGACAAAGAAGTTTATCTTTAATCACTTCTCTTTAGGCTTGAGACTCACTCAAAATTCCATTTTCTCTCTTTGCCTGCAGTCCAGATGCATGCTTACGCTATCCGGGCCTCTAATCACTTTTACCTAACTTCTAATTCTGTTTATCTGTTCTCTTTAGACCTTATGTAGATTATTTTCAGCACTGTTATCTCCAAAATTAGGTGATAGTACCAGACCAATTTGGGACAACATTGGGGAGGAGCTATCTACTTAGAAGTCACAGTTTTTGTGCCCCTGCACGCAGCGCATTTGCCTGTGGAAGCGACAGTACCTATGCTAAGGCCTTGTTCCATCAGTGATCGTGCCTGACCCTTATAACAACTCTGCAAAGCAGTATCGTCCTCCCATACCACAGTTAAAAACCGGGAGGTTCAAATGAGGAATTGTCTAAGGTCATGGAGCAGGTAAGTGGAAGGGGCAAATAATGAGACTACTTATCTAATTTAGTACTTCTCAACCTTTATCGTTCATTGGAATCTTCTGGATTAGTCTTTGTTTGTATTCACTGCACACACGGATTACCGGAGCATCTTGGGAGGATGCAGATTATGATTCAGTAGATCTAGAGTAGAGCCCAAGGTTCGGTATTTCTAACAAAGTCCCAGCTGATGCCAGTGCTGCTGGTGGTCATGGAACATATTTTGAATAGCAAGGACTTAGAGAGGTATTAAGAAAATATTTTTGCCAGATCCCACCAGACTAATAAAGTGTTTGAAGATATGAGGCCAACCAATTTACTTAGAAATAAATAAAATAATATGGATTTATGAATGGACACATAGGTAGATATGTGGTAAGGCAAGAATACAGCAAAATATAAATGTCAGAAGTTAAGTGGTAGATATATGGATTTTCACTCTAAAGTTCTATGTTGTAAAGATGAATTGGGAAGAAAATCTTTTGGGGACTTTGAAAGCCTTCCTCTTCTTCAGTATATATCAATTACACTGCTCTTCTCCTTTTAAATAACCCCATTTGTTGTATCTTTAAATAATTTTTATTTTGTTTTTGCTATGAGGTTGTTTGTACTTGTTTCACTGATGGGGACAGTTGAATTCTTTGAGATGATGTAGTAAATTGCAGAGCATGAAATTTGGGATCAGCTAAACATATCAAGGTTTACACTGTAAATGTATGCTGCCCTTCACTTACTAGGAGGCAATTTTAGCTAAGTTACCTTGTTGCCTTTAGTTTTATAATCTGAAATTTGGTAATGATGATAATAGTAATAATAATATTTTGTTCATAAACTCATTGTGAGAAATTGGTATATTTCATTTACTTTTTTAAGGACACTAACCCTGCCACTTAGTATGTGCTGTCCCAAATGGCCATGTGGGACATGGCTTGTTACTGAACTACCACCACCCTCCCCAGCACACTCGCACAGAGGAACAACTGATTAGAAAAGTTTTAGACTAGTAACCAGTAACACTAACTAGCCAGTGACATCTTACTTGTGACTTGTTTCCAAAAGATGCACTAAAACCGTAAATATGTCTCTCAGGAATATAAACCAAGTGACTCAGAAAGAGGTGCCAGTTGGTAGTAGGTGCTGAGCTAGAAGATCATATGGAGATAAAGTCTGGAGATCATCCCCATTTGGGTCATATTTATGATTACTAAGTATAGAAAAGTTTATTGAGGGTGTAAGAAAAAGTAGCAGGTGGCAGAGAGAAGCAAAAATGTGAGAGGCGGTGCAGTTTCCAAGATAGGAATAAAATAGCACTAGTTTCTGACTTTTTAGTTTCCTGTCCCAATGAAACCTAAGTGTTCTTGGTTCTGATCTATGTTGTGCCTAAGACTGATTCCCTGTTGAATCTTTCACTAAGCTCTCCTGTGTTTGAGCTAGGCTGAATGGATCTCTGTCAGTCAGGATAGACTATAGTATGCTGCTGTAACACAAAAATCACAGGGGTTTATAATAACAAATATTTCTACCTTTCACTCATCTTACTCATCGTTTACAATAAAAAACATTTCTGTGTCTCACTCAGCTCACGTTAGCGGGGACCGTGCTCCACATTATTTGGAGTTCTAATGAACAGAACTTTCTTCTTGAAACATATCAATGATCAATTACATGGTTAGCCACCATGATCTGCTTCACGAAGTTACTGCATAAAAGTACACTTGTCCTTTCTGCTCCCATTTCACATGACTGTACCTGAGTTCAACAGGGCAGGGATGTATACTCTTAGGGAGCGCCACTGATTACCGGCCAATAAAACAATCTATCACGAGATCTTTTTTTCTCTTTTCTTTTTCATAAAAGTAGCACAAATGAGAGATAATATATAGAAAATGGTTGCAACCTCATAGATAATAAATCAGGATGACATTTGTCCTTGTGAAGTTTTTTGCCTATTAAAGGCCCTTTCTCAAAGTGGTAGAATGTTCTTTATTCAGCCATTCTTCAGATATATAGAGTGTTTTCTCTTTGTCAGGCAGGTGCTAAATGCCAGAAGTAAAATGAAGAGCAAGATAGACACAGATCCTACACACATGGATCATGGAGAATAATGGGTCATATAAACCAACAAATAGGCAATTCCAATGCCTATTATGATTCCTATAATAAAACAAGCGCTGGGTGCCTGAAAACACAGAAGGTGAGTTTAATTTAGATCCGGGCCACACAAAATGTTTCCTAGAGGGAGTGGCAACGGCTGAAACCAGATGAATGAAAAGGAGTTAACCAGGCAAAGGATGAGAGAGAGAGGTTTCCTAGATAGAGGGGCCAGCAAAGTTGCGGACCCAGGTGTGAAGAGTGCAGGGGACATGCAAAGGAAGGGAGAAAAGCAGGGCAAGCATTTGTAAGCTGTGCTACAGAAATTGGACTTTATTCTAGGCAATGAGGGGTCATGAAAGGGTTTTAAATGGGAAAAGAAGTTTATCAAATTTGTTTTCTAGAAGGAACCGTGAGAACATAGTAAGCTTCTAGGGCCTTTTGTAAAAGCCATGCATTTATTGGCCAATGCTTATAATCCTACGCACACACCTGCGCTTATTAAACAAAATAGAACGGATTCACGTTTCTGCTGCACTGTGCGTTTTCTCCGTTCCTCGTCGTTACTCCTGTGTGTGTGTGGAATGCAGGCTCACGGTGTGCTGAAGTGGGAGCTGAGGCGGTGAAAGCGGAGTGAGATGCGCAGGCTGTAGCTCCATTCCTGCCGCCGCCTCCAAATGTGCCTTTAGACCAGTCACTTAACTACTCTGAAAAACAGTCGTGACAAGTTAACTAAAGGACTTTGAAGAATATAAATCTATTTACTAGAAAAAAAGAAATCTAGTTGAAGAACAAACAAGATTACTGTGGCATAATTTACTTGTATCCTGTGAATGCATCTTATTGATAATCTCTTTGGCAAATAAGATACTAAGGTGGCACTTTTCAGATATCCAGCCGTATTAACTGAAATTTTTCTTCAGTTCTGTGGGCGACTGAGTAAAACTAGAGCCTTTGGGAGACTTGATTAGCTTGACCCGGGAGCCGTTCCTGAATACCGAACTTAGTCCATTTACACACATTGTCCTTTCCTAGTTTGGGTTGGATTTTCCAATTTGCATTTGAAATTCAAAATGTCAGGCCTAATACTCCTGCTGCATCTCTGAGGGCATGACATGGCCTTTATAACTAAATGTTAAAACATAACTCGATGCCTGATAGTTGCAATTCCATTTTCCAATTCTTGGTGCTGTCACAAGCACTGTGCGATGTGCCGTCAAGCCAGGCTGGTCAGGCCGCACGGAAGGCAGTCTCCTTTCTGGACACCACTGGGAGCAGGACCGGTTTCACAGGCACTCCGCTTGTGTCGCAGCGTACCGGCAATGTCTAGAGTTCTCGTTTCTGTCTCTCTTACTTGCAGGTAATTCATGAGTTAAACCCTTTTGGAGGATCCAGATGTTGCTAAAACTCATTATTCATTTTTCCTATTGAGCAATGTATTTTTATTATTATCTTTTCAATATGAGGCAACTACACAAAGGAGAACTGTCCTATCAATGGGTAGATTCACTCATTTGTCAAGGACTGCCTTCTGCAGGGTTCAACGATCTGCTTGGGTGAGGGCAGAAATATGGTTAATGTGTTCTGGGACAGAGGTGGCCTGAGGATTTGAGAATAACATAATTACCAAATGAGTTTGAATAAGAGATGTCTATGTAGAAGCTAGAACTAAAATGATTTTTTATTTCAATGAACTCAGTCACTATGGACAGTATCAAAAAGTCAGCATCGTAAAGGCTAAATAAAGACTGACAAAAAAAAAGTTTTTTGCCAATATATTGATAAATGATGAATCTTGATGAAAACAAAAACATCTAGCATACAGCCAAGCATAAAATAGGCACTGAATAAATAAAATTTTAATTGAATAAAATGATTGGATGGATGAATGGACAGTCTGGGCCCCATAAAAGCATAATATTTTGTTTACATGACAAATAAAATTAAACTATTCCTGGGCAATAATTCTATAACTTTCAGATATTTTTAAAACTCTAAGTATAGATTTTTATAAAGTAGTAAGGAAATACTAGGGATATCTGAGTTACAAAAATAAAACAATAAGTTTTAACAATTATTATAACTTATGAGTATGGCATATTAGAAACTTTCTCAAACCTGATTAACCTTGACCCTCACCCTCCATTTATTTTATTTGTTCCTACTTCTTTGCATATACCTTTCCAAGATTATTAGGAGTGAAGAAAGTGTGGACATTCCTGGATCCTCTGGCCAAATGTCATCAGTTTCTCACAATGTTTGCCAACAATTATTTCAGCTAAACTTGGTTTTATGGGTTTCGTAAATTATTTTTTCACTGCCATCTGCTTTCCCTTTACTTCTTGTATTATATAGATCACAGGTGTTTAGATAAGAAGATAGCAAAACACAAATGGTACATAGAATGCGGGCTCTTTTAATGGGAACCACAGTCTCCAGTTCAGTTATTGCCTATGGTTTTATTACTGATCATGTTCCTGCTTAACCTCTTTCTAATCTGTCACATTCATGGTCCGTGTCACCAAACCAAGTTGTTACAAAGAAAGAAAATCAAGGCATTCACTGTGCTCTTTAGAACATTTAAATTCTTTAGGCATCTGCTCAGTTTTAGGTTTTGCACAGAAAAGTACCTGCATCATAGTCATAAATACACAGCACCTTCCTGCAACCTATAATTGAGTTAGTTTGGTTTCCCTGGCAACCACCACAATTAATTAGAATACTTGAGCATGGTAAGTTTATAGATGCAGAAAATATGTCATGTATAAATAGTGCAATATGTTTATGCTCAAAGGAAATTTCCCCCTCAGTTGAGAAATGGGATTTTTTTTTCCTTTTTTTGTGTGGATTAATCACATTTTCTCCCCCATAAACTCTGTAAGTAATATTCAAGAATTAATGTTGATCACCTTCTTTCAGCCAGCACTGGCACTTGGGTGATTTCTGGCCTGAGTCCCAGCCCCTGCTGGGTGAGGCATGATTGCACCCACACTACATTTAGTGACAAAGCTGATGAAAGAAAGCATCCTCTGGGTCCCATCGACATCCCTGTTTTTTCCATAAAATTAGCATGTGGCACAAACAATTGGATATAAGAATATTTGTGTTAAAATTGATTCCTCCCTATGACAAACCTTGCACAACACTGAAAGGAGCTCATCAGTTGGTTTAAAATATGTATATATTTTACCTTTGAAAAAAAGATATGGGAACTTATTTATCAAATGTTTATGTAATGAGTCAGTCATTTATTCCAGTGTATCACACAGGCTCTTTTAGTTAATGTTCACAGTATTCCTAGGCGATAGGTACTATGAATCTCATTTACAGATTTGAAAGTGGAGGCCTTAGTAAGTTTGGTAAATCCCTCGGCACCATCACTCACACACAAGCACTATTTATGGAGTTTGAAAATATGGAGGCTTCTCAAGATCAAAAGCCTAGGCATTCACATTTCTGCCCTGGCTGTCACTGCATTCGCTCTGAAATGGCCATGGAAGAAGAAATAAGAGAGATTCTGACTTTATGTCAAAATAGGACACCCTGACTCTCTTGGTTTGCACAGAATCCATCTCCACTTTTCTTCTTAAAGAGATGAAATGGGTATGTGTGCTATGCCCTTTTCCTGAGACATACCTAGCTCAAACTAATTTTTTCAATCAGCAATAACTGGGTTTTAAGCTGGCTCTCAAGAAGTATTTTTTTATCACGCATGTGTAGCTCTTGTACACCCAGACTGGAGGTGGGGGTGAGGAGGTTGGCAAGGTAGAGTGGGGAAAGCATGGCCCTGGTGCCAAGGAGTTCTCTCGCTGACCAGCTGTCTGTTCCGGGAAGTGCACTTCTCCAGTGTTCAAAGAGGTAACACCATAGAGTGCCACTTGGAATCTTACCTGGTGGGGGCTCTGGGAATCACTCATGGAGGTAACAACCTGGACTCCCCTCCATTCAATCTATCTAGAAAATACTCTCTAGGGCTGTTGTTCTATTTCTTTCCGAGCTATAGAGACAATGGTATCCACAAAGATTCACCTTTTTCCTCTTGTGGCTAAGTTTATTACAATCCTGGGGAAAAAAAAAGTTAAAAACCATTTTAAACACTAACTCTGATTCTTTCTATGGCTCAGCCATCCAAGGTTATGTCTAAGATGATGGCATCAGGCAAAGTTTGGGAGAAAGTGATCATCTTTCATGGCATCAACCTTAGAGGTGAAGGATCTCCTAGATCACAAACTTCTATATTAATCCATTATCTTGAAAAATGAGAATGTTTTAAAAGACTGACAAAAATAGTTAAAAGTGTAACAACTTGGGCAACTTACTTATTCCTATATCAAGATGCTAATGAAACATGCATTGACTATTTTCTCGTATTTGCCTTCTTGTAACTTTTAAATGAAGTCCCCTAATTCTTTCAGCCTTTGCTTTGGTAAACCTGTGTCCATTTTATCTACACACTTTGCTTTTTCGTGTATAAGTTATTACATTACCTTTTGTCTGTTGCTTCTATAGTTAAGACTCGTCACCATTTATCTTTCTTCATACGGCAGTCCCAAACCTACAATTCCTCAAGAATTTCAGGTTCTTTCACCAAATTTCTTCATATCACAAGTCTATATATAGGTTTGGCCCCAGGAAACTAAGGGACTAAGGGACTAAGTTCAGCCTGGGGTTCAAGGAATTCATCATGTAGAAGTGCTTATCAGCAGACCCAACTACTGCCCAAGGCAGGCTCCAGGTAGATAAAAACTGGTGCTCACAGTCTAAATGTCCTAGCTAAGGAGCAGCAGGATTCATCAAATGGTGGTGGTCCTTATTCATCAAAGAGATGGCATAATTCTGGCCATAATGCAAAGCAAGTACTCTTGGTCCAATAGCCCCCAAATGCATAATAGCATGACATTTGTCTCCTCTGATAATTGTCATTAGTTTTTGGTCTTTGTTTTTTTCTGGTGGTTTCCAAAATGGTCCCTCACATGCCCAAAGACCAGTCATTCACCTATAAGCACCACCTGACATACGCCCTCTTCTACTCTGGCTCCCCCTTGTCACATACATGAAGTCCCCTCACCACTACTGCCACCCATGAGACAGCGATACAGCCTCTGAGGTTTACAAATCTGCCATTTCTCAGGGAGCCAAAGCAGAGCTGGGTTCTGTGCAGAAAGGAGAGAGAACATCTTTCTTTATATCACTGAGGTATGTTTTGTCACCTGGTACCTAAAGCAGCTTTGCTTGAAAGTAGAGACCTACAGATTTTCTCATAAATAGTTGTATAATTAACAGAGCTCATCTCTTAATCCTATACTCCCAACCCAGTGAACAAGAAGAGAGTTGGAGTTACGGTACCATTTCCTCCTCACCCTTCAGCTTACTTTAAGAAGCCTCTCCCCAAAGAACATGATCTTCCCCATGTAGCCATTTTTGTCTCTACTTTAGAATCAGAATTCTTATTTTTTTAATTTTATTTTAATTGTTGTTCACGTACAGTTTTCTGCCTTTTACTCCCATCCCAGCCCACCCTCAGCCCTCCCCATCTCTCTCCCATTTCCACCCACCAACCCTAGTTTGTGTCCATGTGTCCTTTACACTTGTTCCTGTAAACCCTTCCCCTGTTCCCCTGAAATTTCCTCCCCTCTCCTCTCTGATCACTGTCAGCCTGTTCTCAATTTCAATGTCTTTGTTTATATTTTACTTGCTTGTTTGTTTTGTTGTTTAGGTTCCTGTTAAAGGTGAGATCATATGGTATTTGTCTTTCACCTCCTGGCTTATTTCGCTTAGCATAATGCTCTCCAGTTCCATCCATGCTGTTGCAAAGGGTAGGAGCTCCTTCTTTCTTTCTGCTGCATAGAATTCCATTGTGTAAATGTACTGCAGTTTTTGATCCATTCATTTACTGATGGGCACCTAGGTTGCTTCCAACACCTGGCTGTTGTAAATTGTGCTGCTATGAACATTGGGGTGCAGAGGTTCTTTTGGATTGGTGTTTCAAGGTTCTTAGGATATAATCCTAGCAGTGGGATTGCTGGGTCAAAAGGTAGGTCCATTTTTAGTTTTCTTAGAAAATTCCATACTGCTTTCCATAGTGGTTGTACCAGTCTGCAATCCCACCAACAGTGCACTAGGGTCCCCTTTTCTCTACAACCTCTCTAACACTTGTTGTTTGTTGCTTTGTAAAATCAGAATTCTTAAACATAATTATTGTGTTGGCCAAAAATTCTGTATGTTTTTTTCATAGAATAAAAGGCATTTTTTCACTTTCACCAATAACTTCATTGATTTGGATATTTGGCATGTACAGGCTCTCTGCCACATGGCATAATGTTGATTGTTCTCAATTAATGTCTGATTTGATCACTATCAACTTCAAATGTTCTACCTGAATGTGGAGCATTGTCCAGTGAGAAATCTCCAGCACAAAACTTTGCAAACCAGTTTTCACATCTTCTTCATAAAGTGCACAAATCATTTTTTGCATTTTAGTTGCATTTTTACCTCTCTTGAAATAATAAAGCACAAAATGCCAAAAATATTGCGTATTTTCTTCTATCTTCAGTATTAAAATAGCTACACAAAAATTCAGTAATTTTGATAAAGTTTTTTAATGCATGCTGATATGACAGCTGTCACAATAGAATCTCACAAAGTTGTTTCCAATGAAATTAAAGACAACTAAGTGCTACTACAACCATCTTATGGGAAAAAAACAAACAAACTTTTTGGGCAACCCAACATTGTAGCAAGGCCTATGTTTGGGGAAAATCTGTAATAAATAAGCTTTTTAATTATGCAGAAAAAAAAAACAATCAAACCTTCATATTTGAAGAAGCAGGATTTTCTCTTGCAGCTTTTAAGAAACAAATATTTCAGTATCCATTCATCAAAAATTCAAGAAAAATCAGACTTCAGAACAGGATCACCTTGGAGAAAAGGGTCACTGTGGAGAATTCTTTGAATGAATTCTGACAGTTCGATCCTTTGAACTGAGCTGAAGGTGCTGTGAGAAGGATCTACTCCTCACTGAGAGTGAGGCAGTGGAGCCACGTCACAGAACTGTGGGGGGCGGTGTGCGAGCCTAGAGTCGGGACAGAAACTCAAGCACGTAGGCCTGACTCCTCCCATGGAGAACAGAGGGAAGAGCCATCCCTGGAAATGTTCTACCCAGGCCACAGGTCAGTCAGGCTCCAACATAACAGGATGCCAGGTTCAGCACTCAGTGACTCACACTCAAGACTGCAGATTTCTAATCCTCTTCTGTGACAGCTGGTCTTCAGGCAATGATTGACACTTCAGCTTGACATACAGCAACCAGGATTGAACTCCTTAGCACAGGTGAGGAAAAGCCCTCTCCACACCCAAATAGTATGGGATCAAAAGAGCAGCATTTGCTTTTTGGTTTTCAGCATCTTCCATAGTTGGATTGTGGCCCCAGTGGCCTCTAAACTACCTAGTGTGTCAGGCAGGGAGAGGCGACTGCACATTTTGAGCAGTCATTGGTTCTGGAACATCTTGGGGTGACCTTCCGCTGGGGGTCTGATGCTGCCTTTGACAGGTTGCCAGGTATTTATTAGAATTTCAGTACTTACAATAGAGATTACTATAAAGTTACCTTTTATAGGGTCTGTACCTTGGGGAGTAAGAAGAACAGCACATAAAGAGCACCAGGACCAGGCAGTTCCCCACCCACGCTCACGGGAAGGAGGTTTTCCTCTCTGGTACCCTTCTGGGAGCGTCACCTGCCCTGGAGTCCAGTTCCCACCTGTCGTTTGAGTTCCTCGTGCCTAAAGATGAATGGCTAACTTGTAAAGAATAATCCAGTTGGTAAAGCCCTTGCACATGCAGTATCTTTCCTTTTATAACTTCTTATTTTTCAACTACACTTGACATTCAATATTATATTAATTTCAGGTGCACAGAATAGTGGTTAGATATTTATATAACGTACGACGTGATCCCTCCGATAAGTCTAGTGCCCATCTTACATCATACGTAACTATTCCAATGTTATTGAATATTTTACATCCCCATGACTGTTATGCAACTACCAGTTTGTATTTCTTAATCCCTTCACCTTTACTGATACAACAATTCTGAGAAGTAGATGAGATAACCTTTCATCTGTACCCACCCACACCCCACCTCTTCACACACACAGCCTTCTTTCTCCAGATGAGGAAACTAAGACTTAATGAGTGAGGTCACACAATGCAATGCAAGTGGAAGTCCTGTGAGCAGAGTCCTTCCCTAAGCATGCCTCCTCCTCCTCCTCGCTGCTGCTTCCTCCTGCCCAAGGAACCCCTTCTGGAGGGCATGCTCTGGTGGGTTGCCCTGGGCATTGGAGGGGGACTTCCAACAGTGTCAACACCAACAGGCCATTCCTTCTCTTTCCTTTTGAAAATCACACATTGGAAGGTCAAAAGTAAACTCTTTGGTGGCAGGTTTTGGGTTTTTTTTAATGCCTTTTTTTTTTTGACCCCTCCCCTGGGTAGTACAAGCAGTGGTACTTTATATGCATTTGCTCACTATGCTGCTATTGGCCAGCTGCAGAGATGCAGAAAGTCTGTGTGAGGGTCAGATTTCAAGGGCACATCCATGGAGGAGCTGCCTGCTTCCTGTTTGCCAGCTTTCTGTGTTGTTTGTTTGTATTATATGGTTTAAATTCCCCAAGTACCCCTACATCAGCTCCCATTTCCGGTTGCTGTTGCTGTATGTTTATTCATCACAGTTGCTATCAAAGCACAGAGCATAAATAAACTACTTAGTAAATACTTCTGAACCTAGCACAAGGAATTGTTCAGCAGTGCAGGAACAGATGCTCATTTACTCCCTGACAGCTTCAGAACACAAGGTTCAGTGCGCCATGACAGAGGGATGGGGAGAAGGGCTGCTATTTGGCAGTGGATAGGGCAGCAGAGTGACATGCTTAATTGGCCCAAGTACCCACCATCAGGTAATCAGGTTATTCCCGCCACCTGGCCACAGGGCAGGTGATGCTGTCTGCACATTCCCACTGCAGATGCCTGAGAAGATGGGAGACGGATGTACCACACATGCCCAGGACACAACAGGCAGCAGCTGAGCAGCATTGCAGAGGGAAGAAGCAACTTGAGAGCTCCTCACGCTCCGGATGATAAACCCTTTTACAGGGTAGCTCTGAGCCACCAGCACAAGTACATACACAGCCTTGGTGCCCCACATTTACATACCTGATCACACACATACATATACATACACATGCATTGGTGGGTACACACACAGACACACATAAACATATCCTTGACAGATATCTGTCAGCCTGTGGCTACCCAGTCCTAAAACAACAGATGAAAGATTTTTTTCATGCCTGAAATTCAACAGATCTCCCTTCAGCTTATACCTTCAAAAGATGCCTTTAAAAGATTCTGTAATTCACACAGATGATTGGTGTAGAACAGGTGGCAGAAGGTACGTCATGGTGGATGATGTCTCCACCCACCAACTAAACTCAGAGGCCTCAGGGCTCAGAGCCTCCGTCAGGAAGGAAAAAATGGGAACAGAGCAACCATCAAGTCTCTCTCTAGCCCGAGCCAGTGAATAAAACAGTCATCTTTCTGTAACCACTTCTGAAGAGGAAATCTGACACTGCAGTTCCTTCGTCGTGCTTGATGCTATTGTATAAGAGCTATTCTACAATTTGCTTTAGCCATTTAAGACCATCTCAGTGTAAATTGAGTTGAATTCTTGACATTTGTTGGCACACACAAGTCCATTTATCTCTGTCCCTTTTTTTGCTTCAGGAACCAACCTTGCATTGCAAAAGGAATGTACACAGAGCCCATAAAGACTCACTGATGGAGTGATAGATCTTTTTTAAACACTGGGGCATTACAGGATTTTATGAAGCAGTAAAACTTTCTCCAGGCATGAAAAGTGCAGACTGACAGAGATCATTTTATCTGTAAGGCATTAAAGTGTAAGTGCCACATCGGACAAGCATAATAGAAGAGAAAAAAAATAATTTCAGGAAAGGCAGCTAACTCCTTGAGCAAAAAGGAACAGACCAGAAGGTACCTAATGATCTTCAGGAAACCTGAGAAAGGACCAGCCTCTCCAGCGCCCAAGTTTTCCATCAGAGAGACACTTTCTGCCACGCTGCCCTGTCTCACGGCAAAAACAGCGGCGGGAAATGGAAGTAATTCCAAAAGGTCTTTTCTGAACCAAATAGATTAGACACTAAACAAAAGAGAGGAAATTGTTTTCTCATTCTACCTTAATTTCCCCATCACTTTAACAGGTATGTGTGTTCCCCCCCACAAATATTTATTGAGCACCTACTAGATACAAAACAAGGCATTATATGGGGGGGAGGGAACAGACATTTCTCTGCCCTTGGGATCACATATTCTTATGGGAGAAGAGGCACCACACTAATAACTAAACAAAATAAACCAGATCAGGGTAAGATTGGTGTAAACTGTGAGAGAAATAAAGGAGGAGGCTACGAGAGATTGATGAGGGGATGGGCAGGGAATATGTGATCTAAAAGAAATGTGAAAAAAAGAAGAAGAAGAAAAGAAATGTAAGAAGGAAGTAATGCGAGCTTTGCTATATGCTCTCATTCCTTTGTCTCATAAGATTCCATTTCTGGAAGGAATTTCTAATCTTTGATTCATTCCACTTCTCACTGTTCCAATGCTTTGGTTCAGAATTTTCCTTTTTGGGGGTGTCTGTCCCATTTTAGAGGAGGTGGTTTCCAAATATTGTTTTTATACAATTCTAGTCTTCTAAGTGTCTTTAATCATGACTTTTTTACTTCGATCCAATTTCCTGCACTGTTTAATTTAAACATCTATCCAGTTTTTCCAGTTTTATAGAAGACTGAAAAACTGTTACTATCTCACCAGCAAGCCTTCTGCTCTTCAGATAGATATGTTTATTTTCTTTACTTAACCTTTAAACATAGTTTCCATTTTCTAAGCTTTGGTTGTTTTAAAGTGACCTCTTCCGGGACATCTCAAGTATTCTATCTTGCTATCCAGGGTGCTCCATTTCAATAAAGGATGTACAGTTAGATTTGAACTCAGCATGCAACGCTCAGCAGCTTAGAGACAGACTCAAATCACTGTCTCATCCAGGGATACAGAGCACACCAGGACTGCCTAGAACAGAATTATTCCCCAGGCTTCATTTCATCCCTTTGCCTCCCTTGCCATGGCACTAACAGATGGAAGTTTGAGCTGGGGAAAGTGATTCCTTAAAACTGGCTTTCTCATTTCACTCCACTGCTCAAAAGTGTCCAATGGCCTCTCACTGCCTAACACACCCCCGACCCTGAACAGCCAAGAGGTAATTGTTATGTAATTCTCAATCACAGAGCTTCCTTCAAGCTGTGTCTGCATAGACAGCTTGTTTCCTGTGCTCTTCCTAATGCTGTATCCTTCTATCTTTCCTCTTCCATCAAGCCACCCATTTATTTCAGGCCACATTGTTCTCTGTTTTCCGGAGGCCTATTGTGATTATTATCCAAATTTCTCTTTTATAAGAGACTTCATATATAGCAACATAAGTTCTGTTATATAACTGGGAATTCAAGGTCCAGACAATATACAAACAACATTCACACTACTTTGCATTAAATTAAGTAGCATGTGGTAGGTAGTCACCAAAAGCTTATTGAATGACATAAACATTTTTAGTTAATTTTTTTATTTTGACATTCAATATTATTCTGTGTTAGTTTCAGATGTACAGCAAAGTGGTCAGACAATCATGTACTTTACAGAGTGATGCCCCCACTGCTGCAGGTGCCCACCTGGCCCACATCTAGTTATCTCCAAGTCATTGGCTAAATCCCCTGTGCTGTAGTCCACATCTCTGTGACTAATCTGTTAGCCATCAATTTGTACTGCTAAACGCCTTCCTCTTTTTCACCCAGCTCCCCAACTCCCCACTCCTCTGGAAACTGTTGACCTGTTCTCAGTATCTAAGTCTGTTTCTATACAGTTTACTTGTTTATTTTGCTCATTAGATTCCACGTATCTAATGGTGGGAAATCACATGGTATCTGTCTTTCTCTGGAATGACAAAGATTTTCAATGCTATACCTTATTTTGAAACCCTCATTGGGTTGGATTTAAACAAATGAGTAAGATTATTATTTTTCTTTTTTAAGTATATTTTATTGATTATGCTATTACAGTTGTCCCATTTTTTCTTGTCCTTTGTCCCCATTTGCCCTGTACCACCCCTCCCTCCATCATTCCCCCCGCCTTGTTTATGTCCATGGGTTGTACATATAAGTTCTTTGGCTTCTCTATTTCCCATACTATTCTTAACCTCCCCCTGTCTATTTTGTACTTAAACCAATTATGCTTCTTATTCCACGTACCTTTTCTCCCATTCCTTCCTTTTCATCTCCCTCCCCACTGATAACCCTCCACGTGATCTCCATCGTATGATTCTGTTCCTGTTCTGGTTGTTTACTTAGTTTGTTTTTGTTTTTTTAGGTTCAGTTGTTGATAGCTGTGAGTTTGTTGTCATTTTACTGTTCATAGTTTTGATCTTCTTTTTCTTAGATGAGTCCCTTTAGTATTTCATATAGTAAGGACTTGGTGATAATGAACTCCTTTAACTTGACCTTATCTGGGAAGCACTTTATCTGCCCTTCCATTCTAAATGAAAGCTTTGCTGGATAGAGTAATCTTAGATGTAGGTCTTTGCCTTTCATGCCTTGGAATACTTCTTGCCAGCCCCTTCTTGCCTGTAAGGTTCTTTTGAGAAATCAGCTGATAGTCTTATGGAAACTCCTTTGTAGGTAAAGGAGTCTCCTTTTCAATTACTCTTTTTAAGATTCTCTCCTTATCTTTAATCTTGTGTAATTTAATTATGACATGCCTTGGTGTGTGTTTCCTTGGGTCCAACTTCTTCAGGACTTGCTGAACTTCTTTACAGAAGATATTTTTCCTGCTTAGAAATTATTTTCATATAAGTTAATTTGTAAAGGTCACACAGGAAAAAAGGCATTTTATTGTATGTTTATTGGAAAAGGATATTGCATAATATCAGTATATTACATAACAACTTCTGAAAAAATCCGGGAAGTATGGTACCAGCGGTACAGTGTAGTCTGAGTACAAAACGTGTTCAGTGTCAGTGGAAGGAAGCCGGAGAATGCCGAATTAACTACATACACATATAACTCACCTGTCCTGGACTCCAGCTAGACATTTCAGAGTGACTTGTCCTCTGATGAGACCAGTGGGTGGGTCACAGTATTCCACGTCAGTATGAGTGTGACAGCTGTCCAAGATGAAGCCATCCTTGTTCCAATAGCGTGCTGGTAGTCATGCCAGTGCTGGCGGATGGAGAAAAATGTGGCCACCCTATCGCACAAACTTTTGCCTTTCTAATACTTTTGCTGATCCCTGTATCATTCAGCCATTGTATTCACCATCCTGTAGTCGAACACACCGGGGAATTCTAAATGGTGTGTAAAGTGAACATCTGTCCATTGCAGGATGGGCACATCTGCACCCATTAATATTTCATCATTTCCCCGTATCAGAGGTCAGATGTTTGCAATGTGCTAATGTCCTGGTATGTCTTTCCCATGGATTTTATGCCTCTGAAGCAGATCTTGCAATTATAAGAAAATGGCGTAGCTCTGGCAGAAAATATGTTAAGAGCTGTGGCGAGCCTACCTCCCATTCTCAGTGGGGAAAAATCTACTTTAAAAGATTGCATCTTCAAAGAGGATGGAAATAAGTGATGCACTTGCTGCTTATTAAATGTGGGATGGTCATTTTTTAATTTCTTGTATGATTATTTAGGATAAGCATGATATTCTTGCCTGAGCATTCACTCTTTTCTATTGTTCTTAATGTAATGATCCATGACATTATCCTATTTTTCTTTCACCTTCTATCAGAACAGCTCCCCAACTGTAATCTTTTTTACCTCTATGTATTTCTCAGTCTTTTAAGTTTTACTTCATGGATTATCTTTTTATTCCAAAAGAAGAAGGTGATGATCTGGTGCTTCTGGGCACCTTCTCTTAGTCACCCCACTTGCTCAGGCTTCCTGGCCCTTCCCCTTTGTCTGTCATATTGGGTTGGGTGCAAGGTAGAAAAACAGTGTATAACTATACAGATAATTGTGACCTTTGTCCATGGCTGGCAGGGATTATTGTCTGCAATGAGCTAACAAACATTTGCTGCAGAGGAGAAAAACCCTCCTGCAAATATTACCTTCACGTACAGAAGCGCACTATTCTCAGAAACATTGCCTTGGTTAATTACCAATCTCATGGTGCGTTAAATATCTAAAAATAACTATTGATTGTCCTTTTTGCGGAGAGTTGGAATCACAGCAAAGAACCACAAAGAGAAAAGATGTTTTTAAAACTTGGACAGTTTCCCAGCATGTGTGTGTGTGTGTAGCTTCCCACTTTCCAAAAATACAAGGTAACTTCAGAGATTTCCAAAGCTGTCCTGAGGTTTGGAGGCAGCACGTGAGCATGCCTGCTGCCCCTCGGGAAGCAAGGCTCTCTGGTTTTCTTCCCAGCCTTGCAGTCCACGTGAGCACTTTGTTAACAGCAGGTCAGCTGTTCCGAATTCACGGTCATTATCAACATAGACCTTGTTATCAAGGGTAAGAAAATACTTTTTCCCAAGCCTGTTTTTTTTTTTTTTTGTTAGAAGTCTCCCCTTTGTTAGAAATTGTAGACATTACTGCTTTTGTAAATATATTTCATCAAACGTCCTTCATTCCTTCAATAAATTGCCTGGCTCCCCTCCAAGCTTTTCACAATGACTGCACTGCACAGCTGACCGCGGGCACTGGCTCCCTCAACGTAGTCACTCTGTGGACCTAGTCAGCACAGGGCTTTTCTTTCTTTTTTACTAAAAAAGAGTAGTTTGGCATCCTGGCATCAGTTGAAGTGTTTGAGTTCTTGCTGTCCTTAGTCTTTATCAATGAATCACTCCAGACTCTCTGCTTGTTTCCGTGGAGCTAACTTTGGCCAGCTGTTGTAGAAGGCAAAAGGAAAGATAATGATGGCGTTTTACACATACATAGCACTCCACACTTTACAAAACATTTTCACAAATACCATGTTTTCCTCCCAATAACAGGTGAGGTAGTATAAGATACAGTACCAGTCTGTTTTTGGAGATAGGACTTATACATGTCCACTCTGTTTAATTGGGAAGGAAGGTAATAGTTACCTAACATTGAGCTAGGCATTGTGGTAAATTTTTACATATTTTATCTTATTTTGCTTCATAACATACTTGTAAGATATATTGTACTACCCAAATCAACCTCAGCAAAATGAAGTAACCTGTCCTAAGTCACATACATGAAGCCAGCTCCAACATCTGCTCCTCCCACTAAATGACACAGAATGATGTTTGTAACAAATATTTTTCTGCTGTAATTTTTTTTTTAAAGCATTGCTGCTGAGGAGCCACAAGGCATTGGATTTCAGTGCCCCTCACGCTTCGGTTTGTTAGTGCGGTCAGCAACAGAGTGGGCCAGGTGGGATTTCACCTTAGGGACCCCCTTGGGGGACCTTAGCCCAGACTGATGCTCAGCCTCATTGTATCAGTATGACCTGGTGCACATTGAGTCCTTTCCTGATCTCCATGGCCAGCTTTCTGGGCTGTGCAGATGTGTTCGAGTTTTGGGTCCACCCATAACAGTGGACAGTTGGAGTTAGAAAACAATTTAGAAAACACAGAAAAGATTCTGTTCGGTAGGTCCTGACCAATGGTGAGAAATAACAGATAGTCCTGCACATGATTCCTTTCTCTTGTCCTCAGTCCCATGAGCACTAATTTCTAGAACCAGACACTGTCCAATTTGGGAATGAATTGGTTCTGTTCCATCTGCTGATTTACCCAGAAAAGAACTGTATAGACTACAAAGTGAGTTTAAGTCGTATGGGTATAAAAGGCACGCAAATAAAAGTAGCTTCCCAATTGTCAGACAACGGGCATGCAGGTATACTTCCAGTGGGGCTTGAAATCTTAAGATCCATTTGAGGGGACGTTGTGCCGTATGTGCTGAAAGCTCCAAACATTCACACCATTTCCTCCCACACCCGCAGGAAAATAGCCTCTAGGAGTATGTTACAAGACACCAAGTTTGTGAAAATAGATTTAGGAACTCAGTTGGTCACCACATGCCAGTGCACTGTTGTTCTATCAAATTGTAGAGTTTTTAAATGACTGAGGTACCATTTATGTACACTAAACAACATAATTAAAGTGGAAAGCTCAAGGAATTTTTATTTATATTTCCACCCATGAAACAATCAGAAGAATTGAATACTGCATGAGCATTTTCATCACCTCGAAAAGTTTTTTCCTGCCCCTCTGGAGTCCATCCCTCCCTTCACCCTTACCCTCCGACACCTGCTCTCACTGTAGAGCACTTTGTCATCTATGGGACATATGTAAATGGAATCATACGCACACATTTTGTGGCTGGATTCTTTCAGTCTGCACAATGGTTTTGTGATTCATCTGTGTCATATGCATCAGCAGCTCTTTTCTTTTGATTGCTATTGCGTTGTGTGCATACGCCGCATTGTGTTTACTCATTCGCCCATTGATGGACATTTGGGTCATTTTCAGTTTAGGGTATTCCAAATACATCTGCTATGAATATTTGTACATAAAATTTTATAGTGACTGATATTTCATTTCTCTTAGGTAAATATCTAAGCAGTAGGATGGCTGTATCATGTGATAGGTGTATGTTTAGCTCAAATAAAAAAATTCACACTACCTAAACAACAACAACAAAAAATTATGATGTTATCTCCAAATGGAATACTATGAAATAAGTTATAGTTTTAAAATTATGATTCTGATGAATATTATGAACATGAGAAAATGTTCATAATACATTGTCAAGTGAAAAAATTTAAAACAGGCTGTCAAACAATGTGTATGTTCTTTAGAAAAACAATGAAGTTTGTATAATAATGTCAACAATGGCTATCTCTAAGGGTAATTTTTATTTTTTTCCAGCTGTCTTTTTTTTTCTAAGTATTCTGAGACAGAAATGTGTTATCAGAGAAAAATAAATATATAGTATATAATAAAATAATATACAATTATGTATGTGCAGGTGCATGTATATGTGTATATATGTGTATATGTATATGTTTTTTAAAGTCTCCCCAAAGGTACATCTTCCCCCAAAGGAAAGTATTTTCCAGCATGGGAACTCTGGAGAAAGATGGTGGAGTCAGAATAAATGGTTAAAAGTAGTATCTCAGTTGCTTTGCTCCTAGCTGAAGGTAGATGGTTAGCTATTAATAGAGCTATAAATAACATTTCTTAACTTGCTTCTAGAGCAAGACTTGGAATGAACAAATGAGTAAATTTTGAAATATTTCTACCATTTTACTATTTACCAAGTGTTTTTCACATATATTAACCCAGGTTAACCCCACCGACCACCCTTTAGGTGATCCCAAAGGAGTCTATTGCTAGAGTAAAACTATAAATTGTGAATTTAAAATTTGCTAGCAGATAAAGCCACCCTTTCACATTTTATTCAAAAGCATAAACTTTAAAAAATCACTTTATCGTCCTGACTGGGTGATTCAGTGGATGGGGTGTCATCTGGCAAAGCAAAATGTCACTGGTTCGATTCCCAGTTGGGGCACATACCTGAGCTGTGGGCAAGATCCCCAGTTGGGGGTGTGAGAGGCAACTGATCAATGTTTCTTTCACACACTGATGTTTCTCTTCCTCTGTTTCTCCTCCCCTTCCCCTCACTCTAAAGATAAATAAAATGTTTTTTAAAAAATCACTTTATCATTGGTTTAGTTTGCACAATCTATGTGCTCAGGTGCTTCATAGTGCTACCAGTGAAGGAATAATTGAGAGATGCTTTTGTGTTGCTATCAGTGATTTTGAAATGGAAGGAGAAATTTAGGTTCTGTGTCTCTGTGTCTATAAATTCAACATAGAAGTGGAAACCTATATAAGAAGATGAAGGATACCATATATATTCTATCTATCTAGCTATATATTCTATCTATATATGGTATATATATTACATAACATATATACACATGTAGTGTATATATACTATCTATATGTAGTATATAGATAGTATATACTATCTATAGATATGTCTAAATATTCTATCTATATATGTCTATATATTACATATGTACATGTATATGTCTATATAGACATATAGGCATACATATAGATATACCTATATATTCTACCTGTATATGTTATATATATAACATATATACTCTTTGCCTTAATTCAATATCTTCTGCTCTCCCCCCATCTCAAATAATGTTTTGCTCAATGAAAGCTGAATGGTTCCGACTCTGAGGACTAAGTTGAGTAAATTTAGGTCAGTACCCCGAAGGCTGGGGTGTGTCTAGGAAATCTTGTAATGAATGTCCTCTCAGTGTTCCTGTTCCCACCTTCTTCAGGAGCGGCTTATCCATTAACGTTCTGTTGCAAACACACAGACCGATCAGAGACGTGGAGCTCACACCAATGGAGCCATGCTACAACAGCAAACTCTCCTCCTTCCTTCCTTTAAAATGTCTAACCCCTTATTTCCTTCACCTCTTTATTTTTATAGCATTTGTACAATCTATTTAACTTTATTCAAACTTGTACTATAATTTCATACTAATATTTTCCCACCTAAATTAGAAGCTGCCTTATATTTCTCCTCTTATTCATCTGTGCATCATTTGTAGAGCTCAGCATAGTGGCTTTGTACCTAGTAGGTGTTCAATATGTTCAATATGTTGCTTGAATTGAATTTGTTTCATTGATTTACAGTCCATTTTACAAAATGCTAACAAATTAATGTACCTTAACAAACTGCTTTCATCGTACTTTTTCTGGCATAATGATCTCCATGAGCTCCCCATGGTCACCTGATGTCAGTCTCTCTAGTGTTAGCTTAATGCAGACAATGGACTTTCTGCTTGCCCAATGGAATTGCTCTGCGCGTGCCCCAAATTTCTCTTTCTCCCACCCCGGCAAGAGAGAAACCTGCCAAGGTTTCAGCATCTTAAGAAAGATCAGTCTTTAGTATGATCAGTGTTATTTCTAGCTCTGTCATGTAACTCCTCTGAGCAGTATGAAGAATTAAGAATTTTACTCCACCTGCAAGCTAACAAGTTAGCCTGCCACAGTTTTGTGGATTTTCTGGTAGAAAACGCAGCACTCCTGTGTCAGAGACATAGGATGTTTATTATTCACAGTAGCAGCCATTGCCAGAGTATTAGCGTTTCTGCTGCTTCTTTGACACAGTAACACAAAGAAGGCCAAATGGAACCATTGCATGAAGTGGGTTTCATTACAAGACAGGAACCCTGTGCTTAGGGAACTGGAATCTTTTGTAATGGTTAGAAAACATGTATGCCCTTTGTCCCAGAGGGAGACACTGTGTCTGACTTCCAAGACTCTAAGTCAATCTATCATTTGCTGTGACATGAAATACAACTCCTACCTTTTAAGGATGTTCACTATGCAAGTATAGAATGAAAGGCAGTCAATGATTTGCTTCACACACTATTCAGAAATGCAAGAGACACATGGCGAATTGTCTCCAATATCTACCCCTCACTTCTATGTTATCCCTGCTTTTGGCAAATTTTCCCATGAGTATCCCACCCCAGTGCCTACTCTGGTTAATCAGACCAACAGAGGCTGGGACTCAATCTATTCAATTTGTCTCAGACAACATTTAATAAAGGCTTCTGTGAACAAGACCGCAAGCAGCAGGATGAGACCCCCCGCAGCAGTCAGCTCAGCCATGCCTCCCAGGATCCCAGATCCCAGCAGCTGAACAAACCACACAAGCCATCAGGTTCTACTTTAAAAAAGCAAGGGACTTTCTCTTTAAGTGTCTGTACTGACTTTTTCACTTAGCCTGAGATGTTAATCCAAGTATTATAGGATGTATTAGGATTTTTCCAGACTCTGTGCCTTGACCTATAGGAAGCAAGGTTAGAGTAATTTTATCATCCATAATAACCCTTGTCAGAGAACAAGGGCTAAACCAAATGCCTTCTAGGGTAAAATTTGTGTAATTGATGACATCAGCTTGTATCAGACACACATTTCTCACCAACTTTTCTAATTAGATGGCACTTATCATACAGATAAGTGTAAATCATGTGGATGACTGTATACAGGGTGAACATAAATAATGAGTCACTTACACCGCTCAGAAATGCCCCCCTAATATTCAAGGGGAGCTTTACTTTACGGAGATCTTGCAGTTATCTGAGGTACGTGTGATCTATTGTTGGCGTTTCCTTAAACTCTTAAAAGTCTCTTATGATCACTTGTAAGGTACAAGTCATCATATTTTAGGAGAGAAGCAAGTTAATACATGTCTGACTTTCTCACAAGAAGCGCAGTGCTGAGGGAGCACATGGTAAGACTTGAAAAAGCTGATAATAGTTAGGGCCTGTCCAGTAAAATTGCATCAGTCTGATAGCAGAGGTTGACAGTACCTCCAGTACAGCCTCCCAGCTGCAGGTTTCAGGTTTCCCCATTCACTTTGAACAGTTGTGTTTGGAGGAACTTCCAAAAAGCAGTCAGCCCAATCCTCCGTGTTTACCCACACCACACTCTGGATTGCATTTGCCTGCCCCGTGGAAGGACCAGGAACCATGTGCTGAAGACATTAGGAGGTGATGATGGGTAGAAACTGGGGCCATCCCCTGTTGTTTCAGATACACCTGTCTGGAGTGTCCAGAGAACTGTGATCAAGTCATGGTCAGGACTGTGCTGTCAGGAATGGCAATCCAACAATCAGCTAAAGTCAAGGCATTTGCAAGACGAAGATCATTAATATCTGCCCCCACCAATCTCTCCTGAGGGCTGAGGTCTTCCTACCCCATGTTCCTTGATTGTTGTTTTTATCCTACTGCCAAAAAGAAAAATGTGGTCTGTTCCCTACGTGCACTCAGAACTTTTGTCTAGGAGGGTCAAGTGCAAGAGGAAAAGTCAATTTTTATAAATCTTATGAGGACCCATTATTTACCCCAACTTTGGCTCATGTGGCCTCCAAAATGGATATTCTGCAAGTGGAACACTCAACCAAGAGGTTATTATCTTTATGATTTTGTACCTTCCCAATTAAATGAGACAATCTAAAAGTCTGAACCAGAATTAAGTTTCAATCTCCTAGGTCCCCTTGGGGCCGGGCAGTCATTCAAAGGGTGTGCCAACTGAGCTGACCTGGGGTTATCATTAAAGAAAAGAAAAAGAGCATTATGCCCAAGGAAGAATCCCAAATTTTCAAAATAGTTCTATATTATTATCTACTGCTTTCATCCTGATCATTACCCAGGAAACAGTTAAGAGAAGACGAACCTTCGTTAGGGAGAACTCATTCTGCAGCCAACTCCCCTCTATTAAGGTGTACAGAAGATAGGGAGATATAGTTAGAAATCTTTTTCAGTTGCTTTTTGAGACCATTCCAAGCTCAGTAAAAGCAGATACCTATGTATGATGAGGAATATGGAAAGTTCATCTAGTGTCTTTTTTTAAAAAATTACTTTATTGTAGTTCAATTACAGTTGTCTGCATTATCCCTCCACCACTCCCCCACCCCAGCCAAACCCACTTCCCTCCCTTGCTTCCACCCTCCCCCTTGGTTTGTCCCTGTGTCCTTTATAGCCGTTCCTGAAAACCCTTCTCCTCACTGTCCCCTCCCCTTCCCCTCTGGCTATTGTTAGATTGTTCTTAATTTCAATGTCTCTGGGTATATTTTGTTTGCTTTTTTTCTCTTGTTGATTATGTTCCAGTTAAAGGTGAGATCATATGGTATTTGTCCCTCACTGCCTGACTTATTTCACTCAGCATAATACTTTCCAGTTCCATTCATGCTGTCGCAAAGGGTAGGAGCTCCTTCTCTCTCTCTGCTGTGTAGAATTCCATTGTGTAAATGTACCATAGTTTTTTGATCCACTCATTTACTGATGGGCGCTTAGGTTGCTTCCAGCACTTGGCTATTGTAAATTGTGCTGCTATGAACATTGGTGTGCATAGGTTCTTTTGGACTGGTGTGTAAGTATCTTTATTGTTAGCTAACTGTTGAGTGGTACACTACTATACCACATTTCCAGCCTGAAAATGATACAGAAAGCTGAAAACATGGTGTAATCAGTGTATTTTGCTGTGTATAATGCACAGTTTGGGGCCCAGATTTTTTAGGAAAAAATAAGGATGCACATTATACATGGGTATAATAATCCTGTGTATAATGAGCACAAAAATATAGGTGCCGATTATACATGGCAAAATGTGGTAATTTCAAAGGCCACATGGTATGTCCAGAGTTGGCTTATTGCACTGACACAGCAACATGGTTGCCTGCGTCAACAGAGCAGAGTCCTTTGTGCCCAGCCTGTGTGGTTGATGTGTTGCTATGTATAGACAAGGATGGACCCAGGCTGATGTGGTTGTTTATACAGTGCAGTGCCCGTGAGCAGCCTGATTACAGTCAGTCTCATCAGAAAACAGGCCCTCACCACAGACATTTTCGTGAGTGACACAGTGTTCAATCAGCAGTGCCAAAGTGCCATTAATACACTTTAGTGGATGCCTTTAATATGCAGAGGAACCCCCCAAATAGAATTTATTTATTAAAAATTGTGTATTTATTCTTACATGTTTAAACCTCAGTCACCCTTAATGTACTCTCTATTTGATGCAGTACAACTATTGAGACCTTTTTTTGTACTGCTCAATACAGTTTCAGAACTCATGGATTTTGATGCCTTTTAGTGCTTCTGCCATTTTTGTTTTCAGTTCTTTGGGGTGAATAGGGAAGGTGGGTCATGGGAGTCATGCTGTTTTTGGTCCAAAATTGCTGAACACTCAGCCCAGTGGGGGCAGGTGCTCTTGTAAATCACTCACCATGAAATGGGCAAACTTGTTGAAAGAATCTTCAAAAAAATTCACTGAAGCAGAACACAGCTTCTCACAACAACGCCAGATGGTACACTGATACAGGTGGGTTCCTACAGCTGACACATGGATGTAGATGGGATCCTACAACACTCACCTAGTGGGGGAAGCCTGTACTACAAGGGGCCTGCCCTCCAGAAGATAATTCCAGTTTTGGGGGTTCCTTCCTTGTATGTGCCTTGGATGCCCTTAATTTGCCCCAGAGGATGTCTCTAATCTGCCTGTCTCTAGTTTGCCAAGTGGCAGATCAAACAGCCAGATCATAGATAACAGCTCAGGAATCAGTAAAAACACAACAAAGTGCGTGAAGGTGGGTATTGGCCAGAGCTGCGAGAATAAGCCTGTGTTCTGTCCACATCCCTTTTTCCTGGTATGCAGCAGGCACAGCAGCACAGTGGACACCATCAGATGAGAGCCTAGCCAGACCACCTGTTAAGCAAGCCCAGGCATTTGGGAGAACCTCTGGAATTTGAGTTTCATTGAGCTAGTGACTGTGCCACAGGCATCGAGCTGGGAGTGAAGTTCCCCTACAGATAGAATAGCTGTCATTCTTTCCCCAGGGAAAACAGACGGCTGAACTCAGGCCCTCTACATTCTCAAATATGCCATTTCAAATTGAAAAGTGAGTCTTACTGTGCCCCTCCCACATTGTCAGTACAAATTGGTCCACCCCAAACAGAAATACCATGCTATAGGCTATTAAATCCTCATGAGTTAAGGGTTTGGTTTTCACAAAACCCAACAGCAATCTAATACCTGCTTTTCAACAGGGAGGCACCAAATCCAAAATCCCAAGGAACATTTCCAGGTAGAGGCTGTCAGAGGACCGACCCACTTGATAAAATCCTAAGTCATGGAGACTAGTGACTTAAAGCAATCTTCAAAGTGACAGGACCCCAAAGGTGTGAGTATCCCTCCGCATGCAACAATTGCTGATCAGAATAATCCTCACTGGTGTTTGAGACAGAGACATCAAAGCATATCCATTAATTCTTTCTATACATTCAGGTATAGAAACAACATAAGTACATTGAATTCGCCCAAAGCCTCACAAGGTCATGTTAGTTTACCTCTCGTACTAACCTTGTCCACAGCCCATGAGTTGAATTCCAGTGCCTGCTCCCTGTACAAGATTGGGTAGGGCAGTGACTTAGTTGCCTGTGCCCAGCAAAGCCATGAGTTTAATTAAGTCCCTCTCCTCCCAGAAGATCCCTAGCCTGAATGGACTGGTATATATGGCCTTTGGTAGTCCATGGGGACAGAGACCTCAACCCTTCCTCTCCTCATCTCCTCCATCCTGCAACTGAGGTTGGAGAAGAGGAGAGAGGGGTCAACGGTAATGACCACAAGGTAGGTTTACTCTTGGATTCCAGCAATATGGTGGCTAATTGTGGCTCAACCAAATGAAATGTCCATTTTTTAAAATCCACCCAAAGCAAATGTAATTCAACTTTGGGAATCCTTTGACTCAGCAGCTATAGGTGCATTATTTTCTACCTGGAGCACAGGGTTTTATACTTTTTGTGGGCGCGGGCCTGACTGGTGTGGTAGCACCTTTTGTGCTGTTGTAATGAGGTATACAGACTTATTAAACCACTCGACTCTTTATGGGTACTATATAACTTTCTACTTCTAAGATAAAATCGTTGTCCTTTTTATAACAGTTTCATTGAGATATAATTCTCATACCATAACATTTACCCTTTTAAAGTATTCAAGTCAGTGTTTTTTATATATTCAAAGAGTTGGGCAACCATCACCACAATAAATTTTAAAACATTTTCGCCCCCCAAACAATCCTCATGTCCATTAGCAGTCACTAACCGCTCACCACCATCACTGCTCCCAGCGCCTGGCAACCACCAATCCACCTCTGTCTCTACAGATTTCCCACTCTGGGCAGTTCATGTAAACAGAATTACACAATATGTAGCCTTCTGTGTCTGACTTCTTTCCCTTAGCATCATTTTTTCAAGTTTTAGGCAGGGATTTTTAAGCAGTTTTTTATTATTGAGATATAATTCACACAACATAAAATTCACTATTTTAAAGTATACAACTCAATGGTTTTTAGTATATCCACACTGTTGTTCATCCATCACTACTATCTAATTCCGCAGCATTTGCATCACCCCAAGGGGAAACTGTGCAACGTTAGCAGCGATTCCCAATTCTCCATTTTCTCCATCCCCTGGCAAGATTTATCCATGGTATACCATGTCTCGGTACTTCATTCCTTTTTATGGCCACATGTTCCATTATGTGAATACCGTATTTTATTTATCCATCCATCATCTGATGGGGATTTCAGTTATTTCTACTTTTCAGCTATTATGAATAAAGCTGCTATTAACGTTCATGTACTGGTTTTTGTGTGGACACATGTTTTCAGTATTCTTGGGCATTATAGTCAGGGGTGGAATTGTTGAGTCATGTGATAACAATGTTTAACTCTTGCAGGAGTTGCGACACTGCTTTCCAAATCAGCTGCTCCATTTTACCACCCCAGGGACCATGTGCAAGGGTTCTAATTTCAACACATCTTCACTATTTTATGTTATTATCTGTCCTTTTTATTTTAGTCATACTATTAGGTATGAAATTGTACGTCATTGTGGTTTTGATCTGCATTTTTCAAATGACCAGTGATATTGAGCATTATTTAATGTGCTTGTTTATATGCTTATGTGTCTTCTTGGAGAGATGTCCATTTCTATCCTTTGTGCATTTTTAAATTGGAGTCTATCTTTTTATTAAGCTGTAGGCATTTTTAATGTATTCTAGAAGTAAATCCCTTATCACATATATAATTTGCAAATATTTTATCCCATTTCTTTTTTCTTTTTATTTTCTTGATGATGTCCTTTGAAGTGCAAAAGATTTTAATTTTGATGAAGTCCAATTTGTCCTTTTTCCCCCTTGTTCTTATGATGTCATATCAAAGAAGTCTTGGCCTACTGTTACCAGAACAGCCTTGTACTGGCATTAAAACAGGCACATGGACCAGTGGAACAGAACAGAGAGCCCAGAAATAAACCCAAGTCTGTATGGTCAATTAATATTCAACAAAGGAGGCAGCAACATAAAATGGAGTGAAAATAGCCTCTTCAACAAGTGGTGTTGGGAGAACTGGACAGTTACGTGCAAAAAAAGTGAAACTCGAGCACCAACTTACACCATACACAAAAATAAATTCAAGGTGGATAAAAGATTTAAATATAAGCTGTGACAACATTAAAATCCTAGAGTAGAACATAGGCAGGAAAATCTCAGATATTTCATGCAGCAACATTTTTACTGATATGTCCCCTAGAGCAAGAGACATAAAGGAAAGAATAAACAAATAGGATCTCATCAAAGTAAAAAGCTTTTGAACAGCTAAAGAAAACAGTATTAAAATAAAAAGATAACCAACTGTATGGGAAAACATATTTGCCAATGATACCTCAGACAAGGGTTTAATCTCCAAGATATATAAAGAATTTACACAACTCCACTCTAAGAAGACAAGCAACCCAATTAAAAAATGGGCAAAGCACTTGAACAGACGTTTCTCCAAGGAGGACATACAGAGGATCCAGAGACACATGAAAAGATGCTCAGTATCACTAGCTATCAGAGAGATGCAAATTAAAACCACAGTGAGATACCACTTCACACCAGTCAGAATGGCCATCACAAACAAAGCAACAAACAAGTGTTGGAGAGGTTGTGGAGAAAAGGGGACCCTAGTGCACTGTTGGTGGGATTGCAGACTGGTACAACCAGTATGGAAAACAGTATGGAACTTTCTCAGAAAACCAAAAATGGGTGTGCCTTTTGACCCAGCAATTCCACTGCTAGGATTATATCCTAAGAACCCTGAAACACCAATCCAAAAGAACCTATGCACGTCAATGTTCATAGCAGCACAATTTACAATAGCCAAGTGTTGGAAGCAACCTAAGTGCCCATCAGTAAATGAATAGAGCAAAAAACTATGGTACATTTACACAATGGAATTCTATGCAGCAGAAAGAAAGAAGGAGCTCCTACCCTTCAGAACAGCATGGATGGAACTGGAGAGCATCATGCTAAGCAAAATAAGCCAGGTGGTGAAAGACAAATACCATATGATCTCACCTTTAACAGGAACCTAAACAACAAAACAAACGAACAAGCAAAATATAGCCAATGACACTGAAATTGAGAACAGGCTGACAGTCACCAGAGGGCAGAGGGGAGAGGGGTGAGAATTTCAGGGGGGAAAGGGGAAGGGTTTACAGGAACAAGTATAAAGGACACATGGACAAAAACTAGGGGGGGTGCAAATGGGAGGGAGGTGGGGAGGGCTGGGGTAGTGGGCTGGGGTGGGAGTAAAAGACAGAAAACTGTACAAGAACAACAATTTTTAAAAAAGAAGAAGAAGAAGAAGTCTGGGCCTAACCCAAGGTCATGGATATTCACTACTACGATTTCTTCTAAGAGTTTCAAAAATGTATCTCTAACATTTAAGTCAATGGTTCATTTTGAGATAATTTTTTTTAGGTGTATCCACTTTTTTTTTTACATATGGATACCAGTTGTCCCAGCCCTTTTTTAAAAAAGACTATTTGTTCCTTTAGTGAATTGTCTCAGTATTTATGTTGAAAATGAACAGACTCCAACTGAAAGGGTTTGTTTGTAACTTTTTTATTCTATTTATTGACCTATGTGTCTATTCTTATGTCACAGGAACACTTTTTTCAAGGTATCCATCTTAATCCCAAGCATTTGCTACCCATTGTCATGACAGCTTGTAAATTCCTGCTGATTTCAACACAAGAAGTAGAGAGAATTCTCGGACAATGAGGTTTATCACAAGAATGTATCTGAATTCCTTTGGGACAGTTTCTCATTCTCCAATGGTTTAGCTTCAACAGTAGTGAAATGCATTCTGGGGCAGCAAAAGCCCAAGGATTATTCACTGCCTTATCTATGTTTTCTACAGGACATTTTCTCTCCCAGGGAAATCTCCCCAAGGAGGCTATATGCTCTTATAACTTCCAAATCCTATTGCAAAAAGTTCTGATACCTTGTACTGTCATCTTCAAGTAGATCTAAAGTTCGCACAATAGCTTCAGGAACGGCTGAGCCCTAAGATGGCCTTGCTGTTCCTTTTCTTCCTTCACAAGCATTACAGCCCTGCACCCCTTCCCCAGTTTTCTAACCAATTGCCTGAATTCTGACCATAATGACTCAGAATTCATGATTGCATAGATGCACGTCTCAACAACTATGAAAGCTCTGAAATTTTACTTCACTTGCAAACTAACAAGTTAACCTGCTGCATTTTCATAGATGCTGGCAGAAGACATGAGACTACTAAATCAGAGGCAAAGAGGAATGTGTTACAGCAATATCATGAGTCAGAATAACTGTGTACTAGTTACCTAAGCCTGTATTCCTACACGGTGGCATAAAGAGGGACATATGGCATCTTCACAAGCAGTGGGCTGTATTCCAAGAGAGACACCCAGAGCTTTGGGAACCCAGTCTTCTATGATAAGCATGTTTAGTCTTTGCTCTGGAGGAAAACACTCCCTTTACCTTCCAAGACTTTAATCAAACCTGTGTTTTGCTCCAGAGGGAGACACTCTATCTTCTAAGGCTGCTCTCTACAAGAACACCCTGAAAAATATAATTTGAACAAAGACAGGACAATGTGTCACTTAGCAAGGAGTGCAGAAACATGAGAGACCCTTGAAGATGTGTCTCTCAACAGACCACAACTGCCAAAGTTCAGTGTTTTTCTCCTGCTTATTGGATCCTTCTTAAGGTCTTATTTAAAAAAACAAACAAACAAACAAACAAAAAAAAAACATCAAGCATAACTCTCCAGAGAATGGCAATAAAATATGGGGCCATGCATCCTATTTTGTTGATCTTTTTTCTTGTAAGTTTTTCCAGTAGAGCCTATTCTGCTGAGTATCAACTCAAGCAATTTTTTGGGGGGGTGGTATTTGATATTTTGCAGGAGTTCTGGTTTCACCACCACTCTTGTGTTAGATACTTTGATGGAGTTGTTTTTGTTTGGTGGGAAGGAAGAGTTGTGAGAGGTGTGTGTATGTGCTTACATTTTTAAGATTTTATGTTTTGGGAACACTTTTAGGTTTACAACAAAATCGAGAGGAAGGTACAGAGATTGCTCATATGCCCTTTGCCCTAACACATGAGTAGTCTGCTCCATCATCAATATTGCTCCCCACAATGGGACATTTTTTTACTAAGGATAACCCTACGTTGACACATTATAACCACCCAAAGTTCATAGTTTATCTCAGGGAGCATTCTGAGCGTTGTACGTTCCATCAGTTCAGATGAATGCACGATGACATATACCCACTGTCAGTATATCATGTAAGTCTTTTCACTACCCTAAAAATTCACTGTGCTTGACTGATCTTTTTATTGTCTCTACAGTTTTGCCTTCTCTTGTCACATAATTGGAATCATTCAGTATGTATCCTTTTCATACTGGCTTCTTTTATGTAGAAACATGCATTTAAGTTTCCTCCATGTTTTTTTACACCTTGATAGTTTGTTTCTTTTTAGTGCTGAACAATATCATGTTGTCTAGAAGCATCATAGTTTATTGATCTATTCACCTACTGAAGAACATCGTGGTTACTTTCAAGTTTTGGCAATTATGACTAAAGCTGCTACAAATCTCTGTGTGCAGGTCTCTGTGTGGATGTAGTTTTCAGCTCCTTTGGATAAGCACCAAGGACCATGATTGCTGGACCGGATGGTAACAGTATGTTTAGTTCGACGAGAAACCACCACACTGTCATCCAAAGTGGCTGTGCCATTTTCCCCTCCTACCAGCAACGTAGGAGAGTTCCTGGTGCTCTGCATCCTCACCAGCATCTGATGGTGTCGGCGTTGCAGATTTTGGCCATTCTCATAGGTGTGTATCTCATCGTTGTTTTAATTTGCATTCCTTCATGATACATGATGTGGAGCATCTCTTTATGTGCTTTTTTGTCATCTGTGTATCTTCTTGATAAGGTGTCTGTTAAGGTCTTTGGCCCATTTTTTAAAATCAAATGCTTTCTTTTCTTGTCTGTGGTTACCTTTCAAATCTCAGGACATTTTTTCTCTTTGCTTCTTCTTATTATTATCAAAAGATGCTTCTTACTTTCCTTATTCTTTTCCCCAAGAATCTGTTTTAAGGCCGAACCTTCAAACTGTTCATACCTTTAAATCCTTTTCCTGTAATCTGTGCTGTGGTCTCCCTGCATTCTTTTTTATTAATTTTATAGGTAGGGTAGACTCAGTCTCTCCGGTGGTACCTTGGGATTGACCCATGGCTTCCTCCCTGCTTCCTTTTCTGTCTTTCCCGCCAGTTTTTCTTAGTCTGACTTTGTACTCCAAACAGCCTGCTGTGGAGGAGAAGTGTGGTGTGGAAATCTGAGAAAGAGTGCACTGAGATTTGGGTGTTTTTCTTTCTTTTTTTATTTGGAGTTATTTTGAAATTTGGGTGTTCTTTGTCTTTAAATTATGCTCTGGGCATGGCTTTTATATAGACTTACCTTTCCCTTTTTTATTATTCTGTATTCTGGAGAAATTATTGTGGGGAGGGAAGCTAGGCAACCACCACTGCCTCCAGGTACCTAGAAGTCTGAGAGGGTTTATGAAAACACAGATTAAAGTACTGATTCTTAAAGCACTCCTGGAGTTTCTGATTCAGTAAGTCTCAGGTGAGGCCTGAGAATTCGTGTTTGAAACAAATTCCCAGGTGATGTTTGGTGCTGCTGGTCTGGGAACCACATATTGAAAAGTGTACTTTTTTTTTTCTGATGAAAACCAGCCACTTGAGAAAACAAAGAAAGAGGAAAGGATTATTCCCACAACGGAGGAGTGTGCACTTGACCCCAGATTAGATTACACTTAAACTGATTGCTTCCGTCTGACACCGCTTCGGAAAAATAAAATAAAATAAGACCAGTCAAATTATCTGAGGAATTGAAACTGTGAAATTATGGTAGTAGACGTTAAAGCTGAAATAGTACCTGGAGATGGAGGTCACAGCTACAAGGCCACGACAATGATTCTGTCAGAGCTCAAAGTTTGAGGGAACAGATACAGAGGAAAGGAGAGAAGCCGAGACTGAGACAAGTACCTATTTTAAAATAATGATAAAGACTATGAAGAAAATGAAATAGGATTATCTAACGGAAAGTAGGTGCCTACAGATTTAGGGTTGGGCAGTGAGGCAGACAGCTTGAGATGTGTATAAGGCAAAGAAGGCTCCCGCTGAGGAGGTAATATTCGAGCTGAGGACTGAATGTTTAGCAGCAGTCAGCTATGCAAAAGTCAAGGGAAGGGGATTCCAGAGGGAATGCCAGAGGTGAATGTCCGGGAGTGGGAATGTCAACAACAAACATGGCAGCTTTGAATTAAAATCTTTATAGCTCCATGACCAAAGGCCAAAATGTCACTTTCTCATCAGTTCTTGCCTGAAAACTGGAGTAGAAGACCTAGTGAATTGATTTGGTCCAAGCACTCATCACTAAACCGATTGTTGTGGCCAGGGGGTAGGATGTTATTTAGAGAAGATGGAGAAGGCAGGGAAACAGCCACCAGGGATGTGCTGGAAGCCAGGGAGCCACACGAGTTTGCACCTATTACATCATGTCTCTGAGATTCTCAGTGTATATGTACATGTGTACACACAACACTTTTTCCTGCACATGCAATTTAAAAAATATCCTTGCTTATAATATGCAACTATGTATGTAAATAGGTACGACCACACTGCTTTTCCCCACTGGAATAAAACCAAAATCATGACCACCTTCTACCTCTTATTTTCAAATGTAATTAGGCCCCTATGCATTCCTCATGATTTTGTAGTCCTTGAGCTAAGGTTGCAACCATCTTCCATCATTTCAATTTGCAATGTATGGGAAAAGTGGGGTCATCGCATTAGAAATACCAGTGTAGAGAAGGGGAACATGGGAAACAACATCTAGTGTGAGCCTGCTTTCTAGAACAGCGCCAACCCCTTGTTGAAGTAACCTAGCCTCCCTGTTTTATTCTTCAGAAGAATTTCTCTTGTCCATAATCCTTCAAGGCTAAGAAGGGTACTGAACAGGGCTTTTCTGTTAGGGGCCATTCCCTTTTAGTGGACCCTTTATTGCCGGTACAATTATAGAAACTCAGAGGTTGCCTGAAAGAAGATGAAAGTTATACACCTTAAAATGTGGTACAGTACAGTGTGCAGATGAAGTGTTGTTGAGTTGCACACTTGAAACCTGTATGGTTTTGTGAACCAATGTCACCCCAACTAATTCAATTAAAAAATGTGATCCTGGCTGAGCCAGTGGTAAGCCTAAGAAGTGAGGAAAGATACCAGCAATGTTTAATTTACCTCTGACATGAGCCTCAGTCCTGTTAAAGCAAAGTTCGGTTCATCTAGGCAATGGCTATATATCTTTATAGTCTGTGGAAGGTCATAACTGTTGGAATCTGTGATACAATAAATGAGAGAGCAGAAACATTTCTTAAATATTCACAGCTTTACAGTTACAGATTTACTATTCATGAATATATTTCTACTTTCAGTCTTTGGGTATAGATCATACCTGGTGAAGAAAAGCAACTTTGTAAAGAGATCATTTTCTCTAACCAAGTTTAACAGATCCTTTATGTACATACCCCTGGGGGAGGAGGGAGTATCACCAACTCAGAATCCTATAAAAAGGAAAGGAGAAAATGATCTACAGAATTTGGTACTAATAGAGATCCTGGATTTGTTTTGTAGAATCCACGCACACACACTTACATATTCATACATCATATATATAAAGTTAATCTAGTAATGCCCCCATGTAAAAAGCCCTTAGACATCTAAAAATTATTTTCTTTCCAGGGAGCTATTTTATTTGGATACTGGCAGTAGCTCTGATACTCCTTCAGCATTCCTGTTTATCTTTCTCTAGTGCAGTGACTTTCAAATTTTGTAGACATTGAATCATGTTTCGTAATGAGATGCACACAATTCCCCAAAAGTAAAACAAAAATATACTTATTAGTATATTTACATGTGCAAATAGAAACAATTCCAAATTTATAACATATACTTATATCAATAAGTAGTCAAGATAATGCATTGGTCATTTGCATGTGTTAAAAGTTCAAATAATATATTTGAATGTGCAGATTTTCTTTTCAATGAAAGTTTTAAAACAGTCTGAAGTAAAGTGAAAAGGGAGATTGGAACCCTTTGTGGGACCTATAGACACCCCTGAGGAATAAACTTGGTTGGAAAGGTACAATGTATTCTACTTCAAGTTTCTGTCAAGCAGTGACTAGTACTAGTTTAACTTGCTTGCAGTTTTTTAAAAATTATTTTCCTATAGTTCTTTTAAGAGCAAAGTATCTTCAGAGCTGTTAATTAATTCACTTTCAGAAATCATCCTGGTTAGGTAAGTGACTCTCAAAGCCATTAATGAATTATGTGTTTAGTACATGCCCAGGAAATACTGTTCATAGATTCTATTATATTTTCCTTTAGGACATTCTTCTTGGAAATTTGCCAACATAGAGATGGCTGTTTTCAATTTTCCGTTGCTATAATCCTGTTAAATGTTAACTTATAAGGGAGCGTGTTTGCTATCCTGTATGAACAAGCCTGCATACTATAGGGGTTCTCCTCATATTACAGTCCTCCCTTTCCCGTGGTTATGCTTTCTGGGGTTTCAATTAACTCACCAACTGAGGTCCAAAAATATGAAATGGAAAATTCCAGAAACAAACAATAAGCTTAAATTGCACACTGTTCTGAGTAGTGTGTTGAAATTTCTCAGCGCCCTGCCTGGGACCTAAGCCATCCCTCTGTCCAGTGTCTCCATGCTGCGGACGCTCCCTGCCCATTAGTCAGGTCAGTAGCCTTCCTGGAAAATATACGCACACACATATATGATTTGGTACTGTCTGCAGTTTCAGGCACTCACTGGGAGTCTTAGAACATATTCTCCATGAATAAAGGGGGACTACTACACCCATGTTAACACAGGAAACTGGGAGTTTGGGTGGTGCGGGATTGTGTCTCTGTGTCAGGAAGTATTTGGACAATCATTGATAAAATAAAAAGCAAAACAGCCACGGCATTCTATTATAGAAGGATTTGGACTTATTTGAGCAAATATATTAGACAACACAGTACTTGAAGTATTTTCACTCTGATTTTTTTCCAAAAGAGGATTGGTGACTATAAAACTCAATTAATAAAATACAACAAAATGAACATGATTTATGACAGGCTTAAGTATTAAGAACCCCTCAGTTAAAGTTCGAATTAGCTCTGTGACCTTGGTAAGCACTTTAATTTTTCAGAGACCCCCTTTGTTTTATTTGCATAATAAAATTATTATGCAATCTGGGTCTCAGTATAAATCAACTGGGGTGTTCTTAAAGATACTGAATCTTAGAAGAATCAAAACAAATCAGAATTTCTGGAGCTGAAGACAAATTTTGGTATTTGGTATATATATTTTTTTCTGGGTGGTTCTGGTGCACAGACTGGGTTGAGAACCTTTGCTTTAGTTAGAATCTAGTTGGCCACTTAGAGCCTCTTCCTCATTAAGTCTCTTCTATTTTTCCGGTTCTGTTCCTTAAACTGTAGTGTGTGTTTTAGTCACCTTGGGGGAGGGGCTTACTAAAATACAGGTGTTGGGCCTCATTCCCGGAAGGCCAGGGTGGAGCCCACAGTGTGCATTTCTGACAAGTCCCCAGATGCTGCCGGTCTGGGGACTGCACTTGGAGAGGTACTACACTGGCCCCTGACCAAGCCAGCCTGCTCCGTAAAGCGTAAGAGGGCTCACTTCCATCCTACCTCTGGAACCGTGGGAGTTTTCAGTTTGCAGTCAAGCTTTGAGACCCTCTCCCCAACACTTCACTTTGTAACTGACATAACTGAGGCCCAGAGGGTTGAGGCAAGTGACAATGTTGTGGTTAAAGGCTATGTGGCTGTTAGAATTACCTTCCCATTCTTTCCATTGGTTCAGAGAAGGAGAAGAAAGAATTTTTGCTTCCTAAACAAATTTTGTCAGGGACAACTATCTTATTAATAAATAATTATATTAAATAATGGGCTAATTATAGCTACATTTAATGAGTACTTACTATGTGTCAGACACTGTGCATTAGATACATTATTCTACTCAAGGAAAAACTTAATGAGGCCTTGTTATGTGCCAGGTGCTGTCCCTAAGTGGCTTTCTGTGTATGAATTCGTTTAATCTCACAAAATTCCCTGTGGTAGGTCACATTAACATCCCCATCTAACGACTAACGACGAAGAGCTAAAGCAGAGGAGGGTAAATAAGTTGCCCACAGTCACAGAATTAAACACAAGCACTCAGCCACACAGTTCTGCTGCTGTCTTCTCATCTAGTCCCCATAACAATCTCATAGGATCATTATTATTATCCTTCATCATAAAACAGCCAATATCACAGAAAAATTAAATAGGAAGAAAATCAACAGATCCATACAGAGCATTGCAAAAAGTCAATGAATCTCGTTACACAACTAAGAGAAATGCCCCTCCCCCACCCCAGATAAACAACCATGAAACAGAAGAAAGCTGGAAAAAAAAAAAACACTTGAAATGGAACTAAATCTACTCCAGCAAGCATTTGAGAACATGAACCAGTTTTCAACCTACAAGAATTTGGGGGATTCTCTAGCATCGGCATCCCTGTGTAGTTTATAGAAATGAAAATTCCCAGGCTCCACCTTAGACCTGTGGACTCAGAAACTCTAGGCACGGAAGCCATCACTCTGTGTCAACAAGCAGGACTCTGATGTGTGCTGGGTTTGAAAATTCCTGATCATTCAGGGGTTGAGAAGGGAAATCAACCATCAATACCTGGGGAGTATTTTCAGATTGCCTATTTCCAAACCACAGCCCATATGAACTGTCCCTTTAAGGCTTCTCTCTCTCCCTCATAAACACACACTCACACACACACACACAAAGGCAGAAATTCCAAGACAAATCACTTTGCCCATCTGAAGGAATCTAAATTCCTATTTTGTTTGCTTGTGTGTGTATTTTTCACTCAGCACATTTCACCATCCCCAAGACCTTGTCCAAGTAAGTGCCTTGATCTCAGAACGACACAGAAAATCTTTGCTGATCGAGAAAGTGAGGATAGGCCTCAAATTAAATATCTTCTCTCACCTTTAGAAAATGGCAAAAATAAGCAGATGGATTCGTTGTATTCACGTTGTTGACAAGATTACCATGAGTGCTATAGGCAAAGGCAGTGAGTGGTACAGAGCTTACTTCATCTGCCAACTGTTCTGTGTCTTAGGGGAATGTGTTGGCTCACCGAATGACTGAACTAAACCATTTTGCAGAATATATGAATCTTGCCTCTGATCCTAGCACTTGATGACTGTGTCTCGGTACTGTATTCTCCGTGTCAGACACTATCTGTCACATGATAACAGCACTAGCTCCTTTCCGCTCTTTCTCTCCCTATTTTTCTAAGGCTAAGAGAAAGATTCTGTCACTTACCACTAATATTTGAATCTTTCAGCTACTTTTCACAGTCCAACCTAGAAGAAGGTGATGGACTTCACTATTTTCTAGGTTTTAGTAATGATTTCTCATGCTTGTAGAATTGTATCATAATTGTAAGATGATATTTGTCTATTCGTTCACTTCTATCAGACCAGAGATCTGGAAAGGCATGTCCATAACACATGTTAAATCAACTGAGAAGGGTGATAATACTCTGCATTTGTTTTGTTCTCTAAAATAACCTGGGAACCCATTTAACAAGGAACACAGTCTGAAGTAAGTTTGGATCTGAAATCCCATTACTTCCACTTCCCTCCTTACATCTTTCTGGTCTAATGTCTGCAGTGGAAATACCTTGGGGCCTCAACTCAACCCTAGTTCTTTGCTTTCCTCAGAACACATTTAACGTACTCCAGGGATAGTTTCTATTGCTATCTGTTCCCAGAGCCATGTGGAGCCACAGGACTAGAACAACCATATTCTTTTTTAGTGGTACCATGTTGGGAGGTTTCGATGCCCTACTCTGCACTCACAATTCATCCAACAGCAATCTGCGGCCTCAAAAGGCTAGCCTAAGCTCTCTTCCATTTGAGTATTAATCATCCCTTGTCTTGGACATTTCTTTGCCAATATTCTGCATCTTTAGTAGTTTCATAGATTGCCAAGGAATGCCTGTCCTCTGGATCTCTTCCTTCCTCTCCCCATATTTGCTAAAGAGCATATCCTCATTTTTTAACTCCAAACACTCACAAGAGCAGTGAAGATAAGAAGAGGGGTTCTCGCCATGTGTGTTTTGAATGGTCAGTTGGGCCATTCTTCTGCAATGGAACAGAATGATATCTTGGCTTCACACCTGCGCTCTGCCATATAACAGCCTCATGAGCCCTTCTGAGCCTTAGTTTCTCCTTATCTGGAAGCTACTGCAGGTAATATCAATTGTAAGACATTGCTGTAAAAATTCATTTGTTATTTTAAAAGTTCTAGTTGGGATATTCAATATATATTAATTCTCCCCTTTTTAAATTTTCCCTCAACTTAATAGTAAATATATTTAAGACTTGGGATATTAAACGTCATAATAAAATTCTAAACCTCAAGGAAACTAGCAAAAGCATATGACTAAACTTATTCCAGTGGTAGAATTTTTGTTAACAGTATATTGTAGTTCTTGGGAAAAATAATTCATTTCCCTTTTCTCACTTCTCTAAGCTTCTCAAAAAGCAAACTAATAGCTAGAGATGTGATCTGTATTTCTAACCAATCCTTGTAACCTTGATCAAACATCTCAATATTGCTAAATTCATGTTTCTTCTGTCTAAAAAATTACTGAGTCTCCTGGACATCTTTAGAAACTGTATTTTGCATTTTATATCACTGGTAGAAAATTTGAATACTTCTGCTATAGATGGGAATGCTATTAAAACTGCAGGTAATTTTTAAATCTCTATAATCCAAAGATTGAATTCTTCATAAATGTATGTATTCTCTGAGTTTCAACTGATTACGGGCTGAAATTTTTTTCACCATTAAGTCTCAAGACCAGAACTTTCTCTGAGTGCCGGTGTGGCTGCATTTCTGTGCGGTGTGCAGCTGCACAAGGTACATGTAATCACAGGGACCCGGTGCCATTGTCAGAGCTAATGATCCTCAACATTACCAACTAACAACCTTGACATTTATTTAGTTGGAGTAAATATAATATTAAAGAGCAATTAAGAGCCTACATTTCTCCAGGTTCTAGAGCAGCAATTGTGCACCGAATTTAAAAATAAATGAAATTGCAGCTCTCAGATATTATGAAAACTACTGACTTGTTTTTCCCAAAATTATTCTCCTATTCCACTATATTTTGCCTCACGTTTAAACTAGCAAGACAATATGCAACTGAAAATTCTGACACTTTCCTGTGAGATGCCTGATTGGAGAAGTTTCTACTTCAGACTCACCAGCTTCTGTAAAATCACAGAGAACAGTATGAAAGCGAGCCTGGGACTGTCATTCCTACCTTGTATCAGCCTTGACCTCTGTAACCAAAGCAGAATTTGTTGATTTTCAGGATCCTGACGAGCAACAAAAATCATGGAGCAATAAATACTGTTTTCTTGGTTCAACTCTCACTTGTCAAACTTTGAAAATGTCACCTCGTGTCCTAACAGTCAAGGTTTATTTTTCCAGCCTGGTCTGTGGGCCTAGTCAATTGATTTTCTCAGTGAATTTGTGTGTGTGTATGTGTGAAATCAGATTTTTTAAAGGTAACATCCAAACAATTTCAAGTTGGACACAATACTTATATCTATGACTAAAATCAAAACAGAGAAATAGTTCTTCTCAGTAGCCATTTCTGATTATCACACAAATCCTCTCTGTTTTCCATCTTCCTTCAGAAACATGTTGCATGCATGAGAGAGCAGGAAGCATAAAGTCATTTACCTGAAGGAAAGCTTGTGTGTCATACAAAAGGCACAGCTTGTCATTGCAAGGAAGGAAGAAAGGAAGGAGAAGATGGGAGCAGGCAAAAGCAAGAGAGAGAGAAAGAGACTAGAAAAGAAAGGGAGAATCATTTTGTTCTGTTGGTATTCTGCTAGGTTTTCAACTGTCAGATCTGACAAGCCCTGTGCAATATTCAACTCAATCCTCTTTTTAAACTGTTGGGCTTATATTGATAAAATTAATGCTCTGCAATCAATCCTTTGAGTGTAGATGGATTTCTAGTGCCCAGTTCAGCAAATCTATTAAGAAGAAAGTTAGTGTCTTATAAGCTGCACCTATCAGCTTTTCTTCATTTAGTGGCAGAAAGATGACAAATTTTCTTTTGTTTCTGGCATTGACAGAATTATTCAAATTATAAATGTATAAATATGATTTTAATTTGAACTAAATGCTCCTGTTTTGTTTACAAGGCAATTCCAAAGTGGTCATGTTAGTGGGCATTCTGTTCCCTAATGTGCTCAAGAAATGGCTCTTTGAATCTCTCCAGAGACCCTGTAACATGTTATACCTGCTTCATCATCATTCATCAATATTCATAGACACATCTATAATTTTCAAGATAACGGACAGAGCTGTTGGTGCTGCAGGAAAGAAAAACTAGCCTCTGGAAGGCCGGTCTTAGGAGGGAAGTAGGGTGTACTCTTTAAGACTGTCTGCCCCTGCCCAGGTTAGTGTTTCTTCCCCAGATGTGATTGTCTTCCCACTGTCCACCTGCTAGAACTCATGATGCGTCTGCTTCCCTTCTCTGTTCCCCAGACATCTTGCTACAGTGCTAAAGTGATTGTAGCTATCTAATTTGCATGCACGTCTTACTTGTTTATAAGAGTTTTGTGTGTTCCCCTGCCAGGCAACATGCTTGCATACTTGCATTTTGGGGTTTTAATCTAAAGAAGAAACCTAACATTCTCAAAATGGTATTGGCTGATTATAATAGAGTTCGGGGCTAATTCCCAGACCATCTCATATCCATTCACTTGCAGGAAGAGCAACCTCGTTCCACCACCTTTTTCCTGAAATATGAGAAATCAATAACCAGCTTCTCAAAATGACTCTGTACTGGTGAGTCCACCTTAAGCAGCAGGAGCTTACTTCTCAGGTGACACCCTCTGGACAAACACATCAGCCCTCGGTAGCACCGCTGGCAGAAGTCTAGATGTATTTGTCACTCTGACAGCGCTGTCATGTGAGTGCCCCTCAGTCACTACATCCAATGAAAGGTACAGGTGTTCAGCCCAAGCAAAGCAAAGCACCTTCAGTATTATTGATGGCAGGGAGGGGTACCCTAAAGGAAAAATTGCACGGGCTAGAAGGAACATCTCCGGAGGCCCACTTGCCGTTGCCCTGATCCCTCTGCACTTTGCAAACTTCCTGGCACCATCCCCCCACCCTCATTCTCTATCATCTTAACAGCAACATAACCCATTTTAAAGACATCTGAGAAATGTATCCTTCTTTATCACACAGAGCTTTGGGGCTAGAGAATAAAACATTTGCAGGCCTGATTATTTTTCACAGAAAGAAAAAATCTGCAGTTACTTGGGAAGCTTTTGTTTTCTCCCAGTCCCCTCGCTTCAGATATCCACTGTATGGACCTGTTCAGTGGCACCGCTTTGTACCGAAGACACTCTTTCGTTGATATTTTTTCCTTCCCAAGTAACTCTGGAACCATCTGGCATGCAGTAAACAGGCTTACGCATTAACTGACTATGCTTAGGAAACCTAGCAGTTAGCAATTAATTTTATGCCTGAATAATGCACTGGAAATGATAATCGATGGGACAAAAAGGGACAGCATTGGAAAAGAGCTCAGCAAACACTGCATGTCTACAAATGTAGAGGTCCCCGTGCATTCACTCAGATCAGAAATCAAATCAATGTCAGATTATCTTGCAGTTTATGGATCCTAGTTGGTTGCATAAATGGCAGCCCACTGATCATAAATTCCACACCATCTTCCCTTAATGACCTTAATGGATTGCCATTATTGCTCTGTGCTATCATTCAAAAAAAGCCCATCTGGTATTCATAAATACATGCAGAGGAGGGTGGACTTTGACATCTATAAATGCAATTGAAGAATATCTTCAGTTCAGGTGGTATCAGGAGCTGCTCTGGTAAAACAGTCTTTCCTTCCATGAGTTTCCATAATTTCTGCAATAAATGCCCACCATCAGGGACTGGCTAAGTAAATCATGTTGTTTTGCATGACGAATTATTATTTTGAAATATACTTGCTTAAATTCAAAGTTGATGAAAAGAGTTAAGTGACAAAATGATGGCGCAAGCTACCTATGTACCTACCATAATCTCTACCGTCTAACAAAATTGCACAGATCCATTGGCAAAAGAACTTAACTCTCCTGGTCTCACTTTCTTCTCTATAGTAAGTGTCCTGGCTTGAGGTTCTGCAGAATGCGCTCTGATTAAGGAATTTCATATAATATCATAGTTCATTAGGGAACTCCAGGAAGCACAGTGAATAGTGAGAAAGTGAGATACAGAAAAGAAAAAGGGTGTTAACTAATGAGTTACCCCAGTGGAAAACTGGAGATAAGTCCTTCTGGAGATCCTCTGAGATGTTCACTTAGCAGAATTGCCCACCAGCATATTCATTTATTAACACATCTCCCTTACTGCTTGCCAGTTGCTCCTGGGACACTTAGTTCTATCCCGCTTGAACCAAATATGCTTCTGCTCTCACAGTCCACAGAGTTGCAGGAAACCATCTGAGCATAGGAGAAACCATCTAGGGCAGGCCAAGGAGAATCAGGTAGGATGCCACCAGTATCTGCTAGAAGGTAATTCTATTAAATGATCTCTAATGTCTTCAACCCCTGAAAACTTGTTTAGCAGACAGGGACGGTACTGAATGATCTTGTATTACATCTTTAGAATTTTATACCATAAGCTTCAAAAGGCAAGAAATAAGTAGGTGGCATGAAGTTGGTAACATTGCTGTCTTTGTTTGGCTTTCCCAGAGACCAAATGCAAGTTGTTTAGCTGGGAGGTTATTCCAAAATATATAAGGTACAGGAAAATGAGAGAGGTCAAGGATAAATCCAATAAAGCGTGTGCTATTAATTAGTTATTAGTTGCCACAGTTGTAAACTAGCCTTCAATCCCACTGGTAGGTTCTGAAAGGCAGTGTAGGTTATACCCCAGAGATATTTGTCTGTGAGCGTTGAAGAACCTGAGTGTTTATCCACCACCTTCCATCAGTCATCTGTGGAAAACTGCTTCAACTAGGGCATGAACCCCCCAGTATTTCTGGCCTGAGCCATGGGTGGCATACATAATGGGGTTGGGTGGGCAAAGAACATCCTCAGGCAAAGAGAGCAGGCTCATGGTTTTGGAAGTCAGCCTGATTGCATGGAAATGATGAGGACAATGGGAAGAGTGGAAAGATGGAGAGAATCTATAGAGGAACTTAATTTTTCAAGCCCTCGTGTTATATACAGAAGCATCTGTGGGCCCTGTGATGTATTATGCACACATTCTGCAGTTTGTTGCGTTAATCCAGGGAGTTCACTGCAGGGCGGGGAGGCGCAAACCTGAACACTTCAAAGCCAACTCAAGCCTACTGCTTTCATTTCAAGGGTCTCCTAATCCCTGCAGCCAAGTGTCTTCATCCTCTTCAAACTCTTTCCATGACAGTTCTCTCTACCATTCATTCAGAACTGATGGCACCCTTTCTGACTCTATAAGACAATGGCTTATCTTCCTCACTGTACACTGAGTTTCCGTGGAGCGGAGCCTCTGTCTTCTCTTGGTGCCTAAGTTACAGCATTGCTCCGCAAGTGCTTGTCTCCTTGAATGAACTGTAAAAATTAAGTATGGAAAACACTAAAAGGAAATAGCTCTTTAAAATGATATCTGTGGCTGGTGGAATTATTTCCTGTTTTTGTTTTTGCTTTTGTTTTCTTTTATTCTTAACTTTTGTTTTCATAAAAGCAATATATGCTTTTTAAGAGAATTTGGAAAGTATAAAAAGAGTAATTTTGTTTAAATCTTACTCCTTTACAGTGATGAAAGCAAGAAAATAGGCTCCTTCTTCAAATCTAATTTAGCCCTACATGCATGGCTAAATCTGCATAATATAGAATATCTCAACTCTTGGAGCATGTGGCGATTGCCCGTGTTAAGTTCCAACTTCTCAAGGGGTTCTTTACTGTGTTCCTTCTGGAACTCTCCAGATAACATAGACTACTTCCAAGTATAAAGCCTGCCTTATTTAATTTAGAAGCCAAAATACAGTTTAGTGTAGTGCTAAGCTTGAGAATGAGCTTTGAACTGTAATGACCCTCCTTAATTTCAATATATCATTATAACTACCAAATTAATTTTTCATGTTTTAGAGAAACCTAGGGTTCAATCAGCACATTATTAACAATTAATGGTCAGATTTAGGATGGGATACTCTAATTTTAATAAAAGCCTTCACAGTAAAAGTCAGTGAACTCTAGGGAATCAATCATTTATAAGCAGTCTTTGGTTTTCACTGAAATATTTATGAATGATAAAATTATTTTGACAAAGCAAAGTTCGATAGAGAGGCCATTACTGAAAATATGACACGGTTTCATAAAAAATCCTGGTTACAATTAAAATAAGGCAAAAATCTAAGTCAGAGAAAGTGGATAATTCCGTTTTAAAATCATCGAGGAAGAAGAGCATCTAAAGTGAATATTTACATGATCATATATGCAACATATTCTCAGTGTCAGATCAAAAGAGGCAGCCAAGAATCAAGTTTGAAATAAACATATGGGAAAACTGTTCTCCATTGCCTTAGCAAGCTGATGTTTGGATGTCCCCGCAGTTTAAGAATGGCATTCAGTCAAAAAGTTGTTTATACACATGAAAAATCAAGTCAACATTATTTTTACTACAGAATTGACTATTCCCGTGTGACCAACTTGCTGCCCTAGAAATCAACAGCCTCGTGCTCTTCACTACAACTGTGGCAGAGATCATAGCAAGTTAAATAAAGAGCGTGCACATGCTGGGCACAGTGAACTGGGCCCACCACCTTGGGGATCACTGGAGGGAGGGGTTGTTTTTCAAGATCCTTTCTTTCTATAACACATGTATAAAATTAGCTGTAGACACTGGCAGCATCACCAGACAAAATGGTGGTTGATACTTGTTTTCATTCACATTCATACAGACAGGAGTCCAGGAGGAGCCGTTCCCGAAGGGGATGAGCACGCAGTGGCTTGCCTCTCGCCCCTAGGTTGCCCACAGCGCCACAGGCCCGGTGGTAAATCAAATCAACAAGGCCTTAGTGTTCAACGAGAGCTACATTTTATCTGAGGCGCAGAATCAGGTGTGGTGAAATGAATCAAACAACCTTAAAGGTCAGCAGCTTAATTTACTTTCTTTTTGTTTCATCCCATAATATAAAACATATCTAAGTAAACTGGAGTCATTTGAACTTTCTGGAGCTAGTTTGAATTTACTTACACTTGTTTAACTTTGTTGAAACATAGGACTTCTTGACCCTGTAGAATGTTAGGAAAAGTGAAAATAGTTATGGGTCTGATACATTTACAAATTTGCAGTGTCCTATAAAGTCACATTAATTTAGAATTATTAGGCAGGAATGAAATATCCAGAATATAGGAATGGTAATGTTATTTTAAGTACACACTCATATACATAATATATTGTGTAATTAAACTGTGTCCAACAGGAGACTGTGAAACACCCTAATTGTAATATTTATGACATTTGTCTATTTTTAACATCAGTTCTATGTCATTGACTATTGTTCAAGTGGTTTCAGATACATAAAAACAATTTTCTTTAGATTTGGAGGATGATATTGGCCTGCCTTTATCAGTAATCTGCCTAAGGAGAAATTGTTTTCTACCAATGGTACAGAATTTCCAACTAATAGACCCTACTCAAGTGATCATAGATTCCAAATTAGTAAAACTAGAGTGTAATCAATATTTATTCTATCTCCAAGATAATTTGTTTCTGGAAGAATAGAGTTCAAATTCCATCAATACAATTACTAATATAAGATTTAACCTTCTGAACTTGTGAAAAATTAGTTTGAAGATGTGGGTGCTTGCAGACCCGTGGTGTTTCTGCCAACCTGGAGTACGCTCTGCCTGCGTTTCCCCATGCCAATTCCCTCCTGCTCCCCAGCAGGTCCATCTCCAACATATCTGAGGATTCTCATTTACAATTCTTTCAAATTGTACATTTTGTTCATTATCTCACTGGTACAGTCTCTTGTCCCTCCTGGGGACAACCCTCTACCTTTTCCAAGCCATTTTGTTTCTATTCCTTTCTAAAATTACATTCTATTCATTATGCTTTTACAGTTGTCTCAGTTTTCCCCCCTTTGCCCCCCTCCACCCAGCACCCCCCACTCCCTCAGGCAGTCCCCACACCTTTGTTCATGTCCATGGGTCATGTGTGTAAGTTCTTTGGCCACTCCATTTCCTATGCTGTGTTTTACATCCCTCTGGCCATTCTGTAACTACCTATTTGTAGTTCTTATTCCCCTCACCTTTTCACCCATTCTCCCATAACCCCCCCCATCTGGCAACCATCAAAATGCTCCATATGCAAACACAACCCTGACATTGGCATTTCTCTATTCACAAATCAGAGGACCCGTTGTTTCATGTACAATGTTCAAGTCCATGGACATGGGCAAGTAAGTGAATATAGATTGAGTCGCACAATTACACAGTTGTATGGGTATGGTGGAAAAAATGTACTTGTTTTTGTAATTTTGTTCTTTATTAATATTCTCATCTGTCAAATACCTACATTAACTGTACTCTAAAATAATTGGGAACATTATTAAAAACATAGAAGTAAGAGTGCTCTGAAAGGTGTAAAACTCTACGTACGTGTGGGTTGTCACTGTAAGTATTCCTGTAAAGCCTGTTGGCTGCTTTGCCCAACAAAGTTCTGGTAGTACCTACCAGGTTTCTCAGGTTATCAAACACAATCTGAGGGACACACTTCCTTCACTGATCCTTAATTTCCCTTCTGACACAGGTAAATAAGCTGAAATCAGACACACTTAGCCCCTTGCTGTGAAAACCATTATTATTCTTTTTGTATAATTATCATGCTTACAGATTTTATAATTCTTCCCTTGCATTTGACATTTTACTTGGTATTCTGTGTCTAGTTTTTGTGTAAATCAATTCAATTTAATCTCACCATCAGTCTCTTGAAACAACAGTTTCAAAACACCAGGCTTAAAAGTCTCACTCCCACCTTCTCTGACTCCTCACTTGGTATTTTCAACACTTCATGTGGTCTCTTTAGAGTTCAAAGAAAGGATGCAAACACCCACAAGGAAACATTCCAAGATGCTTGTAAACCTAATTTTCTGGGTCCTTACTAAAAAGTCACATTTATAAAATGTTCACTGACAAAAGCTCGGGTACCTATTATAGTGCATTAAACTTAATCCTCCGTGGACTTTTCTATCAGACTGAACTCCAATTTGATTATGTGTAGGGGGTGCCAAGACAGTAAAGCCATCCAGACTGGTTGGTGCACACACACCACACACAAAATCCAGCTCTTTGGAAACCGTGTGGAAGACATTCTGGCAAATGTGTCTCAAGGTTTGAACTTGATGCTTTTGTCTTTTGCATTTGTATAGCTTCTCATGAGACAGATTATTTTGTTGAATTTTATTTTGCTCCACCAAAGAAGAAATGATGGAAGGAAGGGAAAAAGGGAGCAGAGAAAGCAAGAAGGGAAAAAGGGAAGGAGGGACAAGGAGAAAAGGTGAGGAAAAATAAGAGAGGAAAGAAAATGGCCAAGGCATAAATGACAATTTTTTTTAATTCCAAAGAGTGAGATAAAAGTGCAGAAAGCACCTCTTTGAAAGGCCAACTCTAATGCCTCCCCTCCATCTCCTACATAAAAGACAGCTTAGGCAGTTGTTCATTTTCTGAGTTTACTTCAGTTCTGATATTCAGGGCTATCTGTTAGTGAGAAAGAGGTTCTCTCTCTGTAGCTGAGAAACATGATAGCATATTGTTGCTAACACATATATTTATGAATTAGCATGAGCCAACCCTGCTTTTGCATTCAGGTTCAGGGTAGTTCATTCAGGTTTAAAATCTATTGAAAGGCAGACGCTTAACCTCTGCTCCTTTCTATTCCCCATGTACAGTTATTTGGTAATTAGGCTGGACGTATCAACATAATGTATGTCTAGACTTCAGTGTTCACCTCTGTGGCTGCGGCTGGCACTTACATGGCATTACAAAATAATGACAAAATATGAGTTGTGTTAAAAGTCTCGACAGAGGACATGAAGTATAATTTTCAAAGGAAAAAGGGACTTAGGACCTTCTTTCATAGTTCAAAAAAGCCTGGGTAAATGCATTTAAAAATACATATAATTAATTATTTTTCGTCTTTGCATTTGGATACATAAAAAAGAAGGTTCAGTGATAAACAATTATCATTAAGATAAAGTATGTTTCTTCTAGTTTTCTCTTGCTTTATTAAATTATGTCATAATTTTTTAAAAAAGATAAAGTATGTTTCTTTCCTCAAAGATTACTGAAAGTTATTCTAGTTTATTGCTCACCTGCAAGATACAGTGAACAAAGAAAATGAAATCAATAAACAAAGGAAGGAAAGTGAAAGCAGACAGACTTGCATTATAAAACATAATCTACATTACAACAGGAGTACATTCATTTAGAAGAAAATTAGCAAGGTTCTGTTAACGGAATAATGAATAGTTTCAAAGGTTTACCATATAAAAAAGCCCTAATCGTGTTCATTAATTTCCAACCCAACATTACTACGAGAAAACTAAACATGAACAAAGCAATAATGTTCCTCATATTCTCAGAAGCTTTCACAAATGCTTGCAATCCATTACGTTTACTTCGGAATGTCCCATCTTAATTACCATGGTGATATGATGAATACAGCAGTTTTGAAAGAGAAGAACATGCGTTGACCTGAAATATGATTTTCACAGGTTGTAGGAGAGAGGTTGAGAAGAATATATGTGACCTTACAGGTCAAGACAGTTGCGGAGGAAAAAATAAGGTAGTATAATTGCAGAATTTACAGCATATCATGTATCTTTAAATCTGTTGTATTTCAAACACGAACAAGAATCTTGGCTCTTAGAGAACTGAATTTCTACAATTCAGTAGGAAAACAAAATTAGTCCACTTGGTGGTTTGGAAACGTGCAGATGGGATGTCCAGATAAGAGATTGGTGTTTCCCCTTCTCAGACGGGTTGTTTCGGCAATATTGATGTCTGTGTTCTAGGGGAAATACATTTCTGTGTTGCAATTTTTCATTTTTAATAATATTAGTGCAAATTTCTCCAGTGCCTTTTATTCCATTAGCTCAAAGCACTTTTCAAAACACTAATGAATTATATTTCCTGACATTCTGGCACAGCAAAAAGCATCCTGTTCATTTTTATAGTGAAAAGCTTCGCTTCTAGCAGTGCCGGCATTCGAGAGTAGCCACCATCTTTTTAAACTACGTATTTATAATTTTCTCACTTCACATTCTATTTTCTGTTTCATAAGTAATCTGAACCATTAGGAAGTTTACCAAGATCATCCAAAAAGGGAGAGTCCAGACCCTCAATCCTCACTAATTTTGTCTGTTTTGCAGTTTAAATTATCCACAGGATATTGATCCACTCAGAGGTTTCAGAACTCTCAGTGGGAGGCAGAGAACAAAAGAGGGATGCTCCCAAATCCAGTCTCTCATCAGAAGGCACCTCCACTATTCCTTTCTTCTTGGCCAGCCTGAAACACGAAGCACTGAAAAGAACCTGAAAACAACGGGCTGGGAGACATAAGGTATTTCCCAAAACTGAGTGAGTCGTTGACAACATCCTCCATCATATCCTGAGAGAGAAAGCCATTGCCAGAAAGAACGATGTTAATTTTGGGTTCATTTCAATTCCAAGTCAATTCTTTGTAGAAGTCTGTCTCGAATGTGACCTTTTGGGTTTATAAACAAACAAATGAGGTGAGATGAGCACAACTGAATGAGCCCTTTGTTTCCACTTCAAATAATAAACATAAGCTTTTCAGTTGCCAGTTCTGCAATTTTTATTTCTAAAACTTTTTGCTGAGGCTAAAGGGTGGCTCTTATCTGTTCTTTGTCTAGTGTATTGGCCATACTAAAATACGTAAAGTTACCATGATACTATTGCCCCAACTTACCTACCATGATTACTGCATTTAGATCTTTAATCGCATGTTGGCATCGCTGGAAAATTAGACACTTTGTTCTTTGTAAAAGACATAGGCCTCTTTTATGGCCTCTAGGCCAAAAGGAGTGGAAAGAGCACTATGTCGCAAGGGACACAATTATGGCTCCATAAACCTAAGAACTGCAGAGCTGCAGAGGCAAGAGAGGGAGGGAAGGGAAAAGCAAGAGGACTCACTGGGGATATTCAACAGCTGAGTCAGAACTTTGTACAGGACCGTAGAAATAGATGATAAAATCTAAAATTATCAGGCATATCTATAGTCAAATGGTAGTTCAAACATATTCGGAAGTCAAATGTAAATCCTATAAAAATTATTCGTTACCATGATAAAAACAACACCAAAAGGTACATAACAGCTCCAGTGTGGGGGTAAAGAACAGCCTGTCTGGATGTGTCTGGCGTGTTTCAGAACACGCACTGGAAGGCAGATGAAGTGGAAAACACATTTCATAAGCTTCCAGACGCACCCGTAGTTACTCCCCGGTAACACCAGGTGGCCTTCCACAGCCAAGTTCGCTTGGTGTTCCTCACATTAAAGAAAAGCCACGGATATTCAGAGAGCCAAAACCAAAAACCCTAAATATGTATATTGTAAGCATGTTTAGATGAGCACATCAGTCAAATTTAAAGCTATAGAAAAGTTGAGGCTACCTGTAAAGGTTTTTTTTTTTTTTTTGAGAGTTTGGTGTGTTAGTTTATTGATATAATTCTATTACATCATTGATATTCATGACAACTCCCTTGGAAATATGGACATTACTTCTTCTACTTGACTAATGGATATCAATATGGCACATAGAAATCAAGTGCATGTCTAGAAGTCAGTGAAAGAAAAAAAATTTAGAGAAATGTAAATCACTTGGACCTTGGACACCTAAGTAAAAATTGGATAAAATATAAAATTAGAAAGTCACTATATGTCCTTTTCTATCTTCTTTGTGAAATTACCTTTCAAAGAAAGATCAGCCTCAGTCCCCAAGCAAAATATGTTAAGATCCCAGAATAAAACATGCCCGACACTTTTTATTCTTATACTCCTATGCCCTCCCTTTGCTTTCTTTTCTTTAGATGTTAAATCTGGAGTATATGCACATCTGATGCTTTGCCCAAGATGTGGAGAACACAAGTCACCAAGATATTTTCGTTGCTGAGTAGCTCAGACTCAACATGAATAATTGAAGCAGATTAAGACAGAGGGACTAGATGAACTGCCCTTGACAAGTTCCATTCATGCTCCTGAAGAAGGAAAATGCATCTTTGCTTGACCTACTTGGGGCACACTCCTTGAAGACAGGGATACGGTACCGACTTCTCCTGTGTTTGTCATGGTTTTTTTTGGGCTGTTAAGTTGATATCACTAACAATTTTCTGCCATAGACAGTGGTTATTGCTTTTAGTTTGTGTGATGTGTGTTATTTTAAAGATGGACCCATTCTCCAAAAGAAAAAAAAAAAGGAGGAAGCATTAAACTGGGATTCAATATGTAAATTGTGTATCTTCAGCCAAGCTGTCTTTCAGCTTGCAAAGATCTTCACTTCCTGTGTATATCTGCTTAATGCCTCAGTCACCGCTGCGTGAGCACTTCCGGAGGGCAGGCTCCAGACCATATCTTTCCTGTGTCACATCATACAAAGGGAGGTAGGCCAAACCAGGTGCTCCTCTATTTTCCCTATTCCCTCAGGGCAAAAATAGTGCCTTCCCCTAAAAGTCACTAAAGAGAAGAGAGGGTGAGAGTGGTAATGTGTAGGGCTATTACTTTTGCAAGTAAGGACAACAAAGAAAATATTTTTTTTAGTCTTTTGGGGGGAGGTTGGGGCTAGCTTGTAAAGTGTTCTAAGTTTCTCTTTGACGATGTTTTGGCCATAACTCGAAGGAAGAAAGGCCTTGTGCACACCTGTGTGATTGTTTGAGGACCCATGAACCTAGGGTTGAGTTCCCATTCCTACTGCCTACAAGTGTTGTAATCCTGGAAAATTTTACTTTCCCCTTAAGTGCCTGTTTTTGTAAAATAGAGATAGTGCTGTATTCGGTTTTATAGTTAAATTTGGGGTTAGAGTGAGGATTTATATAATATGGTGATTAAACAAGATTTTTGCATGTACAACATAGTAAGTGCTAAATAAATATTGGTTCTTCCTATAATTCAAGAGGAATGAGGGCTCCACCCACACTTTCCCACATTTATGGGCAATATTAGTTTAAAAAGCCACAACATCTAATTCAAGAAATAGTAGTTTTCTCATCCTAGTTATCATCTCATAAAAATTAAAGACAATTATGTGGTTTGTGTAGCATAAAAGTAAAAACATTTTCAACTTCATCATCCAAGCTTCATTTTGCAAAGAGCCTCACAAAAGCACCTTCCCTTCTTTCTTCCCTCCCTCCTCTCTTGCCTTCTTTCCTTTCTCTTTTCTCCCTCCCTTCCCTCCTTTGTTCCCTCCATCTTTCCTTTCTTCCTTCTTCCTCTTCTCTTCCTCTGTCTTTTTTTCCTTCTTCCTTCCTTCCTTTTTTCTTGTGCAAATGTCCCTATGTTTACTCCCTAATTCTCTACCATCTTACATTTTCTTCAGGGACTCTCTCGCATTCAAACAAAACAAAACAAAACTTCCAGATTTTTGAAGTGAAATGACATGTGAGCAAGCATGTGTGACACTCACTTTGGAGTAGAAATCCTGAGTGACAGGCACATGTATCATCAACTGTCCTTGGCAATGCCGAATTGTCTTCTAACGTGGTTTTAATAGCTTTACTCCAGCAGCCTCTGAGAGTTCCTGTTTGTCCGTCCTGGTCCAGACCAACCTGTACGGCATTGTTTAGTTTGTTAATTTATGCCAACCTTATGCGTATAAAATGATATTCAATAGTTTAATTTGCATCTCTTATTAATAAGGGTTTTGATCTTCTTTTCCGATATTCATTGACCATTGCGTTTCCTCTTTCCCAAAGTGTTTTTTTATGTCTTTTGGCCATTTTTCCACAGGACTGCAGGATTTCTGTGTTTATTCTTGATACAAGCCCTTTGGCAGCTACGTGTGGCAGATATCTTTTTCCACTCCGTGACTTGTGTTTCACTCTGTTTATGGTATCTTTTTTATGAATAGCGTTGTCATTTTATTAATTATTTTCTTTATTGTTGGTGTTTCTTACGTCTTTTACAAGAAATGCTACCGCATCTTGATTTTATCAGTTCAATTCTCCTTCCCCTTGGTTTGCCAAGAAGATTGAGTTTTCCAGGCCCTGAAAGCTACTGATTCTGGCTTGAGTCACAAATGCTAACCCACACTCAGAACAACACTCCCACTAGATGGAAAGTGCTTCACTGGCAGAAATAATATTTTATCCTCCTATTGGTGTGATGGCATTGTTGCATGTTCTTGCTGCGTGTAGATCTGCACATTTGCTGGCTTAAAGCAAAACCCTTCATACAAAATTATCAGTAAAAGATACATTCCTACTGAGAGCTTAATCCTAGAGAAATGCTACAGAAATATTGGTTTTTTAGTAGACAAAGTGGTAAGAGACAGAAGAATGTCAGGATCACTAAAGTATCATTCATTGTACTTCAGTTGTATTCAGGAAGTTAAGAAACTTTATGCTATTAAATTAAAAAAAAAACAATTGGTACCATCCCAGCTCTAAAAAAGTTAAAAATATTAAAAAGGACAGTGTGGAGAAATCACTGGGACATAGTTAAAATCTCATAATGTGACTCAACATCTCTCTGCCTAGTCTACATCACCAGAGAAGTATAGTATTTCTTCCCTATGGCTTTCAGTTTTAATAAACATAGTAAAGACCCTCTTCTTAAAAGATACCCTCCACTTACCACTTACCATGCCCTATGATCCACTCAGAAGCACACCATCCTCGTGCCATGATTAATGTTTACCCCTGGGCTCAAAATGCCCATTCAGACGGCTGAGGCTTATAGGAACAAATCAAGAAAATGCAGCCACAAATCATTCTCCCGCAATAAAAAGGTCAACTTGTATTAAATTAGTTCATTTACAGAACTCATTGAAATTAGCAGCATGTTCTTAAATTGCTTCTTGATTGAGGACATTTGCCTCATTAATTCTAAACAACCTGAGAAGACTATTAAAGTCTCACAGAAGAAAAAAAAAATGACCAAAGGACAAGATGCACAATACACTTTTTACTTCGGAGGTGAATGCTAAATTCCAGAAAATGTATACGCACAGAGAGAAATCCAAGATGAAGGAGTTTAATTTCCACATTCTGTAACCAAGAAAACCGGGGCTCAAGCACGTGGTGCCTGGATGCATGGCCCAACAATTAGCGTTGAGGGGAACAGGTTTTTATTTACAGGATTCCAACCTTGTAGGAGCTGGGAACACTCCTGCTAGAAGCCCTGCTCTCCCACAAAAGACAGCACTTCCCTTGCTCCCCACCAGGTGGTAAGCCAAAACCATGACCAGAAGTTCCCTATAGTCTTATGTGTTCTTCAGCCAGCTGTGCAAACAGTCCTCCATCCCCTCTGGAAGGTGCTCTTGTGGGCTGCAAAGTCACCATCTTCTCACCACAGCTCTCTTCTTCAGGATCTGGGATATGTTGTCTTCAGCCTCCATGTAGCAGTCCAGGAAAACATGTGCCGTTTTACACTGGACCATGGTGAAGTCCAAGAAGGCACACATCCCAAGAAAGTGGCCTTTCAGTATGTCCTTCAGAGTAGCAGAAGTCAGCATTCCCTGGTCACAGTTCAGCATTCCAGGCATCTCCCAAGAATCTGTGCTTGGTTCAGTAGGTTCCTGCAATTCCCAACTCCATCATCTTTTCTGAGTCTTTGCACAGTTCCATCAGCTTTCTCTTTTCACCCTTTCCTCAGTCCCCATGGCTGCCTCCCTACTCTTTCATTCCTCATGGCAGAATTCTCAGGGAAGCAGAAGTAGCTAGCTCCTTTCTCAATACAGGCAGCATGGTGGAATCTCTCTCACATGGTTGCCCTCTTCACTACAGACCAGCATGGATTCTTGTTGCTTCCTCACCCCTTGGCAGACCTGCCTTCCTCTCTCTTCCCACCCTTATTTTAAATGCTGACCTAGAGCTTCCCACATGACCTCATATTTGGCTCCTCCTACAATGTGCTACTTTTGCCAATTCCCCCATATCTTTGTACCGTCTTTCAGCCGCCATGTTTAGGCAGAGCAAGAGTACCCCATGACATGGGAGACTCCACTTCCCAGACTCTCATGTAGGTGCTGTAATAAGCTCCCCAAGCTACGTCACAAGTCACCATACATTCTGAACATCACATACACTTTTGCCTGGGGCAGCAGCCACTTCCCTTCAGGAAAGACATGGCTATCAACTTGCCTTGGTCACAAAAAGTATCTTAGCCACCATATCATCCCCTTCCCCAGCCCCTCAACCACGGGCTGTGGGGAATATCTCCCATATTCTAGGGACCTCTTGCTCTCTACCCCATTATAATTCTACTGTGGAAATCTTCCACGCTGGGAGTCTTCATCTTTTTTTGCCATTTATTTATGCTTTCTTTTTTTTCCTTTTTCTTTTTTCTTTTTTCTGGCCAGTAAGAACTGTCTAAAACACAAACCCAGTCATACAATTCAATGAATCCATGGTTCCCTTTGCCTTTAAATAAAGTTTTTGAGGATATAGCTCTGGTTTCCCTCCAGCTGCCTGGTTAGTCTACACAGCCTGACCCTCTTTGTTCCCTGGGTTTGCCATGCCCTGGCTCACCTTCGGGAAGCTATATGCCTTAGCTTCTGCGTCTCTAGCCTATGCTTATTCTTACTCATCCTTTAGGACTTGTGTGTCTTTCTCTGAGCAGCCTTCTCTAAATCCAACAATCCTGCCCTAGGTGCCCCTTTTCTGCAGTTTTTCTTTCCATAACACTTGTCATGCTGACATGATTGCCTGCTAGTTCCTCTGTATCATCTACTGTTAAGTTTTGTAAGACAGAGATGATCTTATACATCATTTTATTCCTGGCACAATTGCCTGAGCCGTAGTGGCAGCTTAACAGATAGCTGACTGAATGAACCAATGAATAAATTGATTAGTTCGGCACTTATTGAGCCCTTGCCCTGCACAAAGCTGCATTCCCGTGGAAGACATGCGATGTCACAGTACTGGGACCTGTCCTCAGTGAGCACGTGGCATGGTACCGGAGAGGAGTCAAGCATCCAAGATCCTGGAGTGTAAGTTACCAAAAGCTTCTAAAATCAAGTGTTCTGAGGAGGGAGCGATAATTGTGGAGACATCAGGGAATTGTTCCGGTATGGGAGTAGGTGGCAGCATGAATACACCTGATGATGTGTTGAATTTGGATTAAAAAAAGGAACAGAAAAAGTCATTCTGATTACAGGGAAGGAAAAATATGAACAAAAAGCCAGAGAAAGAACATTATTCATACATTCCTTTATTCATTCACTTTTTGATCAGTCATTAAAAAGTGATTCAGTGCCTCCCTAGTATAGTGAGACACTGTGCTTGGCACCGGATTTACAGTGATGAGTTAGACAAATTCGGTCCCTGCTCTCTAATACTTTTGTTGAAAAGAAAAAGTAATATATAGCTAATTACATAATTATCTACCTATAATTAGAAAGGTACTTATATCATAAGTAAGGAGAATATCATATTTATCAGAAAAGTGGGATCGAGGAAGGGTATTTTCATGAGGGATGAAAGGTGAGCATCCTGATAGCAGGGGTCTAGAAGAAAAAGTTAAGACAGAAATCAAAGAGCAAGTGACCAATAGCCTCATGTCCCATGAAAAGCTGAAGGGGGTGGTCTCTGGAGAACATGGAACATGATGACCTTAGATGGAAAAAACAAAGCAGAAAACCAAGAGAAGTTGGGCCTGGGCATCAGGTTAGAGCTTCAGGAGTGGTAAGTTAAGGATGCATCTGCAGTTGTTTTCCTGTGAAACTGGAGACTGATGATTTTCTGATGGTAAAAAAGAAAGTTAGAGAGAGGGAATGCTGGATGAGGTTTGAAGAGCATGCAAATGGGCCTTTAGGGAAAGAAAAATACAGTTCAGTTTGACTTGAGGTCTGAGTTGTGAGAAATCAGACTGGGAGTAGAAATTGGGGCCAGTTGTAGGGCCCATAGGTTACAAAATTTAGCATGCCTGCCCTTCAGCTTCTGGCTGCCTTATTGGGGAAGTGGGAAAGGAAGCTATAGCTGAAATCTGCTTTAAAAAAAGACTTAAATAAAGCAGATTTTCTTTAAAAACACCTTTATTCTTCTTGGTGCTGCTAGGGGAGAGACAAGGGTCTTGGGTTTTATTCTGTGCTACCTCTGGACTGGCAAGAGAACACACTGGAAGAGAGAGAACACAAAGCACCCCTTGCTGAGAAAGTGCATAGGCCGCTTCGCAGTCTCCACACTAGCAGTGGGCAGAGATGGCCCTTATCAGTGGTGTGGCACAGAGTATCAGCTGGCACCATCATGGCAGACAGCCGAAACAGAACTTAGAGACCATTTCCTTCCACACCTCCTACCCCCATTCACGCAGCACAGCCGGGAAGTGGGAACCCGCCCCCTAGTTCATGCATACCATGAGACCAAGGGTCTGGCACAGCTTCTGTACGACATTTTAAAAAATTACTTAAATCCTGTCTTCTTCATTGGTACAAAGAAATTATTTGATTTGTCTAGTTATTGAGTAGTTTAAATTGCAAGTATTGCTAAATCACTATTTTCTTTGCCAGCACAGCCCCCAATCAGTCATGTTTTAACCATGACTCTTCACACGATAGAGGTAAAAAAATTTTAGTTGGCCAGCTTATAGCAACCCCTTAAATCTTCTAATGAATTTAGTGTTCTTCTCTGGATCCCATCAAGACTTGCAAGACATGATGTCTACTTTGAAACCGAATGAAGAACAGCATCTACTTCTGGAAGGGCACGCATGGTTTGGGAGAAAGACAGGGTTGTGTTGTCTGTCTTCATTCTAGTTTGTCTCAGTGATGCCTCAGGTGGTGTGATTGCCTTTCAGTTTACAGAATAGCTGTCAGCTGGTGTGTTTGGGGCCAATCTATAATGTCCCCTCACATCTTATTTTTTCTGGCTTATTCACTGTCATTCTTTAACATTGTTTCCCTGGGGACATTCCCTTGAACATTCCCACACTGAAAATACAAATAGATACCTCACCATCTTTTTAACAAGACTTAAGGAAATTATCTCCATGTTTCTGTTCCTGAAATGCAAAGAAAGCAAAAGAAAACCACAGGTATGAGTCCAATCTACCCCTTGCTCTGCTGCTGAGCTTTACCGAGGCCCTAGCTGACCCTGACTTTGGAGGGAATTAGGAGGAGCGTACTTGTAGAACAGACTCCTATTTGTTTGCATATACAATTATGGGCAAGACCAATATTGATCTCTAAGTCTATATGCAGGCAAACACATTCTATAAATTGAAATGTGAAAGCACATTCTAAGGAAAGTTTGAATAAGTAGGTGTCCCACCAGCCCTTGCTGTATACCATCCCCCCAACAGTGTGACTTGGAATGGAATCACCTTGAACCTTTTTTCTGTCATAGCTAGAGATCCTTTTATGTCAAACTACATAGTGTCAACCTTAGAGGAGACAGACTTACTGTAAAGTCGCACGTGCTCAGGTTGAGTTATTAATTTAGCCCCAAATTTCGATTTCAGACAGCCTGAGGCTGGCCTCCCTAGTTACCAGTGCTCTCATCATCCAAAAGCCCTCTGCACCCCCTCTCACCTCTGGCTACCTCATTACCCTCTCTTGCATAAATATGAGCATTGGGTAAATGAGTTTGAGAAAAAAATAGAGCAAAGCGATGTGAGAGACAGCATGGAGGGGGCTCTCTACTCTGCCCCCGCAACGTGGTGACATACCGGTCAGCATAACGTGAGTGCAGGATAATTAGTAGAAATGCTCTTTATGGCTGCATAATTTCTAGCACATCTTTTTAAAAAAATATCTCCACCTGACACTGTGTTCCAAGGTTATTTTTTTAATGAGCCGGTATGTATGAAATATTAATCCCGACACATGAAAATGGAGCCAATGCTGACAGGAAAGCCCAGTGTGGTTTACAAACCTTATTTTTATAGTTCTTTTATTATTTTTAACTCTTAGTTTTTTTATACGCACTTATGTGGTCTGGAAACATAAAGGATGCCAGAGTCCAATAATACAGATTCAAAATGTTCAGGCCAATTGAATGAGTTACATTGCATGGTCTCATCACAGAATGATGAGTTTTATGCATCCTCTGAATGAGAGTCTAAAAATCCCTTCTTTTTATGGAACAACACTTTTGGGCTACCCCATAACTTCCAAATTTATCTTTACAAATAAATAGAAAATACACATGATATGAGAAAATCCCATCTACACCTATATTTTCTCCTTTTCATGACCCAAGCATAATATTCAGCCAAACTGCTGATTGCCAAAGACAATGAAAAGAAACACTGTAGAAAAGAAACTATAAAGTACTGTTTTCGTTTACTTATCTAACTTGTGGAGGCATGTCACTTGGGAATGCATCTTCTGATTGTATGTATAAGAGTGGAAAAAGCAATATGCATATACAGAGGTGAGCAAAAATAGGATTACAGTTGTTCATATGCAAAAATACAATAATTATTAAATGAAAATACAAGAAAAAACTCTGCGGCCCTGGCTGGGAAGTTCACTTGGTCAGAGCATCGTTCCAATACACCAAGGCTGTGGTTCAATCCCCAATCAAGGCATATACAAGAATCAACCAATGAATGCATCACTAAGTGGAACAAAAAGTCAATGTTTCTCTCAAAAAAAATCAATAAATAACATTTAAAAACAGAAGAAGAAACTCTGGTTTAAGCACTTACACTGTAAACCCACTTTGCCCTGTATTTATCATCTCCTTCAAGTGAACTAATGGTGGACATGCCTGGGCTGCTCATTAGCTCCCAGTGGCAGCGGGACTGTCTTCCCATTCTGGCTGCTCATCCTCACGCACGTGGTCTCTTACGGCCATGGCAGCTCTAGGCCCCTTTAAAAGGAAGTCAAAGCAGTAAATAGGAATGTATGGGAAAGGTGTATTCCTTGAGAGGGTGCACCTTTTTACCCTGAAGGTGACATCACCCCCTCTCCCACACCTGACTTTATGTCTTGTTGCCAGGGATTGAAGCTCAAGCCCACATGGAGGGTGAGGTCTGGCACATGGATGGGATCACTGTGGCTGACTTACACCAATCAAAGTTTATCTCCCAGGTCCAGGAACAGGCCTGACTTCTGAGGGAATGGAGGGTCTCCTTCTACCTTAAAATCAGGAGTCTTTTAGCAGATAAGAAGAGAGGGTAGCTCCTGGGTAAGCAATTCATCAGGTCAGCCATACAGAGTGGGCACTGTGTTCCCAAACCACCTGAGCGGTTAAGAACGTCTTCCTTCCACTGACAACAGTTTGCTGCTATGTCTTCACCTTCTGCTCACAGTTCACTCCTGGCAGACCTTGGGGCTTCAGAAACCACGTTCCTCATTCTCGAGTCAAGCACACTCTCCTGTGCTTAGACTATACCACCAACCACCTTCCCACGACACGCAGGAATACTCCCCAAAGTAGCACTGAGAGAGCATCCAGGAAATGATACTTAATGAAGATATAAGCTCCTTAGTCTATAAAATTTTTCATCAGCATTATTCTATTTTACCATTGAAAGAGTGAAATTGCTATTTAGGCCAGACCCAGATGAAACTCAGGGGAGGAAACTGGCTTGCTTGTCCAAGGTTACCTAGCTGTGTGGTCACAGAAGGAGAGCTTAACCAGGGATGTCTGACCCAAACCCGGGGCCTTTCCCTCCACTGCTCTGAGGGGGCTCCCCCTGTGATGAGAGCCACTGCAGCAGCTGCATCCACGTCCTCACTCCACTGCCACTCCCAGCCCCCGGCCACTGTGCCAGTTCCACGCAAATAACGTCTTGATGTAGCCCCTCCATCATCTTTTAAGATGGTTATGATTGGCTTCCTTTTGTAGACCACCGCAGTGAGGTGCAGTTATAGCTAAATTTACTTGACCAAAGGTAGAGTAAGTGTCAGTAGGGGGATTAACACCCAAGCCCAAATCACTCCAAATGCTACACTCTTTCCAATACATGGTTTCTCTTCCACTTTTTGCCCCAAATGAGGAAGGAAAGGTGAAAGAGGAAATGAGAATGGAAATACTACTGCTCTCTCATAACATTAATGGAATTCTCAAAAACTAGCTGATCCAATTTGCTTGTTATCTTGAGATTAAGAGATTAGACAAGTGGTCATTGGGGAGTTCAAGGCCAATAGAGGGACCTTACAATTTATTGTACTAACTGGAATATTTTTGAAAGGAAAAGAAGACCCTTTTGAAAATTATACAGGATATCAGGTGTAAACAAGGATTGCCCTAGCAAAATTAGGACATATGATTGTCTGAACTATACTATAAAAATAAGATCTTAAACAGAGAACAAAACCTAAGGGGAACCAAATCAAGTAATATCCCATTTAAAGCGCTGGCATCGATGTTCACTCTCTGTGCTCCAATTCTATCTCCAAGAAACTATTTCCATGACTGCTCTGTGAACAAAGTGCATCTGAATTGCTTTTACACAGTGGAACTCCCCTTATAAGATTTAAGTCTGGGATGTGTCGGCTTCTTTGTTCCAGCAGATCATGTTTATCTGCCTTTCTGGTTGCCCCAGCTTCATTCTCAGGGCCAAGCTTTTAGGGAGGGGAGCTTCCAGGAGAGCTGTATGATGAAAAGAGCTTTGTCCGCTAAAACTGCGCGGAGCAATGCACCGTGGATCCAAAAGAAATTGTAAGAGTGCTGTTTGTGCTGGTTTTCCTTCAGTGTCCTCTAGGGAAAACTCTCTGGGAAGAAAATTGGCACTTGAGCCTGACACCGTAGTGGGAAGATCTTTGTTCATCTTCACAGCCTGTGTTGAACTGTTTGGAGCCTCTAAGGAGATCCACCTGAAAGGGAGCGAGCCGGGAGTCCGTACCAGCACGTGCGGGTGGGATTCGAGGCAGACGATAAAACTTGGTGTTCTTGTGTTGTTTCTGTTTCTCACTGGTTGTCTAAGTGAAGTCAAAGCTTCCGGCCATCGGGCTGCTGGGGAAGTGGGGAGAGGGTAAAAGGAAATTTTATTTCACTTAGTCTGACTTCCTGGGAACGCTGGAGGAAATCAGAACAGGGATTCTGTAGCCATGTGCACGGTACATAAGGACAGTACAATATTATTGCCTATATATCACTATATCCGCAATCATATTACAATACATAAACATATCAAAGTAACATTGTACATCTTAAACTTATACAATGTGACCTATTAAATTTATTGAATTAAAAAATAGCGTACCGAAGGCAACTCTGAATTAAAAAGTTGCTGGTTGAGGAGCGGCACATGACCAAAGGCAGAGGGATGACTGATTTCTTCGGTCACACCCACTCCTCGTACACTGCAGTGGCATCTTGTACTCGCGCCTGCCCTGGCAGCAGGGGGAGGATGTGCTGATTGGAACAGTCCGAGCCCTTCGGTTGTTCAGCAGGGATGGAAAAGCCCACTTGCAGCTCCGACCAAGCCTCCTCAGGCTGCAAACGCTGGTTTCCTGCTACTCAGCCCCTGATTGATGAGAGAAGGTGGTTGGGGGGGAAAGGGAGGCGAAGTGCGGTGTGTCAGGTGTTCCAAATTAGGGATAATTCAGCATATTAGCCTAATGAAGTCAAAAAGTTAATTTGTAGTTGCCAGCTGTTGAAAGGGAAGTTCCAAGCTCCACAGCGCCGCGCAGCCCAGTAGGGGGAACGCTCCGCAGAGTGAGACACGCGGAGGACTTTGAATAAACACAATCAACGGTGTCTGCTGAGAAAAGCTTGGCAGTGGCCAGGTGGCCTCATGGAAGAAGAGATAATGGAAATAATGACGGTAGGTGTCCAGAACTCCAGTGGAGAGAGAAAGGAATGTTTCTTTGCTCTGGCGCAGGATCTAATCCCTGGCTTACAGCATGCTGTTGTCAGCTGGTGCCAGGCTCTGAGGCCCCAGTTACTACAGGGATAACAGTGTCATTTCTTGATTTCCAGCCTCTTCGGGCAATTTATATTCAGCTTTCTTATCCTCCTGGCTTTTTCTTTCTCTTTTTGATCTACCAACTAGATGCTTTTTAAAAGTTGGCTCATTACCTGCTCTGACTCAGGAAGTATGCGTTCTGAGGCAAAAGCAAACTTGCCGTTGTCATGCAGGAAGGAAAGTGGGTTCTTTCCTAGCTCAGTGTTAGGTCCAGGTCACCCTGAGCTCCATCACTTACCATCTCCCATCCACAGGGAAATCTTCCTGGGCATCAGGGAGGCCTCCAGCTCAGGGCAATTATCCACCTAAGCTTCGACCCTAGAGAAAAATGTAAGTGGTCTGGGAAGGCAGTAAGTGTGCTGTGCTTCAAAAAGTGTGCAGGTGAAACAGTAGCAGTAAAAGGCTTGCTTCATTTGTAAATGTTTCTTGTAAATCCATAGAAGTACTCTTAACGCCTCCACAACATTCACTAGACATCGGTAACACAGCACACCTCATCCGGTATGGGGTTCATGCGTCTATGTGTGCTGTTTTCTGGCACGCTACAATCTCCTCCATGGCGCCCCAAGTGCCTGCAAGAGAAAAAGGTGTGAATAAATATCTACTGAATGAATTAAATTAAAAAGCTACTCTTTAGATGGAAGCCATCGCAATCAACCCTCGTGCTTATTTTTGCTGCCATCAGATACGGAAAGCTGTTCACAGCATGTGTTTGAACATTAATCATCCACAAAGTTTTTTAATTGTCTCGTATTCTCTTCCACCCTGAACAGGGCTCTTGAAGAGAGTTGCAACTAATTCGAAGGCATATTAAACTGGCCTGCTTTCTCTGAACCAAGCTTGAGTCTTAACCTAAGAAAAGAAAAATGCTTACATAACATCAGAGACTGATTATATGCAAAAAGATTATCCTCTTGCTTGTTGGAAAGTTATGTAATGTTGTGGTCGTAAAATCGGGTCTTAATATCTGGCTGGTGATTAAGTCTATAATCGCCCACTCAAGTATAGTGATTTAGGAACAGGCAAATGGACTGTTGAGGCTTTCCCCCTTGGGCTGGGACTCCGGCAGCTGCACTGCTTGCAAAGTCAAGTCCCAGTTCCCTAACCCTTAGATCTGGCGGAACACTTGGTACATCCCAATTCATTAAGTCCTCATCACAACACGGAAATGCTGATTTTCTCATGGAAGCAGGAAGGATGATCACCATTTTACAAAGAAGGAAAATGAGGTTTGGAAAGGTGAAGTAAATGGCCCAAGTTTTCAGAGCTTGTAGATCGTGAAGGTATCCGTCCAGCCCAGAATCGCGAAGATTTTAAAACCCGTATCTGTTTTTCAGTGTGGGGCTCAGGATTCCTGTGTCAGAGAGATTTGTAAGCAAACGAGATAATTTTGTGTTTAACGCAGTGATCATGCTCATGAAAAACATGAGCACTTTGATCCCACTTTGACCTTCTTCTCCCCACATGTAACTATGTAATAACCTTGTGAATTGAAAGTCCAAGTTTGTGTTTTTGAGTATATTTCCTCCAAATGATAAGCAAAAAACATGAGGGAACACCTTACAAATCAGTACTTTGTTTTGATAACAGTAGCAAAGAGGAGTGAGGAAATAGAGCCATCCCGAGGCCCACAAGCCCAGACAATGAGAGCTGTGCAGAAGCTGTCCAGGCCGCCAGCAGGTCGCCAGCCAGCCAGCATCCTGGAGATACACCGCGTACCGGCATGGCAGAAAGGCAGTAGTGAACATGAAATGGTGACGGTTCCTATTCCTAATTCTCCTGAAAATTGACTGTTTGAAAGCAGACTTCAATAATGCAGCAATACAGAGATTATTAGTATCTTTAATTGAATAAGACACTTTACACAATGAAACTTCATTAAAATTTGCAATTATGAATTGATTGGTGGCAGTTTTGATTAAGTATGTGTTCTGATTAACTTGAACTAGCCAACAATGCCTTAAAGGTATTAATACTCATTTGTAAATCACAATTACAAATGAACATTCTCTCTATTATTGAAGTAAAAATATTGAGAGAAATTAAATATAGGCCCAAACTTGAGGCTATATTGTTCAATCATTAAACCAAACATTAGTAATTTGTTTCATCAAAACAGTGTCATGTGTTATATTAATGTTATTAATTTAACATGTATTGATTTTACAGTGTTGTTTTTATATTTAATTTATAAACTTGCTTTGGTTTTATGTGAGAGCTATAAATATTAGAAAGATTGAATTATATGTTAGTGTATACCAGGTAACATTTTAATGGAATAACTACAGTCAGTAACCAGGGTTTACAAAAATTTTATTTTTGCTTTAAAATAATCCAAAATACTCAAGTACATGTGAGATTGTCCTGCCTTCTTTAGGAAAAAAAAAACAAACCCTAGAATCTCAATTCGAAAATGAAGCAAACTGGGGAAAGTCATGGATAAAATATTATATATTAGATTAATACCCTAATTATTTATTTTACTTTTTTAAATTTAATTTATTTATCTTTAGAGGGGAAGGGAAGGAGAGGGAGAGAAATATCAATATGTGGTTGCCTCCCGTGGGTCCCCTGCTGGGAACTGGTCCGCAACCCAGGCATGTGCCCTGACTGGGCATCGAACTTCGATCCTTTGGTTCGCAGACCCGCGCTCAATCCACCGAGCCACACCAGGCAGGGCTATTTTCAAATAAATCCAATGATTATAATAGCATTTATTATGCTCTTCTTTTTCTGTTAAAAAATTACACACACATGCGCGCGCGCACACACACACACACACTGGTGCCAAAAGAGATGTGTATAAGGATGGATGTCAACACACTGATGATACTATCTCAGGTGACAAGATTTAAATTTTTCTTTTCACATTTTATATACTGTTCATCCATTTTCCAAGGAGCTTACAGAATTAGCACCTGTGTTATGTTTATGCTTTTAAGATTATATCTGCATATGAACAATGGTTCATATGCATATCTGCATATGAAAACTGGAACAATGGAAAGGAACAGTGGATATTGAGATCAATATTGAAAGACTGAGGAGGTGAGAATAGTGTTTGATAATGTTAAATTTGGGTTTCTGAATACTTTTCTGTGCAATTATAAAAACAAACACTCAAGTGCTGTCAGAGGAAGAAAGGGGCAACAGAGGGAGGGAGGGAGGGAGGAAAGAAATGATGGAAAAATGAAGCAGAAACTGGATTCCAGACCAGATTTCCCATCTCTAAATCCAGGGTACTTTTCACAAAGAACTAATGTCCATTCAATAAGCACGTATTGGAGGCCTGTGCTGTTGTAGGTGTCGAAACACAAAATCCCTGCCCTCATGGAGCTTAACTGTGGTGGGGAGAGAGATACTAAGCTAATAAGTAAGTTAAATAATACACTAGAATCTGGTGTTATAGAAAATAAAATAAGGCTGAGAAAGTTGACTTGGGCGTGAAGGAGGAGGAACACATAAAATTTTAAATGATGGCCTCATCAGATTTTGAGCAAAGGTAAGGGAACATGCCAAGTGGCGGTAGGGTCGGGGAGAAGCCCTGTGGATATTTTGGGAGAACATTTCTGGCAGGAGTAGCCAGTGCAAGGGCCCTGAGGCAGGAGCAAGCCAGACATGTCCCAGTGTAAGTGAGAAAGCCAGAGAGGGAGGGGAGGATGGAAAGCAATAAAGAGAGACCTAATGGGTAGCGGAGGACAAGTTGCCCCTGGCAGGGCGCCTTCCAGACCATTGCCAGGACTTGTGCCATTTAGTCGGTGAGAAGTGGGGAGCCACTGGACTTTGGAGCAGATGAGGGACGTGACCTGGTCCTAGCAGGATCATTTTAGTGGCTCTGTTAAAAACAGACTGAGGGAGGGAGGGAGGGTGGGTACAGGGCTATTGCTATAATCTAAGTGTATCAGTTAAGATCCCGGAAGAAAGAGTGACATGCTAAACTGAGTAATTTGAAGAACAGCTTAGCAAAGGAACTGCTATAAAACAATGGGCAGGATGTTGGGAAACTACAAGGAATGAGGCATTTACTGTTACCACCCCTAAGCCTGAAGAAATAAGGGAAAAAAAATCTCTCACAAGAACCCAGAGACAGAGTGCTGCACGCAAAATATGCTGCTGGATGAAAGCTGGGCCTTTGCTTGAGGGATGTAGCCAGGCTGTGGTGACTCTGCAGGTGCCTGTGGAATGCGTATGCCAGCCTTGTCTCCTCTCTGCCTCTCATTTATTGTCGACATTTCCTCATTGACTGAAACCAATGGAATCCACAGGGCGAGGGAGATCCTTGGTGTAGTCCAGGTGTTGGCCCACTGTGGTCCACAGGCCAGATCTGGCCTGCTACCACCTGTTTTTATAAAGAAAGTTTTGCTGGGACACATTTTCATTTTCTGATTACCTGCAGCTGCTTTCACACCATTATAGTAGCATTAAGTAGTTGCAATTGAAGACCATTTGGCCAGCAGAGCCCTAAGCCTTAAATGTTTACTATCTAGCTAGCCCTTTACAGAAAAGTTTCGTTGACCCCTAATTGCCCGCACAAGTTTGCCTCTAGGGCACAAGACAGAAAGCTGGGTAGATAGTGGATTGGGAGAGGTGAGGGGCAAGTGGCAGCAGCTAGTACCTCAGGCAGGAGGTAATGAGGGCTGAGATGTGTTTTGTTTCCCAGTATATGGTCTATCTTGGTACCTGTTTCAGGAGCAATTGAAAAGCACGTGCACTCTCCTGCTATTTGGCAAAGTATTCTATACATGTCGACTATGTCAAGTTTATTTTTAGCAGAGAAGATAGTGAGAAGGGACTGGATTCTAGAATTATTTTGCACTTAGATCTCCAAAGACTACCAATGAGTTAGATTTGGAGTTTGAGAGAAAGTGAGGAGCCGTGGACATCTGCAAAGATATTGGCCTGAGGAATGGGAAGGTGGACTCTGAGAGGGGAGATGTTGGATAGTGAGGGATAAAGTTGGGGATGTGCTTAGTTGTGGAAACCTGCCAGACATCCCAGGGGTATCTCGTAGGCAGGTCTATCTACAAGTCTGGAGGTCAGGGAAGAGATCTGTTTCAGAGATACAAATTGGTGGGTCATCAGCTTATAGATGATATTTGGACTAGTAAAAATAGAGGAGACAAGAGATCTAAACCCTGTGCCCCGGGGCCACTTTTAGTGCTTCACAGGGAATTCTCAATATAATCCCATAATATCATTAAATGATTATCCCTGCTTTATAGATAAGAAAACTGATGCTCAGAGGTCAACCTAGGCCAGAGTCACACTGCCATGGGTACTCAGATCAGGATTTCAACATCCCTCTGAACATCAGAGCCCATCTCTTTAATGTTACAATGTGAGCCTTCCTGTGTTGCTCAGCCCCAGCAGGTTCTTTATTTCCCACCCTCAGGCAGGGCCCTCATTCCCTAGGTCCTTCCTGAGTCTCTTACAGTGTGTTCTACTCTAGGACTCACCTGCTGCCTGAAGAACTGGCAGAATGAAAGGAAGCAGAATTAACTAGAAGAAACCAGAAAAATAGGAAACATTTAGTTCATGCAGGATGCTATTTAACTTATAGCAATAATGCCAGTTTTTATAATGACTGTTAAAATATCTGCGAAGAGTAGTTCCAAATGTATTTGCATGGTTAGTGGATGGGTAAGTAGTCTTTCAAGTAAGTTATATCAAAGGCAAAATTAGTTTGCATGTAAATGCATAATATGTGTGTATATGTTTATATGTATGTGCATACACACACAAATATATGCATATATATATATATAGATTTCCTACCCTGAAAGTCACTGCAAGGTAATGATAATCCTGTGTTTCATAGTAAATGTAGCGTGTCTGTGATTGAGTTGGTTTTTTTAACTTGTGACTTCAGAATCAATTTTAGCACTGAATACTTTGGAGATTTTCTATTATTTAAGCTTAAAGTATGAGACCAGTATCTAACATTAATGAGATGACAAATCAGGGAAGCTGACAGTCTTTCTGTTCAAAGGCAGTGGAACCGCACGATGTCTCATTTCCAGTTGGGTTGCAAGACGCTGTGGCATGAAGACAACAAGATGCCCCAGCAGAACTCTGTCACTCACAAAGCCATGACTCTGAACATAGCGTCAGACTTCCTCGGAGCTCGTTGATGCTCGTGAGCATACCTAAGGAAGCCATTCTACATTCACGATTCTGATGTTACTCATTTGCCTTCTTATTAGCAAAAAGTTCAAATTCAGTTCTTTTTAATGGACTAACAATCAAAAGAAACAAGCATGACATAAAAAATTTACATTCAAATGATCCTGTGTCATGTTAAATACAAAGTTCTATGATTGCTTATACTGCCCTATCTAATCAATTTATACACAAGGTTTATAATTTATAACATATTGTAATATATAATATATAATTCATATAATCCGTAATAGATAGATGGCTTGGAAAGAGTTCTAGAGAAGTCGGCCCTTAGCCCCGTAGCCAGAGTGAATACATCAAAGGCTAGTCTCACACCGTTTTAGAGCTTCTACAGGAAAACCGTGATGACGGAGAACCCCGCTGCCAGGAATGTAAATCGCCCTGTGCACAGGGGCCCCTCTCACGCCGCTTTGCACCGGTGTTCTCTCAATCAGCATGGGCCTGTTGCAATAAAAGAAAGTCAGCCCTTCAAACTCTGCCACTTCCACTGCAAAGATATATGAAGACTTCCTCCTCCCGAGCATCAATTCACACTCACCAAGCACGTGAGACACCGTCTGGCCTCTCCCTCCCACAGTCTGGGCAGGAGAAAATGATGGCTCTGCACTCACCTGTGCCCCGCCAGCCTCACTGCGAGGGGGAAATCAGCAGAAGTGCTCTGGGTCCAGCTGCTTGGGCTGGTGTTGAAAAATGTTGAATAATCAAATTGCCCATTTCTGCTCAATTGCTCTAATTTATTATCCCATGCATTCTGGATGCTAATGAAAACTACCTATCATGCCAGTGTATGTCATTCTTCTTTATAATCTTATTAAAATCTCTGTGTTCCTTAGCCCAGTGTCGACAGGTAGAGAAAGTGGGACAGCTGTCCTCCTGCCTCCGCCCTGTCACTGCTCACAGCTGAATGATTTAGGCCACATGAGCAGGCTTGGAATGATATTTTTATACCTGTGACAGGACTGTATAACTTCAAGAAAGGCCATTAGCAACCACAAAGCAATAAGCAGGAGGGGGGAGCAGGTGAAAAATGGGCAAGTAAATCTTTGGATTTGACTCTTCATAATAAAATGCCCTTCACGTTTAGATTTAATGAGCTGGTTATCTCACCAAAATGGAAGGGGTGATCTGTCGCCCAAGCTTCCTAGCTTTCCTCAAGATGTCCCCAATTCCCAAAGGGAGACGCCATGGACAACAGATGCTGGCCCTGACTGGTCCAGGGTGGCACTGTAGCCAGAAAGCAGCCCCAGGAAATGATTAGAGGCCCTGATCTCCAACATGGTGACCTGGAAGGGAAGCCAGGGAGTCATGTGTGTGACCCAGATATGATAGAAAGCAAGTGAATTATTAGCTAGTTAGCCTCTTAACATAATTGTCAGTTCTTTGTATCCACTTCATCAAAATGGAAATGATACTATCTTTTTAGTTTGATTTTAGAGAGATGAAGGAGGAAGAGGGAGAGAGAAACACTGATTTGTTGTTCCACTTATTGATGCATTCCTTAGCTGATTCTTTTATGCACACAGACCAGGGATCAAACCTGCAACTTTAGCATATCAGTACAATGCTCTAACCAACGGAGCTACCTAACCAGTGTGGAAATAACACTACTTTGCTAGCAGCATATGGCAGGAACATTTTACAGAGGCCTAAAGCCATATTGCCTGGTTGGGTAAGGAGGGGGAGCCAAGATTCTTCATTTCAATATTTAATTTTAATATTAACTTATGAAAACCATACAATATGAAAGCTTCCAGAGGAAAAAATATTACTACCATTTTCTATTCAAGGAGTACCTACACTTAGTTTCCTCTTGGAAACAATTCATTTGTAAAAGGAAAATAATATATTTGATATTCACATGCACATATTAATATTCATTTCTCAAATTTCTATGTTTCTTAGTTGTAGAGCAAACATTAGCTTTTGTTTTAGATAGAGCTCATATATAAAGCTGTTGTTTTTATTTTAAGGGTTATATATGTAGTATACGAGTATGTATGTGTTTGTAAGTAAATCTAGAAAACTCTTTACCAGCGTTTGGGTCCTAAGTCAGACTCCTATAGTCATCAGACCCTGCATCTATTACACAGATAACCTCCTCCTACTGCACAGCAGGAGTTCATCACATGTCTCCAGGTGTTCACTGAGAGTTGTAAACAGGACACGGAGTTTGTTTTACACATATTTGGGCCCTGGACTATACATCTGCTTTTCTTGCTAGCCCACCAAGTTCTAGTGCTTGCTCACCTATACCTGCTTAATATGGGTAGTGCCACCCTGGCTGGTGTGGCTCAGTGGATTGAGTGCCGGCCTGGGAACTGAAAGGTTACTGGTTTGATTCCCAGTCAGGGCACGTGCCTGGTTGTGGGCCAGGCCCTGGTTGGGGGTGTGTGAGAGGCAACCAATCAAAGTATCTCTTGAATATCTATGTTTCTCTGTCTCCCTTCCTTCCCCTCTCTCTAAAAATAAATAAATAAATAAATCTTTAAAAAGTAAATAAATAAAATAGGTAGTGCCAATCCCCTTACCTTCCATCCCTTACCCACCCACTCCCTCCCCTTTTCACAGATCCCTGGGCTGCTGTGCTCACCTCTTTACTGTTTGAAATTCTTACCTCATGTCTCTGGTGTTATCTCTTTCTGGCTTGTCAGGGAATTCCTTCCTCCCTTTTTTCCAGCATCACCATTTTTAGTGAGGAGATGGGGGGGGGGATGGTTATAGCAGGGGCACATCTCCCAGCCCAGGTGTTTGTCCCCGCCCTCAGAGAATGCAGTCTTTCGAAGTTTAACTCACAGACCTCTCCTCCCAAGTGAGTTGAGTTACCTTCGGGGGGCTGAGTGGGAGGCATTTAAACATAGCCTCAGCTTGTTGAATGATGTACTTTTTCCTCCAACTTAGTCCCTGGTATTGGTCCTGACTCCTTATGGTGATGCTTTTCCCCAAAGCCCCATAGTCCCTCCCTGCAATCGGGTTTGGATCAGGATCCATTCAATCCCTCACAAACACCAGTACTACTCCGAATCCCAGCTGTGGGCAAGGTTTATGTTCTTAACCATTGGCTCCTAGATCCCAGGCAAATCACGAAATGTGTCTGTTCTTAGGGGAGGTGGATATAAAATGTTTTCTTAACCTCACATTCTTGCATATCCTAGATTGAGTTATTCAGCAGGCTCCACTTACTAGATAAGGAAGAGAACTAGAGGAAAAACAAATGAAAGAAAGCAAAAGAGTCTGGAACTTGCTAGCCTGAGATATAACTGAGTTTTCTGGATATTTACTAAATGATATTTTAAGATCCAAGCTAAACAAGGGGGAAATGTTATAAATGTTAGTTATGTGATGTTAAGTCTTGACCAAATAACCATGTTAACATTGATCATGGATATGCTGAACTCCCAAATTTGTCAAATTTAACCCCCTCCCCCCCCAGAAATGTACCCACAGAGCTTACTGGTTGTCTGTTGTATACATCACCCGCGATCCAAATGTGGTTTTATATGTCTGGGGGTATCTATGTGCATATGCCAGGAAAGCAAAACCGTTTTAATGTTCGACTCAGCCTCCTTGTTCTACTCACAACACTACTCCGGGAGGACAGAGACAGGGTACAGCATCCGTTCTAACTCAGCCGCACAAATCAAGCCACTTAACCTATTTCAACTCTCCTCTGGGAAGATCTCCACGTGAGAGGTGTGTTTGTGAGTGCATGTATGTGAGTGCCCATGTGTAGTGCACACATGTGCAAATGTTCATTGTTGCCACTCACTGTGAAGAGAAACATTTAGGAGAGGTTGCACTAATGGTTGTAGCCTTTAAAGGCAAGACACACTTCCTACACATTCCAGTGGCTGAGAGGTCAAAATTGTTATCTCAACTCTAATGCTCCCTCCTTTGCTTGGGGCTTCAATAAGCATAAGGAACTGCATGGCAGAGCTGGGCAGCATGAGTTGTGAAGCAAGAGGATGGAGCTTCTGCACTGGTACTGCCTGCCCATTTCTTAGCCTTCCTGTGCTGTGCCCTCCCTCTGCCACAGAAGAAAAGGCAGACGGTCCATATCCACCTGCTTATGCAAAGTGTTCCTTCTGTTAAACGTGCACATGCTTTCAAAGAAAGGCGTCAGAAGAACCTAATAGCTAATAGAAAGAAATGAAGGGTTGAAAGTAAACCCAAAATACCAATAAATACAGTGGGTAGGTGTTTAAGGGGAGAAGAGTGAGACAGGCTGCCATGGCTCCAAATCCCTCTGCGTGGCTCGTCACTTCCTTTGCCAGCACTGAGATGACTGTGAGAAAAACGGAGCTGGCAGGCTGAGTCTGGCTACACCGGGGGAAGTTTTCCAGTTGGGGTAGAGAGCTTAGAGGTTAGTCAGTATTATACATCTTAAAAGAAAGCTAAACACCCATGGGAGAATTGAGGCAATTGTTAACTCCAGGGAAAGCCAGTGGTACAGAAAGTGTAATATATCGCCCCATGTGGCTCATCTCTGAACACTGAATATGCATTTAATTAATACATATGTTGGGAAGATAGGACGGGTAGTAAAAGTTATATGAAAGTTGTAGTATGAGAATTAAATCTTCATATTTTATTTAGAAAACTTAGAATTTTTTAAAACTGAAAATTTAGAAGTGGCAGTGTCATTTGGAGACAGGGACGTAAACAGTGTTGAAAGTGGCTGCCTCTGGAGAATGGGTGTTTGGAAACGGATGTGGCGGCGACCTGCCGTTTGTCATTACAGTGATGGCTATAGATCATTCAATTTGTTTTCCAAGTATGTTCATGTATTTTCATAAAAATACAAACTAAATTAAAATGTATTTTAAAAGCCTCGAGACAGGGAAAGCAAGCATTGTCATCTTGCAAGATATGCTGCTATTCTAGGAATCCAGGCCAGTGGGAGAAAAGAAAGTGAGTTTTCCTTGTGTCTCTCTTTAGGGATGAAGAACCCTCTTCCAGAAAGGCCCCTGCAGGTCTCTTCTCACAAACGGTAGGTCGGATACCTGTCCTTTAGCCGACTGCTGGCGAGGCGCTGAGACACAACGACCACCTTGGGCTGGAGTTTGACTCAGCCACACGGGGGGTGGGAGAGACCCCCTGGCACAACAGGTGCTCCGCCAGGAAGCGACAACAGAACAGAGTTGGTTGGCTGGTCAACCGATGGTGTCTATTGTCCCTCAAAACGTTTTTTATAAAATCCATCCTTCACTGCCTTTCCTTTTTATTTTTGTTTTAAATCAGGGAAACAATGCTGAAAGGCTATAGAAGTAAAACACATTTGAGTTGTTATCATTGTGAACTTATCAGGATTTTATGTTTACGGGCTTTAGGCCTATATTCAAGCCGAAAAAAAAAGCTTCACATACATAATGCTAATATGCCAACATGTGGAACTATGTGTTATTCAGTTTTATCTATTTTTAAGAAAGGGCATCTGCTTTTTTTTTCCCCTCTGGTTATGTGTTGGTTCTCAGTACTCAATAGAGTTAAACAGTCTTATGATTCTGACAACTAATATCTGTAATACGTAGTAAAAGGTTCTTAACCTTATAAACCAGATACTTCCAGATTATGCCTTGATAAAGCCACACTTCCTAAAGAAGTTGGCCTGCTTAGTATAGTTGTGCAGGCAATATATATTATAATAAAATATTACTCGTCCATAAGTACGAAGGACATCCTATCCTTTGCACCCACATGGTTGGACGTGGTTGGCATTATGCCGAGGGGACTAAGTCAGACAGAGAAAGACACATATTCCATGTCCTCACCTATATGTGAAATCTAAAACAGCAGAATGCATGGGACTAGAGAGTGGGATGGCAGTTGCCAGGGGAAGAGGGGTGGGGGAAATGGGGGGATGTTGGGCAAAGGGTACAGACTTCCAGTTAAATATGAGTAAGTTCTGGGATCTAATGTACTGCATGGTGACTCTGTGGTACTGTACTGTATACTTAAAAGTTGCTAAGAGAGTAAGTAAATATCATCAGGACACACACACTGAAAACATAATTATTTGAGAGTATGAAGGTGTTAAACATTATTGTGGTAATTATTTCACAATCTTACATGTAACGAATCAGGTTATCAACCTTAAATTTATATATATTATAGATTAATTCTTCAATAATGCTGGGAAGTGTCATAATGCACACTTATAAATACCTGGAAAATTTTCAAGTGTATTAGGCAGGTCATGAATGAAAATCACTGGGTCTCCCTCCCCAGAGATGACATCATTAATAGTTTCAGCATGGTGAGGAATTCCCTTCCTGGTCTTCTAACTGTGTATGTACTGCTAAACTGGGACAATAATTGGTAACTCACTTTTGTTTTTTTTCCTGAACATCATAAATGGTTTTTTTTTTTTTTGAGTCATTAAAGTCTGTGACAACTAGGCTTAGAGAGAGAGAGAGAGAGAGAGAGAGAGAGAGAGAGAGACTAAGAGACAGAAAGACAAACTGATAGACTGAATTGTCCAAATATAAAACTTTAAATGGAGGACAGCCAAAAATTTCATCTCATTGTACCCCACCTCACTTAGTATTAATTATAATAAAAAACAATGTGGATTCATTAGAGATTTATTTAACAATTATTAGGAAATCAGATTTCAGGTGTCACCAGCCATCTGGAACAGAAGAATGACATCTTTCTTTTTCAGGAGAGTGGAATCTAAACATAATGTGCTGTGTGAGTGATTCTGTCTTATGAGGTCTGTAGGGTTACTCCTTTCATTATCATAGTATGCATCCTGCATTCCTTTTAACAAACAGAAATTAACTTCTGTATGTATTGTATGGTTGTGTTAATGTCTTAGGTTCTCTTTTGAATGTTCTTTCCCTCTTAATGGTATATTACACTAACGGTGATGGTGATACTAATGAAGTGTCTAAATGTTTTAATAGTGTCTGATATGTGGTAGGCATTCCATAAAGTTTAATTTTCAATATGCCATTATAGTACTTGGCAAACATGTTCAGCAGCCCATATGTTCTCTGGTCACTTTTGAATATGTTGTTAATATTAAGTCCTTAAAACAGTCATAGGCAAGGTGGAAGCCTGGACACACACTGATGGAGTAGTTGGGGTACTAGAGGGAGAAGTAGATTTTACAAGATTATGTGGAGGTTGGGGTACATGGATGCGACAGAAACCCAGGTTCTTTGGCCTCTAGCTTTAGGATCCTGCTTGGCAAAATTGTGATCTCTACTTACCATAGATTCTAATGAATAGAAGATATACGACAAGAATTTTCTTAGTCTTAGCCCTAATTGCACCCCAAAATGGTGTTTAATTTTACATTTTAAAAACATAATTCTGTTAGCAAGCTCTGCCTTCACATCATAGAGGCAATATCTTTAGATTATTCTTAAGAAGCCACCAAGATGGAGGAAGACAACCATGGTGTAATTCCTGGGTATTTCCTAGGCCCAATAATAATAACAACAAATAACATTGATTAAGCATTTGCTGTATGCCAATTGCTGGGCCAGGCACTTTTTATATGTTCTTTTATTCAATCTTTAAATAAAACAAAACCTCATTGAGACAGGTACTATTATTTCCCCTAAATTACTGAAGAAATATATGACTTTTAAAAAGATTAAGTAGCTTGCCCAAGGTCATACATCTAGTGGGTGGGATGAAATGGGAATTCAGATCCAGGTTTTTCCAATTCTAAAACCCAGGATCTTGGAACAACTAATTTCTAGTTTTCTCTGCCTATTTTCATAAACAACTTTACCACTAAAAAATGCTGTTTAGTTCTAAAATTATCTGCTATACTTTCTAAGCTAATCCTCCAGGTCTCCACTTTGTTGAGACAGTCATCTAATATTCTTGAACTTGCTCTACAAAACCCAATGAAAACACAGTTCAGGTGTTTTCAGGTGACTATCCACCTGCAAACCCACTCTCTAGAATCTCAGTACTTCTTCATTTATGTTGACTTTGCCCTGCTCCGATCTCGTCCTGTTCAGCTGTTATTAAGGTGAAATGGAAATCCACTTATCATACCCCTCATGCCCTCAGGATATTGTGATTTATAATATGAATTATATATTTGGTCCGTGTCCCTGTTTCTGGCACAGAAGTCAAACCCTTTGGATTTTCCTGTGATTGGAATGATAAAGGTATTTTGTTACGCTAACGAGCAATTTTGGAAAACACCTGAAAACAGGGTCTGGTTGCCAGTGGAGCCAACCATATGATTGGAGGGTTGGTCAGTCCCACCCCCCACCTCGGGAGAGAAGCTGGAGGTTGGCCAGTGGTTTAGTCAATCATGATCATGTGATGAGGCCTCCATTAAAAAGCCAAAAGATTACGGTTTGGAGAGTTTCCATGTTGATGAAGATGGGGAGGTTGGTGGGCAGTGCTCGGCATGCAGAGGGCATGGAAGCTTCTCTCGCTTTCCACCAGCTTGCGTCTCTTCTACCTGGCTGTTCCTGAGTTACATCTTTTTGTAACACACCTGCAAGCTAGTAAGTAAAACGTTTGATTTTTTTTTGAGCCGTTCCATCAATTAATTGAACTAAAGAGGGGTCTGCTCCTATCTGTAGCTTGTGGGTCAGAAGCACAGATGATGAGTGGGCTTTCAACTGGCATCTAAAATGGAGGGGGGGCAGTCTTGTGGGATCTGATACTATAGCCAGGTGGGTAGTGTCAGAATTGTCCTAAATTGTAGGACACCCAGCTGGAGTCAGAAGTGCTTGGCGGTGAGGAGAAAAAACCTACATGTTGAAATTAGTGTCAGTGTGAATACCCTTCTGGTTGGGCATTTTGTGTATTTTGTGTATTATTATTCAATTTTGGGCTCCTCTGAGGCTTGGTCAGTCTTGCTCAGATAGTTGGTATAACTGGATTTCGCCTACCACGCAGCAGATGGTATTAAGTTCTTTAGAAACACTTTGTTCCCCTGCTTCCCCAGATTTCTTTTGGCACCACTACATTCAATAACTAAAACAATAGCAATCATCCTATCATAAGAATTTCCAGAGATAAGAGGTTTATGTTTAAAAAAACTCCCGTATACAACTTCCCATTTTAGCTAGGAGTTCTGGGCTGAATCTTATTACCATGTATGTAACGCACATGGCTCTTCCTTCAGCCCATCAGAAAACCTAGTAGGCCCTGGAGAGTCCTGCCGAAATTAGATTATTAGCTTTGCCTGGGCAAAGAGGGGAGGGCCTATATCCTGAGAGGCATTTGGAGGAACTATGTAGTTGAGAGAGTTCAGAGCAAAAGAAAAACAGACTCCAGGCAAGCATTCCTATGGCCATGACATGCTCCCCCAGTTAAGGAAGAGAAAAAAGTATGGACAGCTCTCTTCACAGCCACCAGGAGAGGTACATGGAGCCATTTTATTTCATTACTTGAGTAATCCTTGCAAATATAAAATATTTTTATAACGGTTAAACTAGTTGTGTTAGAAGGCAGAACTCTAAATCTGTACTTATGGACTAACATCAGATTAGTAGAAATTATCTTTATTCCTATTTATCTGCAACCCTTTCTAAACCTAGTATAGAACCAAAGGACAAGTGGAGCGAAAAGGTTAAAGGAAACCTACATCATTCTTCTTTATACTCGGCTCATCTGTTTCATCTGAGATTAAAAGTACTCATTATTCACTTCTGTAGGCCTCCATGTATGATTTTTCCCACCTACTGAAAAGGCTACCAGGGGAATTTTGGGGAATGGCCCATTGGCACCTGGCCCAGTCTCAAAGATCTCCGAGATCCACTTCTACAGAAGGATTCCCAAAAGGCCCCGTGGGAAGCAGGGGCACAGGTGGCTGCTAATGGAAATGCATTGGCCTTGGAGAAGGGACGCTCCCACTTGTGGTTGGTTTCCCACTGTCTTGTTTAAAATTAATAGCTGATTACTTTCCAACCCCCAACTTTCTGCTAGATGGACCGTGCAAGGATGTATTCCAGATTGTATTTGCAGTGAGAAATAATTTCACTAGGGAGATGATTTGAATGTAAAAAAAAATCACTGTTGCACTAAAGGGAGTTTAAAAGTAAGACAACATCGACATATGTTTTTAAATCATGTGGCAGCTGGTGGGTATTATGTAATCACTGTAGCAGTAGTCTCCCAAAGAAAAAAGCTAAAGGATAGATAGGGAAATACACCCAGAATTTAGAGCAAATTGATAAAAAGTAAACATGATACCCTTAATTCTGACCTGTTCCATGTTCTTCCCACTCCCTACCCCAACCGCAGTGTGACTGCTTCCAACTCAAGTGTCTAAAGTACGAATAAAATTCAAACACCTTCTAATCACCAGCCCAAATCCCTACCTGTTCCTTAGAGTCTCCCTCAAGGCCTCTCTCTGTGAGTCCTCTTGCTCCTACTTGCCTTGCTCTGAGCCCTGTGTCTTACAAGTTTGCCTTTAATGTTGGTTACCTGTTTGTCATTATAAGAGTGTCCAAATTCTTTCTGTACATTTGATGTGTGCCAGTCACATCTCCCCAACTAGACTGCGTGCTTCCTGAGAGCAGGAACTGCCTCACATTTCCCCCTATTCATACAGAACCCGGCACAGGGGGAGAACATGGTGATTTTGTTGAGTGATCTAATTGCTTGCGTAGCTCATGTTTCTCAATCAGACTATTGTGAGTATTCACCTTCTGGGGCTTAAAATACATTAAAAAATCAGAACAGAGAAATAAATATATGATGTATGATGAAATACTTGGTTGTGTTTCTGGTTTATAACTCCATGTGATTTTAAGCAATTTGTCTCAACTCCCACAGCCTAATCTGACTTGGATTAAATCTTCTGTGTGTCAGGAAAAGCCACCTACATGTGGGATATTTTCAATTAGGCTTAGTACACATAACACACCCTCCAAGCCCTGTGTATGTTGAAGATAATTATAATCCAACTGCATCCGTAAAAGTGTGCTTGGCATTGAACATGGCGGGAGAATCTTGTAAAACCTCAGAGCAAAGACGATCACACAGTTAACCTTTGGCTTCATGCTGGTTTCTGCTTAGCTCAGTCAAGATTTTTAAGTGTATTGACATGATTGGTAAAGTTTCTTTGTTTGCATTCTTCAGTTTACAGTGAACAAATCCATGCTGTGGGCGTTCCACTCTAATTACATACTTATTCTTTCCTTCTACTGCAAATTGCCTTTGCCAAAGAAGTCTTTTCTTCTTTTAGAAATGCCTCATTGTCTTTTGGCGTATTAGTTCCTTTTCTCTCTCCCTCTTTCTTTATCACAGTAAAATATACATGTAAATTTTAAGACATTAAATGGTACTTCTGAGCTTACACCAAAAAAGAGCAGATTTTTCCCTCCATCCTATTCACTCCTAGTTCTTGGTCCCCTGAGGAAACCCCTTTCAACTTTTTAAGCTATTCTTTTATATTTACTTCTGTTTCTGTAAATACTATTTCTGTACTACTCTTTATTGAATTATTTTGTAAGCTTTATACATTCTTCATTGAATGTGTACAAGGTGGGAAGAAAAGTTGGTTCTCTTAAATACTTAAAAACACACCCACTCCTGTACACACACACACACACACACACACACACACACACACACACAGAGTGACATGCGCACGCATGTGCAACCAACCACATCTTCTCATTGATGTCCCATTCCTTCAGTATACTCTCTTTCAATACAGTTACATCACATTTTTGTGACATTAATGTTACAGGTTTCTGTTACTAAGACTGTGAAACAATCATGCACAGCTGAACCGCAGTGCATTGCCATCACATTTTCTTCCTTTAGACAGGTTAGGCCCTTCCTGAGGTCTCTCGATGCCACACTGTAACTTTTATGTTTGCTCAGAACTTTCACCGGCATCCTGGGAGTTCCTTTTGCTTCCCTTTTGTTTTGAATCTTTGTTTTCTGAATTCCAGATTTATCTCTTTCCAGCTTTCTCTCTTGTTTGCATTGCATATGTTTTTGAAGTTTCCTAAGAGGAGAAAAACGAGAGCTTTTCTGTCTTAAAAATATCTTTTTTTTTCTATCTGCCTAAATTAGTGATGGTTTGGCTAGTTACAGAATTTCAGACTATAAATTATTTCCCTTAGAGAAGTACAATGATATCCTTTCTCATGGTGTTTTTTTTTCTTTTGTCTTTTTTACTTTGAAAACATTTAAAGACTCCTGTTTGAGGTGTTTTGAAATAGAAAAGTGGTATGTCTAATTGTGGATCTTTCATTTTCTTTAATTCAGTTTTTCACAAGTGTTCTTAATTTATGTCATGCTCTGCCATTTAGTTGTATTTCTTAAAATTCCTTTGGCAGTTTCACTCTTAATGTTTTATTTGTTCTCTTGTATTTCTATTTGAATACAAGTTAAATTTCTTAATTTGCTTATATTTTTTCATTTAATTTTTGTCTCTTTTATTCTAGGCTTTGGTAGTTTTTCTCAACCATTATTCAGTTTCAACTCAAATATTTCTATGGAATTTCTTAACATACTGGTATAATTTTTTAGGTTATTTGAGCCCTTTTTTATCTGATACTTTTTCATGGATTTTTAAATATTTCATAGTTGCATTTTTATCCCTCTAAAAATATTAATCAAAAGTATTTTGAAGTTTTTAAAACACTAATTTTTTTCTTCCTCTTATATTGCTATTTTTTTTCTCAGCTATTTCATTCTCTCTTTCAATTTCACAACTCTTCTGTTGAATTCTTTATGCTTTCTCCGAATGTCAGGTCATCATTGACTGCTCATTTATACTTCAAGGTGAGGCACACCAATACAAACACACATTCAAGAGCTCTCTGAATGGGTGGGGCTTGTCAGCTGATGAACTTTGCAATTGGGTAAGCAGGTTGGCCCAGCCTGTCTGTTTGAGGCCCTCCAAACGTCAGTATCCAGTGTTCTTTTCTCTCAGGCCTGCCCCTTTCCCCTCTGAGAAATCCAGCAACTTCCCACCTGGGTGAGACAAGTTTTGTAGGAGACAGGTGGGGGTGGGAGGAGCATATGGTGATCTCACTGTTCAATGTGTTCACTGTCATTCTCACCATTCTAAGCATGGTACACACCTTCTGTAGCTGTGCTTGAACTCTAGATTTCCCTGGAGCTGGTTTGGCTCAACTTCTAGAAAGTTGAGGGCACAAAGCAGAGACCTGTTTGTGATGAGGCAAGTGTGCTGGGAGTTGAACTCCAATTGTTAAAGTTTGTCTTTAAGCATTGTATAAAACCATGGGCAAAAACTAAAACCTTTACCACTAAGATCAGGAACAAGACAAGGTTGTCCACTTTCACCACTTCTATTCAATATAGTATTGGAAGTTTTAGCTACAACAATCAGACAAGAAAAAAAATAAAAGGCATCCAAATTGGAAAGGAGGAAACAAAACTGTCATTGTTTGCAGATGACATGGTAGTGTACGTAGAAAATCCTATAGACTCAGCCAAAAAACTGCTCGACCTAATAAATGAATTTGGCGAAACAGTGGGATACAAAGTCAATATCCAGAAATCAAAGGCATTTTTGTATAGCAACAATGAAATAGCAGAAGCAGAAATCAAGAAAAAAAATCCCATTTGATATAGCAACAACAAAAGAAATACCTAGGAATAAATCTAACCGAGGAGGTAAAAGACCTGTATGCAGAAAACTACACAACACTGAAGAAAGAAATCAAGGAAGACACGAACAAATAAAAACATATACCATGTTCATGAATTGGAAGAATTAACATAATCAAAATGTCCATACTACCCAAAGCAATTTGCAGATTCAATGCAATACCTATTAAAGTATCAATGACATATTTCACAGACCTAGAACAAACACTTCAAAAATTTATATGGAACTATAAACAACCCCAAACAGCTGCTGCAATTTGAGAAAGAAGAGCAAAGTAGGAGGGATCACAATACCTGACACCAAACTGTACTACAAGGCCATTGTAATCAAAACAGCCTGGTACTAGCATCAAAACAGGCACATGGACCAATGGAATAGAACAGAAAGTGCAGAAATAAACCCAAGTCTCTATGGTCAATTAATATTCAACAAAGGGGGCAGCAACATAAAATGGAGTAAAAATAGCCTCTTCAACAAGTGTGTTGGGAGAACTGGATAGCTACGTGCAAAAAAAAATGAAACTCGACACCATACCCAAAAATAAATTCAAGGTGGATAAAAAATTTAAATATAAGCTGTGACACCATTAAAGTCCTAGAGGAGAACATAGGCAGGATCTCAGATATTGCACACAGCAACATTTTGTCTGCTAGAGCAAGGGACATAAAGGAAAGAATAAACAAATGGGATCTCATCAAAATAAAAAGCTTCTGCATGGCTAAGGAAAACAGTATTAAAATAAAAAGACAACCAACTGTATGGGAAAACATATTTGCCAATGATACCTCAGACAAGGGTTTAATCTCCAAGATATATAAAGAATTTACATGACTCCACTCTAAGAAGACAAGTAACCCAATTAAAAAATGGGCAAAGGACTTGAACAGACACTTCTCCAAGGAGGACATACAGAGGGTCCAGAGACACATGAAAAGATGCTCGATATTGCTAGCTATCAGAGAGATGCAAATTAAAACCACAGTGAGGTTTTAATTTGTGATGAGGCAAGTGTGCTGGGAGTTGAACTCCACACCAGTCAGAATGGCCATCATAAAGCACCAAACAGCAAGTGCTGGAGAGGTTGTGGAGCAAAGGGGACACTAGTGCACTGTTGGTGGGATTGCAGACTGGTACAACCACTATGGAAAACAGTATGGAATTTTCTAAGAAAACTAAAAATGGATCTACCTTTTGAGCCAGCAATTCCACTGCTAGGATTATACCCTAAGAACCCTGAAACACCACTCCAAAAGAACCTATGCACCCCAATGTTCATAGCAGCACAATTTACAATAGCCAAGTGTTGGAAGCAACCTAAGTGCCCATGAGTAAATGAATGGATCAAAAAGCAATGGTACATTTACACAATGGAATTCTATGCAGCAGAAAGAAAGAAGGTGCTCCTACCCTTTGCAACAGCATGGATGGAACTGGAGAGCATCATGCTAAGCGAAATAAGCCAGGCACTGAAAGACATACCATATGGTCTCACCTTTAACAGGAACCTAATCAATAAAAGAAACAAACAAACAAAATATAACAAAAGACACTGAAATAGAGAACAGGGTGACAATGACCAGAGGGGAGAGGGGAGGGGATTCCAGGCAAAAAGGGGAAGAGTTTACAGGAAGAAGTATAAAGGACACATGGACAAAACAAGGGGTAAATGGAAACAGTAGGGAGCTGGGGAGGACTGGGGAGGTGGGCTTGGCTGGGAGTAAAGGGCAGAAAACTGTACTTGAACAACAATTAAAATAAGTATTGTTTAAAACCAACCCTGCTTGATAACCAAGTCTGCCTCACCAGCTTCACTATTTGTTCACTGCATATCCTCACTCTTAGAACAACACTTGGCACATATTAGGCACACAAATATTTGTTGAACTAATGAGATTAATGACTTCATTAGATTTGCCTCAGATTGCTGAACCTTTTTTATGCTTGATTGTAGACATCTACCCCAGAGGCCTGGGGTTCAGCTTTCTCAGATACTCTACTGCAGTTGCCACCCTTCTGCCCAGATTTATTTCCTCACTGTTCTTTATCCTTCCCCATTCTTCTTGTCTTTGTGGGTTTATGGTCTGTTTATTTCTTTGCTGTCATTTTTGTGGGCAATGGAGATGGGAGAGATGGAGACTAATACACATTTACTTTGCCACATAGCTACATAAAAAATCCTCTGATTTAATTTTGTCATAAATACTTTAAATGTAATATTTCAAACATCAAGAAAGTATAGAAAATAATGCAGTTATCCACACCTGCTTTGAAAAGACTTATTATTGTAGCAATCTTTGCTTCAGATCACTCTCTCTATATATTTATACACACACATCTCATCTTTAAAGAACCAAAGTATCACACAGATGTGTAATTAAAGATTCCTTTAACTTCAACTTCAATCTTTTCCTCATTTTAACTTCATTTGGTATATTTTATTCCCTCCTATGTTTATAGCTTAATGTCCTTATATGTAGCCCTAAGTAATTTGTGGTTTTATTTTGCATGTTTGAAATTCTATGCAAATGATGTCACATTGTACATATCTTTCTGTTACTATTTCCTCCTACTCAACATGTTTTTGTGATGTATATATGTTGATGCATTCCCTTTATCAGCCATAAGGCATTCCATGCATACTTTCATACCCCTTACTTTCTTCTGTCTTAGCTTAAAAACTATCATGGAACACTATTCTAGTCCTTAAAGCTCACTGCATTCTACCACCACAAAGAAGCAGCAGCATTTTATGAGCCTGGTCCCTGGTGTCTAGTGGATCTGGATTCAAATCTAGACTTTCATTTACTAGCTGTGTTACTTAGGACAAGTTTCCTAACCGCTTAGGCCTTGGTATTGCCACTCATAACATTTACATACTAGTAGCATAGACCCTAATATTGTATTAAGTAAGTATATAGATTTCAGTACAGTATTTGACAATAGTAAGTAGTCAAATAATGGAGCTGCTATTATTATTACACAGTGGCCAACAACTCACTGATTTACAGAATTTTAGAACTGGTAGTTCAACTATTGTGGGATGCTTGAATTCTCTTTATAAAATTCCCTCTAAATAGTAGTCTGGCCTGTCTATTTTCAAGTCACCTTCAGTGACTTGAAATTCTGAGCGTTTATCCCAGATTTGGACAGCTCCATGAAAAGGATGCTCACTATACAGAATTAAAAAAAAAAGTCTCTCTGTTTCTGCAGAATTGGTTCTAGTCCTATCATGTGGGACCACACAGCCCTGGTCTAATCCCTCTTTCATATGACAGAATCTCAAATATTTAAAGACAGATATCAAGTCCTCTTGAGTCTAATTATATTGAAAATGGAAAAAATAGAACAGAAAGAAAAGTAGGGGAATTGGTATGTGTCAGTGATGGATGGAGCCTCACACACTGAAACACATAGGTGAAAGTGGGGATAAGTACCTTAGAAATTCCAATCCACTACCTTCTCCAAATTGAAAAGTTGTTGCCGGAGCCTCCCTTTGAGGAAATCTTGTAACTGCTATTGAGCTTTTTTGTTACTACCTTTTTAGGACCTGCCTCTATGGCATTAACATCAGTGCTACCAAATGGACTGGGAAATAATCTTTATCTTATAAAGAGAGTCTTTATGATAATCTGTTCCACTTTAAGCCCGAAGTGGATACCACTGGGAGGGGATGCTCTGGTTTTGCAGGGCAGTGGCCTGGGGTCTGAGCAGCCTACCTGTATAGTGAGGGAGACTACAGTGCTCTCCAGCCTCCGGAGCTTTCTGCCAAGTGCGGGCCTGCTGTCTCTCTCACTGCCTGACCAGGCTCAGAAAGGGTTTAACAAATAAAGTTCTGCTCCTACTTCCCCACTGTGAGTTTCTAACGTACTCCAGGTATTTTGTTCAAAACATGCACACCATCAAAATATCTTCAGATGGAGCCACTTATTAAAACTGTCGACTTAGGCTTACAAAACATTATGATAGGATGACTTCTGATTGAGCCCCAGGACTTCTCTGCTCTGAGTCTCAGCAGGTTCTCAGCCTGTAGGGCCTCCTTTGAGATGCCAGTGACTCTCCCTGTGTCTTTTGGAGAAGTTACAATGAGAGGCTAGGGCAGGAATTGGAAAACTGTGGTCTTAGGGCCAAATCCAGGCTGCTACCTGCTTAGGAATGACTTGTGAACTAAGAATAGTTTTTAACTTCTTAAATATGTGTGCTATTATGTGATACATAAACAATTATAGGTAAGTCAAATTCAGTGTCCATAAATAAAGTTTTATTATAACACAGCCTCATTTGTTACATCGGCAGAGTTGAGTCATTTCAATGGAGACCTTGTGGCCCACAAAGCTTAGTGTTTGCACACTAGCTTTACCCAAACAGTTTGCTCATTCCTGGGTTAGGGGATGAAGATCTGGTTAGTGGGAGGAACCAAGAACCTTAATCAAAAGGGAAAAAGAAAAAGTAGGTATATTCTAGTGGCACCCTGGGAGGGAAGGACTTAACCAAAAGTACAAAATGTGTCAACAAAGTGTGTGACTATTTTCACGTTTCACTGAAAGCCGCAAAGCTTGTTTAAGGTTCCATAAAAACTCCCCCCAGATTTGGACCATTCTGTGAAAATGATCCTTACGATGCAGGGATGTCCAACCTTTTGGCATCACTGGGCCATACTGGAAGAAGAAGAGTTATCTTGGGCCACACATTAAATATGCAAACACTAATGAAAACAAAAAAGTTGTAATGTTTTAAGTAAATTTAGGATTTTGCGTTGGGCAGCATTCATAGCCATCCTGGGCCACTTGGGCCCATGGGCCACGGGTCAGACACCCCTGCAAGGGACTGAAAAATTCTCCCTGTAGTTTCTGCAAAATTAGTCCTAGTTCTACCACATGGGACCAAGCAGCCCTGGTCTAATCCATCTTCCATATGACAGAATTCCAGATATTTGAAGACAAATATCAAGTCCCTCTGAGTCTAATTATATTGAAAATGGGGGTAAAATGGGCAAGAAACAAAAGGAGGGGAATTGGTACATGTCAGTGATGGATGGAGCCTCACACATTCACACTGAAACAGGCTTTTTTTGCCCCCAGTTCCTCCAGGCTTGCTATTTTATAGTAACTATAAAAAATAGTTTTCAAGTTCAGGATTGGCAATTGCTTAGATTTAGACAAGAATGGAGATTGAGGAGAGGCCAAGCAACTTCCATCTTCCCCTCGTGGCCTCAGATGTTGAGTTACTGTAGGGAAACAAGCCTGTCAATTCTTGGGAAACAGAAGGAAAACAAAAAAATGAAAAAATGCAGTGACTTGGAAGGTTGTTGAGAGATGATGCCCAGGTGAAAGGCTCTCAGCAGATTTCCAGGACACATTCAGTGTGGTCCAGAAAGTGTTGTCAAAGGCTTGAACTTGCACAAAAGAAAGTACGAGTGTCTTTTCAGTGAAGTGTTGGGTGTTGCTTTGCCGACATGAGGATTGCTAGATTCCGTAGGGGTGTGCTCCTTGGAGGGACCTCTCTTGACTTGCTAACATTACAGCTCCTTAGGGAGAGAAGTTAAACTAGAAAAAAACTGGAAGTACTGCACATGATTTTTATCCATAGCCAGATACAATTGTGTTCTCCTGTGTACAAAAGATCCTTACAGCCCTGATTGGTGTGACTCAGCTGGCTGGGTGTCATCCTGCAAAGCTGTAGGCTGCCAGGTTGATTCCCGGTCAGGGCACATGCCTGGGTTGTGGGGTCAGTCTCTGGTTGGGGCATGTATGAGAGGCAACTGATCAACTTGCTCTCTCTCAATCAATTTTTCTCTCCCTCTTTCTCTCTCTCTTTTCCTCTCTCTCTAAAAATAAATAAAATCTTAAAAAAATAATTACAAATACTACATTTTTATTGCACTATAGGATATTAATTTATATGCTATTCCAGTATTTATCAATATCCGATAGGTTTTCTATTATTATCCGCTAAGGTTCTTGGCCCCAGAGGGAGGGAATGTAGAGCTCAGAGGCTGTGTAACCAAACCTTGTTACTTCAGTACTTCCTGCCTCTGGCCCAGACTTCTCTGTCCTGTCAGCTCTTCACATATTTATTATTTCTTTGTTTTAAGTGTATAAAAACTTTCAGCTCTGGTCATTCCTTACTGTCTTCATTTTCTTGTGAAGGCTCCAATTTACACATAAAAGTTTGATACAATGTGTATGTTTTCTCTTGTTAATCTGTTTTGTATCAGTTTAATTCTGAGGCCCAGACAGAGAGAGACCCTAAGAGAGTACAGGGAAATTTTCTTCCCCTACAAATCTTATATCTGAATCTTTTCTTCTTGTTTTTAGTAAAACCTGGCTCTTCTTTAAAGAAACTGCTCCCTCTGAGCCCCTTTCTGGTGCTTTCTATTTCTTCTCCTATACTCTCTGTACCACCAGAAGTGGGGCAGGAGTTCTCTTTTCCTTCTCATGCCCATTTCCAGGCCATCTCTCTCTGTCTTCCACAACATTTTCCACCTTTGATGCTCATATTTTGAAATGATACCAGCCACACCATCTATCCTGGTTGCAATAACCTACAGATGCCTAAGCCAGTTCATGTTTTTCACTGAAGAGTTGGGTTCTGGCTCACTCTCATTCTGGGCCACATACTCCTGTTTTAATTTTGGAGATTTCAGCCTACAAAGAGATGATTCTTCTAACCTCCCTGCTCACTCAGTTCCTTGAATTTTGATTCCACAATGACTTTATCTTTCACTCTACCTCAGCTATGTACTGCAACCTAGGAACCCATTGTAGACCGCTGGTTTCCAGCCGTGGTTGCTCTCCAGAGGGTGTTTGAGAATGTCCAGGGAAGTTTTAGGTTGTTGTAGTTGGTAGGTGCTATTGGTATTTAGTGAGTATAAGCTGGGGATTGCTAAGCATCCTACAGAACACAGGACAGCCCCTCACGATGAAGCATTATCCAGCCCCACATATTAATAGTGCCAAGGTCGAGAACCCCCGTGCAGACCTGTTGTTTATAACAAACATACCTCTCCATAATCTCCATTCAAATAATCTCACTTTCCACCCTTCCTAAAAAATATTTCTCCTTTATAGTAAAGCTCCTCAAAATAATGGATTGTACCTGCTATCTCCCTTTTCCCATTTCTTTCTTGAATCTACTTTAAATAGGCTTTCCCCCACCAGACCCCATCTGATAATACTATTTAAAAGAAAACCCAGACCACACCCTGGAACCCCATTCCTGGTTCCTGCATCTGACTGACTCCGTGTTTCATTATTGAGTCGACACTCTTTGTCTCCTCTCGTAAGAATGAAATCTCCGTGACAGCGGGGTATTTAGTTTTTGTTCACTGTTCTATTTCTGTTGCCCTGTAGTGCTTCCCCTGTAGTAGACAGTCAATAAATATTATTTTTTAATAAAGTCAACACCTGGGTAAACAAGTAAGTCAATATAAGGCACAATCAAACAGTAAGTTGTTTTTCCTTTGTTGCCAAGAATGTAAAGGACAATAAAAAAACACAACAACAACATAGTTTGGGCCCATTATTCTTCTGTCAATGGTAACAAAAGGGTAGTTTGACTTTTGACATTTTATATATTTTCTTTACACTTATGATGTCAAAAATGTGCTGATATTGATGATCTTTCTCAAAGTATTTGGATTTCTAGAGACATAATGCTGGGAGAAAAGACCATTTCTGTTTTTCTGGGTGTCCTAGGCAAATTATTCAACCCAGGGATTGGAGGAGAAGAAGGAACAAGTATAGGTCACTTAAAATTTTTATATGCATGTCTGACAATCAATTTGGTCTAAAAGGATGAATATCTGATTTTTTTTTGTTTACCATTGACAGTCACTCTGTTGTTCCCATTCTATTAAAATACCTAAATAAGACTTGTTTGAACATTAAGTTTTTTTTTTTTCCCCACACACAGCATTTCGTTTGATACCTGCCATAGCCACATACAGGTAGTGAGACAGGATATTCATGACACTGATGTTACAGATGTGGAAACTGAGGCTCAAAAGGTAGAACTGTCTGAGACGCTGCTGGGAGGCACGAGCACAAAGATGAGAACCTTCTTCAGCTGGTGCCTTTGCTGACTCTGGGCTCCTTCTGTTTAACTGCGCAGCATCCTGTCCACGCTGGACACCCAGCAGTCACACTTTGAAAGGAAGGATACACCGACTTGTTTCTTGGAGCTTAGAGAGAGCAAGGCTATTTGTTACAACTCATTTCGTTATTTGTAAAGGTGCCTCCAGCTTTTAAAAATAGTCCTTATAAGGTTGAGCAAATATTTATAACTCATTCTTATCTGTTTTAAGGGTGCATTTGTAATTAGAGAAAAACATGGCTAAATCAAGCATTCGCAGGCAAGAATTAGAATGTTAGAAAGGTTGCCCTGGACTTATCATATGTTTAGAGATAAGAAATTCTGCATAATGCAAAGAAATGGGTCGATGAGAAAAAAAGAAGCTGAAGAAAATCTGGACTCAATCCACTTGGAATGGAGGGCCCGATTTCTCTCTTACACGTCTTTAGAGAAGTGACTCCCCAAATGTGAGCTGTGAGATGTCGTCACAGGCTCATTAAATAGGATTAGTTGGTGATAAATGTTTGAAAAATGTTGCAGACAACAGCCTTGGTTGAGTGAGTACAAATGCATATTAGCATAACTTCTCTTTCCTTCAGGTTCCTGGTTTATGAAATGCAGGTAATAATAGTACCGACCCCATGCCGTTCAAGTGTCTGGTGTACACTCACGGTACAGTCCCTGCTCCCCTTCCCCGCATTTCACTCTCTGTGACTTTACTTTCCTCTGTGTGTTACCTGCTCTGAACCTTGGTCTGAAGATATTAAATGGAAAATTCTACAAACCAATGTGTAAGCTTTAAATTGCACGCCACTCCGAGGAGAATGAGAAAGCCTCTCTTTCTTTTAGTCCCTCCCCGGCTGTGACTCGTTCTGTCGTCCAGGGTCTGCACGCTGTGCATGTTGCCTGCCCATCAACTGGTCCCCTTTGTAGTTTCCAGATCGACTGTGTCAGCAGCGCAGTGCTTGTGTTCAGATTAGCCTCATTGTATTTAAAAATGCCACATTCACATAACCTTCATTACAGTACGTCGTTATACTTGTTCTATTTTATTATCAGTTCTTGTTAGTCTCTCGCTGTTCCTAATTTATAAATTAAACTTACCATATGTCTGTCTGTATAGGAAAAACCACAGGATAGACAGGGTTTGGTATGATTCAGAGATTCAGGCATCCACTGGGCAGGGGTGGGGGCGGGGGTCCTTTGAACATATCCCTGTGAATAAGGAAGGATCGCTCCATCCAAGAAGTGTCAACTGTTATGTGCAAAACTTTGAGAGGTCTTACAACAAAGAAATCTCTGTAAATGTGATTAATTCAGCTTTCCCCATACGTGGCTAACTGTAGGATTGGTACCTAATGACATAGCGTAGATGTTTGGAAAGGGTTGTTGTAGAAGATTCCATGGGTCATAAGGACTAGAGACACGAAACGTGGTGTGCAACCTCTCCTGAATTACATGCTTGTTAATGCCCAAATTCCCGTTTCAATGCTCTTCCTCCGTTGTTTGCATCTGACAAATTCTTCTCAGATGGAGAAATTGAAACCATGACCCATATTCTCCACCCCTTCCTGTATCCATACCCTTTGTCCTGTGATTCTGCAGCATTTCCCACCAAGAGGCACTATTTTCCTGTGTCTTGAATGGGGCTCATATTTTGTTATGTTGGCTCCTAGAAAGAGTATCACAGAAATGATGGTGTTTCAAGACTAACCTTCAAATTACTCTGCATACTTCTCTTCCTGTACCTTTGCCATGAGAACATACGCAGTCTAACCTCTTGAATCACGAGGCATATGGAGCAGAGCTTAGTCCTGCTGTTCTAGCCCAAACTCCAGACATGTGAGGAGGCCAGTCTGGCAGAGCCTGTCCAGCTGACGTCCGGGCTGACTGCAGATACCTGAGTAAGCTCAGCTGGGGTCAGCCAAGCCAGGCTCAGAACAGGAGGACCTCCTGGCTGACTCAGCCATTTGTAAGAATAATAAATGGTTATAGGAAGCTGCAAATTAAGGGGTTTATTACAAAGTGTTATAGAAATAACTATATTAATATAGCCTTATTTTTTAAATATATCCATCTTAGCCCAATGGCAACTTATCCATGTAATTTTTCCTCACATCACACAATCCAGTCTTAATGTTCCTTTTTTATTCTCTTATCGATGCGTGCTCACCTCTTCAATAACACTTGGTGGATGGCATGGTAATCTCTTATGCTGAGAGAGGAAGCTTCTCAAAGGTTGAGTCAATGTCTTTTGCTTGTGAATGTCTGACTTGTGGTGGAGGGTCTGGCACCCAGCAGGCAACGGTGCCCAGGCAACTGCTTTTGTGTTTACGTTGTGCACGCTCTTGGGATTTTAAGGCCCCTGCATCATCAAAAACAGCAGAAATGGACTCACCTCATTGACAGAGCATCTACTCCGTGCAAGGTCACTGTTAGACAAAGTGTTATTTGTCTTAGTGGTAGACGTTCTTTAAATGTGTATTTGTATCATCACCTGCCTCAAAGTAATTCTATTTTAAAATCAGTCTGTGTAGCGTTGGTGTAAACAAACCTACTGGTGCTGCCAGTCATATAGAAGTAAAGCACATGCTACTTCATAATGATCATAAGACTGTTACTGGTTTATATATTTACTATACTTTTTATTGTTCTTTTAGAGGGTACTCTAAAAAAAAGTAAGTGCTATAAAACAGTATGCCTTGTTATGGCAGTAAGCCTCATACATGTTGTGTTTACGTCTCGATTGTATCTTTTTTCATGTTTGATTCAGTCTTGTGTCGTTTTTGTGCAGCAATGTGTTGAACAGGCTGCTAGCGTAGGAGCCTAGGCTGTGCCATGGAGCCCAGGTGTGTCATGAGCAAATCAGCTTAGTCTTCTCTCAGTGCACTCTGTGACATCCACACAACAAAGTCGCCCAAGGACACGCTTCTCAGAGCTATCCCCATTGTTAAGCAGTAAGCTATTTCTTGAACAGTTATTTTGTGCCAGTGAGCTTGCTATGATTATCTTCTTGTAAAGATAAGGAGTTTCTTAGCTAAAGTCAGGTATCCAGAGGATGGCAGACCAGAATTCTCCAGCATGCATTGATCCAAAATGTTTTTGCTAACTACTGTGCATGCTACCTCTCTAAAAAAGCTTGTTTTTGAGGAGTAGTTGGTTGCTTTCTAAATACCATGTAATGTGCTAAGGGCTTTACGTACTTTTTTTTCCCCATTTAATCTTTAAAAAATGTCAAGTATTTTGCCTGATATCAAATGCTAAATGATAGTCAGGCCTTGAATCCAGACTTGGTTACTATGTAGTAAATGCTTAATAAATATTTTTAATGAATGAATTACCCCTACTAGAATAAATTGGATCAAATTATAACAAATGCTGGCTACGTGGACAAATACAAATTAGCCCAAAGTAGCTTAAATCCCTCAGAATTAGTTCCTAATGAGATAAAATATTTTTTAACAAAAGATTTAAAAATTATTTTGAACAATTTATTACAGGTTTAAGTTGATCTGTGAAGTTTTCATCTGGATGAACTAGTTACAGCTGGATCTTTAAGTCAGCCACAGTATTTTTTAGTTAAAGTCTATTTTGACCAACTGAATTGGATGTATTTGCTCTAACCAAATTTGGTTTGGCTCTGCCTAATCACAGTGATCTACCTACTTTAGTTAATTAAAACCAATTCTCATTTTATCAGCAACTTTAAAATACACATTAACCAGCTTTAATGCACTGTGTGACATAAAGTGGCCAGAAATAACAGTTGGAACCACTTTGTTGGTATTCATGCCCACTCTTAGTAGTTCTGCACAGTGGTCCAAAAAGTGGGTCACATGGTCAAAAAGTGTAGGAGAGGTTGTGTGTACTTCCCCCTCAGCCACTTTAGCGATCCATCATACCTCTAAAGCAATTTTTAACCTTCTTAATTCATAGCCACTAGTTTAAATAGATCAGAAACCATCCTTGAGAAGGTCATACTGTTTCAACGGGCTCTGACCAGCTCTCTCTGCAGTTATTATTGAATATTTGGGAGCTCCGAGCATTTTAAAACCGTTTCAAACAGATTGACTTGGCCAGGATGTATCTGAAATGTACAACATTGTATTTATTTTCTTAACCTTTCCCCATGAAGAGGTGGAACATTTTCCATGCAGCCTGTAAAAGTAACCCAAGCCTTTGGAGGTACAAGGTAAATGGTTGCCTCACTCAGGGCTGGGCCAGGATGAGCTCAGGGCACCTCACACTGTATCCCCAGGAAGCCATGTATGCTTGTGTTAGGGTGAGGTGGGAAGGTACCGAGATAATCTCATCTTGGCTTCCGAAGCCTCAGAGTGTCTCCTTCTTGAGGCCAGAGGAAAAACTAGGTCTAACATGTTAACAGGTATTTGGAAATTGTCCTCAACATGGGGGTGTTCCAGCTCCTGCCAGGGTGTGGCAGGACGTATATAGAGGTGGGTTCTCATTGGGATTTCAGAGTTCCATTCATGGAGTAACGCAAAATGTCAATAAAAGACTCTTTATTCATAAATAACTGATAAGCAGTGATTTACGTCTGTACATTTACCTTGAAAAGTCTGTAACCATCCAGTTTTTTTTGCAAACTCTACATAAAACATCCAAACCGTCCATTTTGTTCAATACAATATAACACAGCTGTTTGGCATTACCAAATATATATGTATATATATTTATAGATATGTACATGTGCTGAAAAAGAAGCCAGTGCAGCCTTTTCTAAGAAGTCCATCCAAGTATTCACTGTACAACATTCAGAATTTACATTGATAATACAAGGCACAAAAAGTGTGGTATGAAGCCAAGGCTATGCTGTATCCAAACCTCTCCTCTGGCTTGCTCGCTCCTTCAGCCTCATGTCAAATTAAGTTTTGTTTGTTTGTCTGTTGGCTTTGAACACATCAAATAAAAGTTGAGAGTGGTATGGGGTTGAGATATGAATTGTGTGAAAGAGCCACTGCCCCTCCCCATGCCCCTTCTCCAAATAGAACAAAATAAAATCTGTTTTGAAATTCTTCCATACAGAAATGGTGGTAAATAATTACTCATATTTTTCAAGTTTGGTCAGTAGAATATGCAAATTTTCCTCTAGTTGCTTATATTTGCAATGTTTCTAGATTGACACTTGAGGGGCTGCATGTACCCACTGAATCAGTTATGAGGAATGGGAAATTTTAAGTCAGTCTTTATTCCAACTGAAAAGGATTGAATTGTTTTCCTGATCAGAAAGTTCCCACAGATTGAGTTTTTCCCACCTCTTATAGGTAAGTGTTGAATCAAATCGACTGACCTACTCTAGGTCAGACCCTGGAGAGACTTTCAGATTGAGATGTTTTTAGTTACCCTCTGATGAGGCTTCAATTGAAGCCCCCTGGTAAGGGGGCATCTCCCTTCAGCATCATCAGACCGCCCTGCTGGAGGGCATCAGAGTTATCAGAGCTGTTTCCGGTCGTAATGTCTGTGTCTCTGCGCCAGGGTCGTAAGGCATGCTGTTCTGCTCACACAGTCCCTCAAAGACCATCTTCCCTTTTCGTGATTCAACAGAACCACAGTTAAAGCTCTACCTCCCATATCAAATGTGAAGAGAATTGTATAATTTGTCCAGTTTTGGAATTTGTATGTAAATAATGCTTGAAATAGTGAAATACTTTTGGCAGTTAGCAAAATTTGAGGCAAAAGGACATTTTCAATATCATGCCCTTTGTAAAAGTGTTTAACATAATATTTCCATTCATGCAAAGAATTACATGATCAAATTTAGTGATATTTTATGATTCCAGGCTATAACTTTTTTGGGGAAAAAAGATGTACCCTCTGCCAAACTCAGTAGTAGGGGTAGGGGAAAACACTTTTAAGCTTAGGCATGAACATGAAGCTTACTGCCTTTTTAAAAAATCTTTGGGTTCAGATGAAGGGTGGGTTCTAAGACATGAAGTTGAATGTCACTGCCTTAGGCCCATCTCATGAGGACATTCCAAATCCATGATCTTCACAGCAAAAGGAAAATGCAAAGTAGCTGCTTCAAAAACCACAATTATTCTATGTGAGTGACAGTTCCTACTTCAGATCACAGTACGACACACTAGTGACTAATGGCCAGGTCCGATCTCCATCCCCTTTTGTCTTCTGAAAGAATATGGCCTACAAACTGCCATTTTGCTTCTTGGGGGTGACCCTGCGGGGGGATGTGAGGAGTCCGTGGCAGACACTGGCTCTCCTAGAACTGCTTTTGCAAAAAACACCACATGCTGTCGATACAGCCAAACAGCTTTGTAACTGCAGCTTTTGAAAGAGTTTGGAAAGTAAAAACACAAAATATGCAACACGTCTAAGAGTAGTAACATTTTCACTTTGTGACATTTGACAAAATACATTTTTGCTTGTAGTTCAGGAAAATTCTATGCAGACAAAACAGTGGAAACTGCGAAAAACGGTGGTCATTCAGCTTTTGGCTAAAGCAGCAATTTTCAAATACAGAACTATGGCAACTAACACCCAAGGGCTAATAAAATTTTGTCACTATCTGTATGACAACATTTTGCTCTCCCATTTGCTATGGATGTCACCTCTGGTCCAGTCAATGGGAGTTGCTAAGGATTCAGAACTCGGCAATGTTTCATGAGGAAAATGAATGGAAATGTGCCCCAGAACGGGCCAGAGAAGTACATTTCTCAGCTCCTTCCTGGTTCCTGTGACCTCCATGGGTCTGAAACAACGACCTCTGAGAAAACGTCACCTTCAGCACCTCTGATGGCTATATTATTCAACACCTTTACAGAGGGACTAAGAAACTGGAGAGAAGAATGGCAAAAAGGAAAGACAAAAGCACATCAAAAGATTTTAGGACGCACTGAAATTCACAGGTCGATTTGCCAGAAGTTTGACAAGTGGTCACTACCATCCAAAACCAATTATACCATTATGTTATTCTACCTTTGTTTACAATCTTGATGTTGAGAATTTCTGTTAGGGAAAATAGTTGCAATAAATCCAGAACTTTTAATCCAAAAAGAACCCCATTTTAGTCATCTGACTTGATATGCCCTCTCAAAGTCAACTGAAAAAAAATATATAAGGGCCATGGCAAAGGAAATCACTTACAGTTGAAGATAAAAATAATAAAAAAAGAAGTCCCCCTCTTTAAAGAGAACTGTGTCAATTTCTATTCATCTCTTGCAAAAAGACCAATAAAATTTTTGCAAGACTACAGCTGAGTTTTATGAGCCTTTCTGCACCAGTAAATGAAGTTTGCATTTCAATCCATAGAGTGAGCCTCCTTTTGGCTTAAAAGATTTTATTGTAAACTGCAAAGACTGCACAAGCAACGTTGTAAAAATTGTAAATTACCTTTATGGTGTTGGAGTCTGGTGCTGCTGTGAAGTTTACCATTTGGGTAGCATGATTTTAAGTCAAGTTTAAAGCATGACTATTAGATGCCTTGAGAACTGAAAGACTTGGCATTAAGTGGGATATTTTGTAAAAAAACTTAAGTAGCCTACCAAGTATTAACAGGCACTTTTAATTTCTTGGTTCATGTTGCTTCGGGACAATAAGACTTATAAAGTAAGTGCTTGGACTGATGAGTACATCTCTTTCAAGAGGGGGAGTTTGTGTTGACAGGCAAATATTCAAACAGAACAGGGTTTAGGTCACAGTGAGTGACCACAACTTCAATGTCAGTTAAGTCTTTGTGATCTGTGATTTCATGCCCCCCTCCCACCATCTTCCCCCCAACACACACTTTGGCTTGTAAGTCTCACAAGCCTGGGTTCTTTTTGGAATGTTACTGTAAAATACCGCACAATCCTGACATGCAATGGCCACTGAATTTCATACATTTCTGTAGAAGTCCTATGTAGGATCCTAGCAGAATTCAGTAAGAAAGGTAAAGAGGGAACAAAATGGGCCAAAATATGGATTTGAACCTTGGGCTGAAATCAGAGGTGAATTATGTGAATTTGCTTCCTTTGTCACTCATTATGATGTGATGTGTGATGACGAAGTGCATTTATAAAACCCAGAGCCCCCCAAAAAAAATCCATGGAGGAAATTCCAGATATTCAGGGATTGATAACAACCACTTATCTTAAAATAAACTAGATAGATTCTAGGGAAAACATTAAAATTTTTCATGTTTTTAAAATATAAAATATGTATCAAAAATCTAAAAAGGAACTGTGTGGATTCACAGAGTAGGTGCAACACTTATAAGTCCAATTAGAAGGGAAGAGGAAAAAAGGGTAGGATGGTTTAAAACAAAAATTCCCCAAGAAGGATACTAACAATCTTCATAGTGTTTTTTTTTTTACTAATTATTCAACAGTTAATGCAGATTCTTTCTGCATATCACCCATGCCAGTTAATGTCAAGTTTATTTTGGATGCTTGACCAGCTACTTCCACTACTTTCTGTTTCAGAAATTATATCAGGGATTACACGATTTAACTTTCATGCTTCTTTTGTTCCTTATAATGAATAAACAAATTGAGCACACTAGCAAAAGGATATTTTCATGATCTGGATGTGGTATTTTGAAAATATGTTTGACAGTTCTAAGAGGACTTGGTTGTCCATGTAATATGCCTTTGGTTCCTGAGAAAAGCAAGATGCTTTTGAATTTCACACAGCAGAGGCTTCTATAAAATACAAGGGACAGACGCATATATATATACCACACATTAGTTAGAAAATGGCCAACACCTGCAAGGGTTCTTCAAAGCCTTACTCATGGCATCATAAATTTATCTTAAGTCTTTTTTTCACTTATGTGGAGATTCACAACATTTGCTTTTAAACATGGGATCTACAAAAAATTGTTTAAAAAAACTGATCATATCTATCTCCAATGCCAGGTACTCCCCCCATTCCCTGTATATTTTTTATTTTATTCTAATGTAGCCAACTGCTGAGTAGCTGATCAGCCTTGTGGTTAACCTAGGTCCTTGACTTTGGTTGTCCTGATTGTGGACAGCTAAGGAAAGCATCCACCTGAGGATGAGCAGGAGCAGATCTTTTCATCTTTACCCTGACATCTTGTCAAAAATGATTAAACAGGATAAAAGATGAAGTCAGGTGTGAAGATGGGGGTCATGAATTATCTGTGGATTCTAATCCTCCACCATATCATTGCCTCTTATTTAAAACAGAAAGTAGTACATTAATGGTGCTATAGAGAAAGCATACTTGGTGAGGTCGAGTTATCAGAGCCTGAAGGTTCCCCGAACAGTGCATATGGTTTCCAGGACATTGTGGTAGAGGTCTCTTTCCTCGAATATTATTGAGAGCAAAGATTATCTGCTAATTTCCCGAGAGGCAGAAGGAGGGGACCTATGGCCCTGTGGAGAAATTTGGTGATAACATAGTACCAAAGGCTAGAAAAGGTCAAGAACCTGGATAGGAAAGTACGGCAAAACCCCTTCATCCCTTATAACAGCCATGCTCGGGAAGTGGGGAAACACTCCCATCCCAGAATTACAGTTTATTTGACATCTATGGCATCTGCAGTTCCTGTTTCCTTGGGTCTAATTTGACCTCTCTCATCTCCAAATCCATGTAATAAGCTGTGTGCTATCAGCACTCCGCAATTTGAGTGGCTTAACTGGGAATAGAGATGGCTCTGCTTTGTTGAGTGAGAAGAAATACATTTCTATATTGAAAAGTCTATGGTGCTTGAAACCTTTCCTCTACTATATGGGTAAGGAAGGAGAATGCGGGTAGATTTGTCTTTGAAGAAAATGAAGGTGGGATGTACTGCAAGAACTAGTCTGTGGTCTATCTTACCTCTTGATCTTGTCTCCATTGAGTGGCTAGGACAGATAAGGAATTGGTTGGTGCTGGTGTGATGTACCCAGATTCTAAATTCTAAATGCCCTCCTTGATGTTGTTACAGTCCTACAAATGGGTTGGTAACCCAGTTTCACTTCTAAAAGCCAGTTTTACAGTGATTGCTGACATTACAGATGCCAGCTGGTAGAAAGCTCTTGATGATCTGGTACCAGAATTGGCTGGCCCTTTGGGGCACATCATTAAAAACTTGTTGAAAACATGCACTTACTCATTCTCTGCCTCCCCAACGTTTTTGTAGCTCATCTTTCCCCATAGTTACTTCTGTCTAGTTATACCCTCACTTTTATCCTTGCCACCCCAAATCTGAGAAGTTCATCAAGTGTTAACCCATGTGTGGATTCAAAGGAGACAGGAGAGCCCTCTTTTATTTAAGAAAGCTTATACTCTTCCCTATTAACATGTTTTACCTATACTAAATTCAGTTTCTTCAACCAGGGATTGTCACTGGTTATAAATGAAGGCTGAATTTCCCAAATGCCACTGGGGTAGAAAGCTGCCTCTTTCTTCCATTTAAAGCAAATGTCCCGAAGCTGGCTGGCTATCACTCTGTCTCTTGAGAGCAAGTGGACTAGAGTCCATTTTGCCTGCTGTAGTTGAAGTCGGTTTCATCAAGCTGGGATTCCGTAATGTTTGAGAGTTTCGTGTGTGTCCTCCCAATCTCTTCCAGGGCACAGGCCAAGGAGTCAAGGTCACCATCATGCTGATGACGAGCTTCCCACAGGTTCAAAATGACAGCAGATGGGCTACTTTGTGTAGCAAAATAAGATAAATTCCTAGACAGAGAGTTAAATAAAAAGAATAACAAAACAGAAATGAGTATAGAAATAAAAGTAGAAATAAAAATCACTATAAGGAAATTAGAAATGAATTGTAATGGATATTATTATAATAGAAGTACAAAGCTCCCGAGGCAGGTCTGGGAGAAGTCTAGTTTGTAACTGAACACTCAACTGCAATTGTACGTTGGAATATTACCAATGACCTTCTTACCCTCCAGTTCTTTTCTGAGTCCTCATCTTCCCTGAGCTCTGTGTGTTTGTATATTTCTCCCTGATTATCCCCCTTGAAAATTTCTATCTAATTAGCGTATGTGATTATGTGACTCATTTCTATATTTTCAAAATAGCTGACCCTTTTCTCTTCCATGGTAAACAATAAGGGCTGTCAATTTTTTTATCTTTGATTTCTTCTTTCTCTCTTCGGTAGGCTCATGTACTAAGTGGATTAGTTAACCCTCTAAGTAGATAGTGTCTCGATCTATACCTCTGGTCTTATAGGTTAATGTGAGCCTGTTATAGATGTTTAAATGGCCTTAGAATCACTCCAGTTAGGTATCTCTCCTCATCCTCAAACTTAACACATCAGAAATTTATATATAATTATAGGCATTAATATATATTAATATATTGTGTAATTAATATATTTAATATGTATATTATATAATTTTTAAATATAAATTTATGTACATAGTCTTCATGCCTCAAAATTGGTTCTCAATTTGCTGATGATACATATATATATCAGTAATTACCACTATCATTCTAATATCTCACACTAGGACATTTATTTTTGGGTCTTTATGTTGTTTCTTTCTTTGTGACATACTCATCAGTTTCACCCTTCTTTTCCATTCATAGTACTTCTGTTTAATTTATGCTGTCATTTCATGGCTTAAATCACAGCAAAAGCTTTACAGCTCTTTATGCATCCAAACTCTTATATACCCTGCATCCTATTGCTTCAATTATCAGCTATCTACTTTACTTGTTTTCAGTGTCTTTCTTGGTCTGCCCTCAATCTAGATCAGGCAATATGTATATATTTTTACACAATATTCTTTTGTCCTTTCAGCCATCAGTACTCACTTACATAATACATGGCTTCTTACTTTTATTCAGTCTATTTTGTTCACTGGGCATGCTCACTCTCTCTATCATCTGTTCATCAATATCCTACACTCCTACAACCTGGTTTAATTCTCATCTCTTTGCTCAAAGTGATTTATTTCCTCTCTGTACTCTTTCTATGCTTGTGCTTAAATTTTCATGTGAGTAAAATGCTTATATAATTCATGTGTATGTGCTTGGCCTTTCCAGTGTGATTGCAGACAACTTAAGGGGAAGGATCATAGCTAATAATTTTCTGATTCTGCAGCAGCACTTATCATAATGCTGTGACAGGCGTTGATTCAATACCCATCGGCTGAGTGATTGGCATGAGCTTTTTTCAGATGATATGGGATCTTCAGTGAAAACAAATGGTAACCTTTTGGATAATAACTTTGCTATGATGAAGACTAAGGCAACACAAAGTATTAAAGGTCACAGTTTTTCACAGGTACCTTTTACAGCAGGGATAGAAATGTCACCTCTGGTAAAATTGTGATAAGTTGAAAAGAGTTTCCAGAGTCAACCAAGAGTTGCCTACATTGAGGGTGGCACTACTTTCCATCAGCACACTCAGCGTGTAATCACAATGTAGGCGCACACAGCGAAGATCGCTTAGAAGAGAAGACAAGCTCTTAGGGGCACATTACCATTCACAAGCAACACACAGGACTTTATTCATTTTTGAATGAATAAAGTTCTGTTTTATTCAAAGGTCTTCAGGGATCGCTTAAAGCCAGTTGGTTGCCAAACAGCATAAATATCAGGGTACTATATATGCTTTCCACTTCACCCGCATCTTTAATTGAGAAAGGGAGAAGGCCAGCTTAAAAATGTTCTCTGGTGCTTTTGTTTTCCCTTCCTTCCTACTCCACCTCCAGCCCCTCCCCCCACCCCAGCAGCTCTAAAATCAAGTATTGTTACTTATTTTTACACTCATAGAAATGGCAAAGCAGCCTTTCGTGGGTCGTTGAAGGGATTCTGTTTTCTCTGATTTAAGAGCTTTGTTTTCACGATTGTCCCTTCTTCCTGGTCATGTTGATATGTTTGTAGGGAAGTTGTTACATCACCAGGTCTATAAGTAAACAGACACACCCAACCAACATTTAGGCGGAAGGTACAAACTGGAGGAAGAGGCAAACTTCCCATGTACTTTACGTGAATAATGACCCTGGGACATGCATATGCTCCTGACATGAGTAAGTCTTTATCCTCTCCATTTTCATTTCAAAAGGGAAAAGAATGCCAGCAAGCATGACAATAAAAGCAGCACAGATTTGTCATCACTTTATTGAGAGTTTATATTTTGTATATTTGCTGTTTAACAGCCATGGCCTATGTCCTATGGGAGTGACTTTCAGAATTCTTGTAATCCCGGTAACCCCAAAGTCATACTTTATGCTATAGCAAGGATTGAGAAATATTTCTGTCAATGGCCAGATAAATATATTTTTTTATAACTTAACCTCATACGAGTTGCTGCCCTCTCCAGCAGCTCAGCTCTGCATGAGAGTGACAGCAACCATTGACAACACATAAGTGAAGGAGGGAGCATGGCTCTGTTCCAAAAAAACTTTATTTAGAGACACTCAAATTTGAACATCATACAGTTCTCGCATGTCACACAATACTGCTCTTCTCTGATTATTTTTTTCCTGACCATTTAAAAAAGTGTAAAACCTAGTCTAGCTTCCGGGCTATGGAGAGCAGGTGGTGAGCCAGATTTGGCCTGAAGGCCATTGTGCTGATCCCTGTCTCCACCCTTCACTACAGCTGGATCTCGATTTCCAGAGGTAATAGTGGTTTGAGAGGAGATTAGACCAAACGTTTTGTTTTGTGCTGCATTTGAAAAGAAGCACCTGGAGGGTCAAAGTTGCTGAATGCCAGAGCTGCAGGTTGCCCTAAGCACTCTGACAGCTTTCTCCTCAGGCACTGTTCTAGATCTTTGACATTTCAAGACAGGTGAGGAGGAAGACCTGGGCATAAAAACAGTATGAAAACTTTAGGAGAAGCATACAGATGGATGTGTTCTGGAGGTTTTCATGAATCTTTGTCCCAATGCAGCCTTGGAAAAAATCATAAATCCGTGGGGGTGAGTGGGAAGGTTAGCAGAGGTGGGGAATGACTTCTGCCAGCCACATGGTTCTGAAATGTCCTGCTTTGTAGAAAAGGCACCGAGGCTAAACGAAGGGAAGTGATCAACAATGGCAGGAACACAGCACTCATCTGGCACAGGTCTCTGCACATATCGGAGCAAGTGAAACGTGCTCCCCAAGCCTGTTTCAGATTCATTCTCTGAATTTCTGTAAGGGCGCTGGCTCAGCACAACACACAAATCTCAAATTCCACTTCATTTCCATAGACACATATAGGAGCATATCGGCCTTATTAAAAATGATTCAATTAGCTTTGTGATAAAGAGACATCCTATGAAACTACATTTATCCATCTATGACAGAATAATTAACATATAAAAAACCCTAAAACCCCAATGCAATCAGCTATTCCTCAGACAGCAGAATTATGTTACTGCTTGCATATGTGCAACTGCATTATGATATTTTTTGAAAATTGGTATAGCATATACCATATTTGGTTATGTTCATGCCACTCTTTAAATTATTCTGATCCCAATCTTTGTGATCCATTTCATTTCACAATCATGCTGGTGCATTTGGACACCAGGAAGTATATGCGCAAATAACTGAGAGAATATTGTTAATACTAGAAAAGAGAATTCATAGCAATATTTGATTTTAGGAAATTTCCTGAGTATCTTTGATTATTTTTTTGAAATGAAATAACATTTAGCAAAAACAGTAGTCCTGAAATTCAGGTGAATGCCTTTAAACACAACTCATTTTTTTCCTTTTTAAAACATGTTTAAAGAAACGAATGTTTGCTTTCATCTTAGATTCTTCAAATTGTTTTATTTTACGTGGTGAACTTTGGGGAAATCTTTTGTCTTAGCCTTTTCAAATTCTGATCGACTGAGGTAATTTTGAAAAATAAGGTGTTTTTTTTTTTGGTGTCATAAAGATGCAGTATGCTATGCAAGTGAGATTATGTACTCTGTAAATTTTAGGAATTTATTTTAGAATCATTCTATGTCTTTGGTGAAATTCATTCCTCAGTGACTTTTATCTTTTTCTTTGGAACTATCACTGAAAGAGTACAGATAAGCTGTAAAAAACCCATGCTAAGACAGCTTTATAGATTCATCCACCTAAGTTCATTGCGTAGCAATGGTTTATTAAGTTTAATATTGTTTATTAGCCTGCATACTTTCTATTCACTTGAGCTCCTGGGGGTTTGTTTTATTACCATGATTAATTTCATCTGTTTGAGACTTCCCTCTCCCCCACCCTTGATCCTCAGCTAAATCCCATGCTTTGTGTGGAAACCGGGGCAGAACTGGGATCATAAATCTTTACCTTAGCAATATTGCTAGCTAGACAGAGGCCAACTTATAATGGTGTGTGTGTGTGTGTGTGTGTGTGTGTGTGTGTGTGTGTGTGTGAGACAAACTGAGTTTTTATATAGAATCTCAGGTTTCAAAATACATCTTCAAACTAATGACTTTGTTTAACCAGTGATGGAAATTTGGTTAGATTTGGGGATTTTTGGAGCAGGTTACTGTGCCTTCCGTTTTCTTTTTTGGGTACAAAGGGGGGAGGCTTGAAGGAACCATGGTAAACAGCATATAAGGTCTTTATATGCTGTTGTAACACAGGGTTAATTTTATGAAAAGGAAAAGTGTCTAGGACTCCATTTGGTGTGAACTTAGAGATACCACTCTTTCTTTACACCTGAAAGCTGGATTCAAATGCAGCTGTCTTAGGGAATAGTAACGTCTAAACCCTCAATCAGTGAAGAGAGATTAGATAGCAGTAATGGAGGAAGGCGTGGGCCTGTGGCTCTATCTTAGCCTTTGGGGAACCGCACTGATGAGCTATCAAGGGCACATTGCGCTTATAGCTGGATTTTTGTCTGAATTCCAGATAACAAATCTTTTATTTTAGTTACTTAGAACCATATTACCAGGGGGCCAATATACCTATGCACAAGCTGTGAGCTCTTCTTGTGACTGAGAATGATTTTCCCACTAAAATATAGCAGGGGACCGCCCTTGAGCTGCCGCATCGCATCTTTAGCATTGAAGATACCGCGCCCCAGGTCCAGGACACAACTGCATTCAGAGTTCAGGCTCACATCCGACACTGCCAAGCAGAAGGGAGCACTTGCACGTCTAACAAGTAGGCAGCAGGTTTGTTTATATTCTACAAACTGTTGTCATGCATGTTAAGACAACTTTTTTGACATTAAATAGGATATTTAAAAAATACCTTCTGAGTTAGGCTGGCAGTATAAAAAGTGAAAACTAAGTTTAGCTGCCTGTAATAAATTGGGAAACTTCATTATAAGAAGAGTACATAATCCTACTTACTGCATAGTACCAAATAGGGAGTTGAAATATAGTCATAATGAAAGAAAATAATATTCCTGCCATCATCCTAATTGTCTCGTTTAATGTAAGCCTCTTATGTGACCAAAACCAATCCTCCATGTGGTTCTTTAAATGCAAATAGGAGAGAAAAACGCCACCATTTATTCCACACAGTAGTAATTGGACACACCATGAGCATTTGGCCTGTCTAGCTTTCCTTTACAAACTTCAGGCTCACTGGGCACTCACCAAACAGCAAAGCAGCCTCCAGGATAAAGCAAGTCAGTGTTCCATTCTTCCAGAATAAGCACAAAGTGTGCACCATAATGTAGCCTGTGCCTGCTGAACCCTCGTGCCTTCAAATGAAAGAACGCTGGTGTGGGGAGAACCCAGAAGGAGAGGGACAGGCAGTGAAAACACGCCAAGCTCCATTCTGCTTTGCCCTGGGAGTGTTGCCTTAATTTTTTTTAGGCCAATCAGTTTAGCAACAGAATTCCCCTCCTAGTTCTTCCTTTTGTCTATTGGACTGTCCAGCTCCTGGAAGGGAATAAATAGCAAGGATTCTTCCTTCTTTGGGAAACGTAGTGAAAGCCCCGGGGCTCTCAGGACGGCCTGTGAGTCGTCCGATGAGAATAAAGCCAATGGTAGGCCCTGTTTTCAGTTTTCCAGTTTCATCCCCAGCAGGGTAAGTCCATGTTAACATCTCATATTTGGAACTGAAGGGCATTGAGGACTACCAAATCAAATCTCTTCTTTGAATTGGGGTATGTCATGGAAAAATAGGTCACATTTCTATTCATTTTCCACTTCAATAACCTTGAGACATTTTCAAGCATCTTGAGGGTGATGCAGAATGACCACCCTTTGTCCCAAGAGGAGAGACCACTGCGCTGAGGCTGAGTGAGGGCAGGGTGAAATACTTATACTACTTCTTTTGCAAAATACTACGTGTTTGACTAAAAGCTCACAATTGAAAAGAAATAGTTAATTACTTAAAGGATACTCTAATGAATTAGGTATAATCCTTCCTATGATTTCACTTTCTTAAGTTATGAAAACGTCATATTCAGGTGCACCAATATTGTCTGCATTTTCAGGTCCTGCTTGAGACAGCATTGTGGACGGGGATTATTTAGACAACAGGGGACTTAGCATGTCCATCTTTCCTGAAAATTGTAATAGCTTCAAGGAGGAATGCTTATTTCTTCAAAGATCAGAGCAAATTCACCCCTTGCCTAGAAGGTATGCAGAGTCCCTTGACGCCCCCCACCCCTCACCATTGGGGGTTTGCAGTGGGAGGATGACTTTGGTTCTCCTAGAGGAACATAAAAAGCTACTCTTCCGTATTGCCTTAAGGATGGACACCTGCCACTTGCAAACCATATACAGCGTGTTCATGGTTGAACTTGTCCCAGGGCTGTCTGTTTCCAGCTTCATATTAGTGGGGAGTTTCATGACTCATTGACTTGGGTGGACTGAAGCCCACTCACTCACCACTTTGCTGTGCTGGGTCCCTCTGGCTTCACTGCAAGTCCTCTTTAAGTTTCAGACCCTGCATAGATCCACTGGGCAAGAACCTGGAAATCGGATTTGAGCTGCATCATGTTTTACCTCCAAGGACCTATGTAGTGTTGTACCCCATGTATTAATTCTCTTTAAGAGAGTCATGGACATTGTTTTTTTTTTTTTTAGAAATGGCAGCCTCCCATCATTTCCACATTTAAACATTAGAGTGTATTTACTAGCCTCTGGTTTGCAGAACTGAGAAAGCTTAGTTTGGTGTAATCATGGTAAATCCCCAAACACAGGATGGAGAGACCATCCCAGTGGTCACTGGCCTGACCACCTGCAGTGGCCTTCTTGTGAAGCAGGTAGTATTCTGTATGCATTTTCTCATCATCTTCTCTCTGTTTTCTCCTTCCTTCCTTCACCCCATAAGAAAGCTAGAGCTGGGACTGTTCTACTTGCAATGAATTCTCAACAATTATTCAGACATAGATTAATAAGCTCCCTTGTGACCTTCCTTTGTCCTCTCTCCTTGCCCTCTGGCCATTTCACTGTTCCTGTACAGCCAATTAAGAAGGTGGACAGAGGAAATGAAAGGATAGGACCTTAAGGTGAGAAGATTCCTGTTTCTCACTAGAGGTCCTATTAAAAAGATTTGGTGGAAAAACAAGTTATTGTAGTACTGCTGGTCAGCCATGAGTTGTGAAGTATTTTATTCATAACTTCTTCACCATCACCCATGACCACTAACATCTAACATTTTAGACTAAAATACGTCTAAACTATTTGTAACCAGTTGACCAATAAGAAATATATTTTTCTGGAGGTGCTTGTAAATTTTCAAATAAGTATATATTATTAAAAAAAACTATTAATAAGATGCAGTTTATTTGCTATTTTCCATTTTGGAATTCTTTCTTCCATTTCGGCTGCTTCTCCTCTATTCATCCTCCTGTATCTCATGCACTTTATCCACCATCTGTTCCCATAGCAACTTGGTCAAGCTGCCTATGTTTTCACAAGGGTTTTTGGAATATGGAAATCATGAGACCTTAAGAAGAGAATGGTCTAATAGTACCAGGTACTATCTAAGACCTGAAAGAAAGACAGGAATTCTCCACAATGTAAACCTGCTTTCTTTTGAAGCCAACTTTCAAAATCCTCTGATGCTTATTTTATCTATCGTATTAGTATGAGGCAAGTTTTTAAGGTCAAGTACGCTATACAATGGAAATGTTCATGTCATTCATTTAAGAAAAAATTGTTGATTTGCCTATAATATATGTTTAACTGTAATTAAAAAAATAAAGTATCATAAAGATGCGAAGTGCGAAGGAAGTTGAGAGATGGGAGAACACTTCCAGCTGAAGCAGCTAGTGTCCAGTATTATTGAATTTGTTTAGTTCTCAGCACTGCTGCCCAGCATCTACTCCTGTGCAGTCAATTCTCCATTTCTCAGCCCTATCCCCCTACCCATCACATGTAGCCAAGAACATTGAGACGGAGAGCACTGCATTGGAATTTATAGAATAAAGGCACAATCTCAGCTTGGATGTGCAGCAAGTAGGGGCTCTGAGTAATAGAGTTTGCTCACAGAATCTGTAGCCACCACTGTTTTCCGTGACATTCTTTGCTAGGCTGTGGCTCTCACTTAGGGCAATCCACATGCCAGGTTGGTTGCAAGGCCACCCGTGTTGCTTCTTTATAGCGTAGGCCACTGACATTTCTCACAGTCTCATCGCTTGCTAAACCTTTAACTTTACATTCCATGCCTTTAACTTCCTATTCAGATCTAAGTAGACACTTGTTTGGCAAAAAGGCAGATTATCATCAGTGACATTTGCATTTACAAAGAGGAGGGTAAGAGAACACTTGCACTGGCAACAAAATAAAAACAAATGTTTCCCTCTGCTTCCTTTGCAAACTCCTCCTTGGAGGGCTGTTGCTTCACTAGCTTTTTAACACTTACGGAAATTGAAAGAAGGGGAAGAGGTAGGTAGGTGAATGTGCTGTCACAAAATCAAGGTCAGTGAATTCTTTTAATAGAAAGACTGACTATGTGATTTGGGGTCATCTTTCTCTTGTGAGCCCAGAATTGATGTAATCTCAACGTACGGAAAGCTTTCTTACCCAAATATATGGGCATATTGGCAATGTTAGATTTCTGTGTTTTTACACACATTGATGATCAGTTCTATACCACATCATTTATAACCATAAGAGAGCAAGTCCAGTGACTTGGGATTACACAGAAAGTTGTGAAAGTAGACAAATCACATCTGAAAATCCCCTTCATCTCTGTCCCCTATGTTTCTTCCCATGTAGAAGAAGAGGCTTGGGTACAGAGCGGGATGGAAAAGCCCTAGCTCCCAGTGTTACCATGAAGCAATAAGATCCTGAAGTTTTTACTAAGTAAGGGCAGACTCATTTAAATGAGGGGTCAGAAACTATGTACTATAGGCCAGATATGGGCCTTTGCCTGTTTTATAATATAGTTTATTAACACATGTTCATGCCTATTTGCTCTGGCTGATTCGTAACTACAGAAGTAGAGCTGAATAGTTATGCGTAGTCACAACATATCCTGTATGGTCTAAACAATTTACAGGGGTTCTTTAACAGGAAGTTTGCCGGCCCCTAGTTTACATCATTCCTAATTAGACTACTTTGGGAGAGTTAAGTTCAAGGATACAGAGGAAATGCCATTCACTGATGTTGACTATGTTAACTAAATGAGATTTAACAATAGGAGCAGATTACATGTATTTATGCTATTCCAATTTGTTATTAATTGTGAACATTTCAAAGGGAGTAACTACCATTTATTGAAAATCAACATTTTCTGGGGACCATGTTAGAAACTTTCCAAAGAGTAGGTTGTTTGAATTTCTTACGCCAAGGAAATTTAGGCTTTCCTGGAGAAGGTATCTTGGGGAAAAAGAAAAGCAAGCAGGCAGACACACCAAGGGCTAACGTTTCATGACCCTAGACACTGGAGGGGTATTCTGCTCCTGTGTAGCCATTTACCACTCATTAGAGCCCGGTGCCAAAAGGATGTGAACCTTAGTCTCCCAGTTTGTGATGCAGTTTCCTTACTGTGCAAGGTCAGAAGCCTTTGGAGGCACAAACTGTAGCTCTCTTACATGTGCTCCAGATGGACAGTAAGTTGAAACAAAGCAGGCTTGTGCACACGCTCACCCAGCGAAGCGCTGCCAGCACCCATGGGCACGTGGGGAGCTTGGGCAGTTACTTTCTTATCAATGACAAATTGAAAACCGCAGACTCTTACAGCCAGGATGGATTAGGAAGTGAATGTAGTACGGCTTCTGGGAATTGTATTTGTAGAAAAGAAATAGGAATAACCGACATCAGTTGTAGAATCAGGAGGGCCCTGCAGATCTTTTGAGTCCCTGCCCAATTCTCTTTTTTAAAACAAATTCTGTTTTCTGGGTTAGCTTTAAAAAAATTTTTTTAAAGATTTTATTTTATTTTATTTTTTTAGAGAGGGGAAGGGAGGGAGAAAGAAAGGGAGAGAAATTTCAATTTGCCATTGCCTCTTGCGTGCCCCACACTGGGGACCTGGCCTGCAACCAGGCATGTACCCTGACTGGGACCTGAACTAGCAACCTCTGGATTCATAAGCCAGGACTCCATCCACTGGGCCACACCAGCCAGAGCTGTTTCCTGAGTTAGTTTTTCATTCTTGTCCCCACGCTGTTCAGAAAGTGAACTTGCCCTAGTCATCGTGCTCATGTTATAAATGAGACATCTCATTCTTTTTCAAAGTTGCTGGGAAATAGTTAAATTATTATTTTTCTTCCTGTACACACATTCACTTTTGCATTCTTACATTTTCAATATATGTCCTTTCAAGTGTCTGTTCTTCTCAGGCCACTGGCTCTGTAAATTCCATTTCTCTTGCGTCAATGCCTCCTCTCTTGATTCCCCTCTGTGAACCTGACTGCTTTCTAGTTGGGCCCTTTCCTCTTGGATTCTGGATCCCAACATTCTGTTCTTTCTTGGACATCCACCTCCCTTTCAGAGATGAAAGAGTCAGGTGAAAAGAAAGAACAAAAAACGCAAATGACAGAGTAAGCCAAATAGTAAGGAAATAAAGCTTTGCCTGAAATGAAAGAAAAAAAAATAGTACCGAAGAAAAGGGAAATAAGTTGGTTCTGGCAAAACTGTTCTCTTGTCTGTTCATTCTGGAGCACGCAAGCTGGGATAGGGAGAGGGGAGATACTATTCGTCAGTGCCTCCCCGTGCTAGGTGTCCTTCGAATGCAGCCTGCCCAGCACTGCTGCTCCAAAGAGCATTGCCCCGCTTCTTCTCACCTGATGTCATAAAGCTCGTTAGGAATCTCTCCGTTCTATTCTCAGCTCAGCTAAATGTTAACACAGTAATGAGTGGTGTCAGTTTAAGCAGCAGACTCATCCACGGTGCCTAGGCACACTTTTGCTTGTTGAATGCCCTCTGCCAACTTCCTTTGTCATATTGAGCTACCCACTTCTGCAGGCTGAGCTTGTCCCCATTAAGCGTCAATGATGCTTCAAGTTACCTGCTGGTAGGGCGGGGGTTTGAGAAACTTGCTTGTTCGTTTCTCCATCTCATAGTCTCACCTTGGGATCCCTCACAAGCACTAAGGTGACCTAGTGCAAAGCTCATGTTTGTGTGGCCCAGTTAGCAAACCTGGGGATGGGACCAGGACTAAAGCAGTACTTTTGTAATGTCCCACCACCAAAGGCAGAGTGGGGTGGTAGGAAATGCCATGCACAGTGTTGCATTCTTGCTCTTTCCCTATTTACTTAGTTGGACCTCTCATGAAATATGGCCGAGGGATGAAAGACAGCGGAGCCCGGAAGGCACAGGGATACCCCCAACCCACGTCATCTGTGAAAGCTCTTCAAGGAAAATCCTCTTTCAGAAGTTGCCCCACTTACCTGTTGATGCTGTTTTTCTGTGCTAACATCTGCCAGTCCTTGCCTTTGGCATTGGGGGTATCAAACGTAGCACAAATCCGCTGTCTGATGGAATAGGGGATTTTGAAGGCTCTGGGGCCAGTCTGCGCAGGGAAAGTGCTGTCCTCTTGTGCAAAGAAAGTGATGGTTTCTCTTTCACTCTGAAACAAAACAAGGAGAGCATGATTGGATCCAGGCGGAAGCATTACTGCTCAACACTTTCCTTTTCTTAAGAAAATCTGTGTTAACACACATGCATGACATGCTTGCCTATTTTTATGAACTCTAGAAGATATATTGACAAGTTCCTCTCCCTTCTAAAATATTAGATAACTTCTCAGTAGCCTAGTAAATTGTGTACTGGAGATTTATAACAGCATCTTGCACTCAGGGAAGTCACAATGATCAGCTTCCTGCATCTGAGGATATATCAGGTAGAGTGGAATTAGCCTTTTTTTGTTTGTTTGTTCTCATGGATCTAGAATCAATAGGATGAAACTACCAAAGAACAGGTTTCAGTTCAGTGTAAGGAATGGCTCTCTGACAGGGCTGACCGAAGATGAATGGGCTGATGGCTGGGCAGCCACGCATCAGAGAAGCTATGGAGGAGGATGGATTGTACATTGATCATCTTAAAGTTTATATTTTCCCCAGTCCTAAAGTTATGTGACTGTATAGTAAAAAACTTTGGCCTTGTTTTAGAAATAAACTGCTTTGGTAAAATGAGCCGGCCATGAGTCAGTGATGAGGTCTAGACTAGTGTGTGGAGAGGGATATGCTGGGAAGTTCTGCCTGCTATCTGCCCACCCTGCCTCGGATTTAGAGTTGTTCAATGAGGATTTGTTATTTCAGTACATCATAGCAATCAGGTCATCTATCCAACATGGAATCACATGGAAATTGGTCACATCGGAGTGGATGCTGACAAGTCTATGCGGACTAACAATATTAAGGCCTGAAAAGGATTTGATTGACTCACTCCCCTGATTATGATAGGTCATAAGACAAAGGGGATTCTGCAGATGTATTGTGATTGAGGTCCTTAAAAAGTTGACTGAATTGATCAGGAGATTTTCCTGGGTGGGCCTGACTTTTTTAGGTGTCCCTTAAAAGAGAGAAGGAAGGTCTTATCCAGAGTTCTCTCCTACTGGCCTAGAAGAAAACAGCCAGTCATGCTGTGAACTGTGGGAGAAGGGGCCGGAAATGAGGCTGGACATGAGGGTGCTCCCTGGGAGCGGTGACCCTACCCAACAGTCAGCAAGGACATGGGAACTTCGGGCCTATCGCTGCAAGAAACTGAGTTTTCCCCACAACCTGAATGATAAGCTTGGAAAAGGGCTCTGAGCTCCAGCTGGAAACGTGTGTCCTGCCACAGCCTTGTGAGACAGCCGTGCCTAGGCTTTGACCTAAAACAAAATGTGGGGCAGTAAATGGGAGTTGTTTCATGCTGTTAAATTTGTGGTACATTTGTGATACAGCAAAAGAGAGCTAATACAAAGGGAAATGAAAATGTCAAATTTGAGATTGGGTTGAGTCTACTTAGGACTAAACCCCAAGATGTCCTTTGGGTGAGGAACTTGTCACTTGACTGTCCTTCAAGTCAGCACATGCCTTTCTTGAACTGCCCTGTGATCCTACCCTTATTCTTCAAATCATTACACATCTTCTTACTGAGGGCACCAAGCCATGGTGGCCCTTTTTTGGCTAGTGCCCAGGCTCACACAGTTATAAACCTTCAGAGTCGATGAGTCTTACGTCCTCAAAAATGTAATTGAGGAAACTGGTTCATGCAGGGATCTCATCAATGACCAACAATGTGTTTTGTTTTTCTATAATCATTTAGCAGAGTTACATTTTGAGGTCTGTGTTTGGGAAACAATGCCTTAACCCAGCATTTCCAAAAGGGTATCTCAGGGAATAGTCCAAGGACGAGCACTCCCGTGGTCAAATCCATTTGAGAAATGCTGCATATTTTATCTTCTTTTTGGAAAATCAAAGCATGTGGTACCATATTAAACAGATTCTACTCACTGCTTTTAGTTCTATTCCCTGGAATACTATACAACAATGCCCATCAAAAGTCTTCCAAGAATTTGAAGTGAGCATGGGGTAATAAAAGTATGGTTTTCAGGGTCAGAGTATGAGTTTGGTCTTCTAGCTCAGTGATCGTAGGTGCTGCATAACCTCTGTCAGCCTCAGTTTGCTGATCTTGTGGCATTTTTCATAGACTCCCAAGAGGCTAGGAAACTTGGCAAAAGTCACCCGAGTGGTTTGAGACATAGCTAAAACTGGAATCTGATATCCTAATACCTACACAAGGACTCATTTCACTGTATCATCCTGCTTTAAGACAAGTACCAAGAAATCCACAGAGCAGGGTGGTTAAGAAAAATGCTCTCTGGGTGATAATTGGCATTATACTTTCAGGAATTAGGAGTAGGGAGGTCTTCAAGGAAAAGGCACTGGAGTTGGTCTTGAAGGATAGGTAACTATTGATTGAATAAAAATTGAGTGGATAAGTCATAATTTTAGGTAGAATAGAGAATTCCTTTCTGAGATGTTGTATAGTTATAAAATAAACTAATTCTGGCTTCTTACTGCGTACAATAGGTTACACTTTTTTTAAATCATAGTTTGTAAAATTCTTTCTAGATTTTAATAAAATTCAAATCAAATAGGAACAGTTTTCTTAAATATTTCCTGATTTAAGGCAGAATAATGTCCTTAGAAAGGATGACAGAAACTAAGAATAGAGGAATAAAAGGGATTCTATGCAGGAAAACATGGTAGTATGATAAAATGGCACAAGATGTGTTAACACATGAAAAGCTGAAAAGGTGGCTTGCCAGTGAAGCTGGAGACATTGAAAGTATCCACGCCGAAGGACTGCAGGGGAGAGAGAACTGGCTGCTGGAAACCTTCATGGCATCTACGAATTGACCTAGTGCACCAAGCTCTGCCTTTAGTGGTGATAGAAAAAAAGACCACCTTGATAAATAAAAGCCTTCGGAAATAATTGAATACAATTTGAAGGTGAATGAAATATTATGAGACTAACTAAAAAAAGTGTTTCTATTTACTACCCTTTACTAAGTGGACCCCCATTGCCTTTATAATTTCCAAATTTAAATATTTTCCATGCATAAAGATGATACTTTATGTAACATTTATGATGCATTCTAAAAGACATCTGGGCCAAGTAAAAAGAATCCTGTAGATACATCACATTTTCTGATTGTTTAAATATTCAGAGGAACAGTAGGTTTTCATGCTCTGCACATCTGAGATAAGCAGCTGCTACCTGGTTAGCTCGGGAGTTGTAAATCAGTGAGAAATTCTAAGTATTCTGTTTTGTAACAGACAAATCATCCCCAACTTCTACCACTTTTGGAAGAAAGATAAGAGAAATTGCTTCAAGGGAAAATTGTAACAAGTAAGAAATTACAATTTGGAGTTGTTTCTACCAAAAAATATATTCTTCAATAATATTACATTAATAAGGAATGATAAAATAAGTTACTTGAATATTCTTCTCTTCAATATTACCAAAATTATTTTGTTTTTGTCCACAGTTTTTAGATAGATGATACCATTGCTTTATAGAGTATCAATTGGTGATAATCATTAGTTAATTCAGTTTGGTTAAATTTGAGGAGAACCAACCTACCTCTAAAGGTTGACATGGCCACTTTAAAGAACAGAAAAGATGTATTAACTTGATCACTGAAATAATTTTTAGTGTGAGAAGATATGAATGATTATGTTTATCTTGCAAATAAGAGAGGCATGGAAGAATATAATGGGTGTGAGGCTGAGCACACAGAACCGAATGCCTTTAATGAGAATAATCACTGCATTTAGATATTTAAAGTCAATATTATTTTGTATGCACAATATTATATATCATTATGTATACATATGCATATATGTATCGCTTTTACCTCTTATGGTTCCACTGTTAAAATCATGAAGTGGCAACACTAAGATAACCCATTAAAGTAAGGTAGAGATTGGGAGCCTTAAAGCAAAATACGCAGGGACTTTTGGAGGAAGGGAGATATTAAAAATGTATTTCAACAAAATCTTTTAAAATCTTCAGAAGTTTTAGTTCCTTATCATTATAATTTTATTATTAACCAATAAAACCCTATTCTTATTAAAACTACCCAAAGCAGCCTCTTTCAGCCCAGCGGCCATGAAATATACAATTTAACAACTGATCTATTTATTACTCCTGATTGATACAGACTTGTATCTAGAATGTATCCTACTTTCTTCCCAGGTAATCCCAACTTTTCAGCACTTTATATATCTTCACTTTTTCTCGAACCATCTACCACAAAGGCCAAGTCATTTTTAAGAAGGAGATTGTTTCTGTGATCAGATGTAGCACCAGACGTGTGCTTTTCCAAGGAGGGAGACAGTCCTAGGGCTGGAAGGACCTGGAGTGATCATTTAGTCCAGACATCTCTTGGTAGGATGACCTATGTGGAGGAAATCTGTTCTATTCTTCAAGATCTGCAGAATGAACTCTTACTTTAGCCCATCACACAAATAGTTGCATCTCATCCTTCTACAGTTTCAAGGGAAGACTACCCCAAATTTCATGTACTTTCATACTCAAAGACAGAATCGCTGGTGCTGTGCTGTGTTACTAGTGCCGACATCTCCAAAGAGAAGGCTTACATCACAGACGAGGCCAAAGTTAGGACTGCTGAAGGAGCCCTCCTTGACTGGGATCCTGAAGCAGCGTCCTATGGAAATCCAGTCTTTGATCTTGGGGTCAGGTGTCTCAGTAGGGAACTCAGGCTACCCATCCTGTTAGCTCTGTGACCTTGGATATGAAGTTTGACCTCTTTGAGACTGTTACAGCATGTAAATTGTCATAGTATAACACTAATCCACAGAGCTCTGATGGTTGTGAAAGCCCATGAAACAGTGCCTGGAAATAGAGCAGCTTTCAAAAGTTATTAATTTTCTTCTCACATAAGAAATTATAACAAATTAGATTTGCCTAAAAAATGCAGTTTATTCCAAAGAGCTGAAGATGTGCTGGGCTGGATTCCAGCAGTGACACTTGAAGCAATTAATAAAACGATCCTTACAGGATCAGAAGGGCTCATAAAGCTTCTAAAATGCAGGAGCCTACAAATTGGATGACTGTAGTCCAACACTGAATATCTAAATATTATTTGCATACTTGCCTCCTTTTATAAAGAGATATTGTGATGTTATCTTCTTCAAGGCATTTCAAAGTGATTGTAAACCTTGTGAAGCATTAAAAAAGGAACTGGAGAGTAAAGGATGAGATTATGTTTATTAGCTCATTTTTCTTTCATGCACTTCAAGGATTTATGTAAGCAAGGAGCAAAGGTCCTGGGATGTATCAACTCGATCACGTTCCTTTCACATAGATATCCCGTAATGGCAGAACTTGATCCTCAATATCCAAGTGCCTTAAAACCTCTTTTAAGCTTAGAATTCCTAAGATGACCTGTTGACAGACCCTTTGGGCAATGGGCATTGGAGCCATCTTTATTTTCTGCCTTTTCCGTCTCCCTTCTGAATACTGGAAGGAAAACTTTAGTTTTTCCTTTGGTTTTTATTTTAAACTTTAGTACAATTTTTATTTTACTTTGAAATGTATTGTGTTAAATATGCCATGGTTGTTCAGGAAAGATACTCTAAAAATATCCTACCTAGGTTTCTCGATATACCTTCCCCATCAAAACTACTTTAGCACATAATGCTAATTGGTGATAATGAATGCAAATACTGTATAAACATGTCAGTTAAGACAGCTATCAATTTTGAGGCACAGTCCTTTTGAAAGCCATCCGCTCTTCAGAAAAACTGTTCGGGGAATTAGCAATATTCATTTTGCATGAACACCTAAATTGAAATGAGAATGGAGGGAAGTGATAATACTATAAGCCTACAAGTTTTCAAAGAAAAAAAAAACCCCTGAAATTGAGATGTATGTATACAAAATGTGTTAAACCTTCTCCCAAGCCAAAATGAATATGCATATATTATTTATATATTTACACAAAATATGTATGTGTGCATGAATGTGTATATACATATACATTCTCCAGTTGAACAGTAAAATGTATGTGTTTTTCTAAACGAGCCAGGGATTAGAAGAGCTGAACAGGAAGCATCACATGCCTTCCCTGACTCTACTCCGCAGCTCTCTCTCCATCCACTCTCAAATAACCATAGCGGGGAGAGGATGCCAATCAATCATGGCAGGCCTCAGCTATCTTTTTATTAAGGTTTTATTTATCTGTTTCTTTTTAGAGAGGGAAAAGGAGGGAGGCAGAAAGGGAGAGAAACATCCATGTGAGAGCAACATCGATCCCTTGCCTCTCGTCTGCGCCCCAACAGATGACAGCACCTGGAACCCAGGCATGCACTGCACCCAGCAATTGAACTGGCAAACTTTCACTTTGTGGGATGATGCCCAACGATCTGAGCCACTCAGTCAGGGCAGCTATCCGTTATCTTTTAGCAAGTGTTCCTTTTGGCTCTCAGTCTAAGTCTGCCCTTCAGTAGTGATGTCATTGGACAAAGTCCTTCCCCTCTTTGCACTTCTCATTCTACAAAGTAAGAAAATGAATTAACATCTACTCTATCTTATTGTATTGGTTAATCTCGGTTTAATGGAAATGGGGATGCGCAGAACCTTGAGCCTGGAGGGTCAGCCGAAGCCCTGATTAGGAAATAACACAAATGGGGACACTGGCTCCTGGAGAGCTAGTCAGAAGCAACAGAAAGCTGCCCGGTGGTAACCTTGTGCCTCTTTCTGGCACGTGCATGTCTCAACTGTACCACCAGCTAGTAATGAATTTCAGATGCTATTCCAAGCCCACTGTGGACTATTATTAGATTGCTGGTGGATTTCTGAATAAATAGCTCTGTAGCAGCTCCTTGCCCAAGGTCCTTTCACAGATCCTAAGTTCTGATGCATTGTTTTCCTGACCAGTGGTGAGCTCAGTTTAATCTGAAGCCTGAGAAAAAATTTCTTCTCCCTTATCAGCCATGAAGATTAAAAGAGCTGAATGACAATGAGTGAGATGGTCAGTTTTCAAAAAGTAGAGTTGCCAGAGAAAGTAAAGGCCAAATGATTTGTCCAATCAGTAATGAGGGTTAAAAAGAGTGCACTTTGAAGCTCTTTGAAGCTCCTTCTATAGCACCACTGTGATAGGTATATTATTCTAATTGTCCTTTAGAAATGGGGTCAAGGGGCTTGTAGACCAAGGACTCACCTCTAGGATTGATGTCTGCACTTGGAGGATCTGTTCATGGCCTTTGAGCTGCCGGATGCAGATTTTGCAGGACAGCTGGGTGGTGGTGGGCGTGTAGCGCTCCAGGGAGAAGGCACAGTGCAGGGGCTGCCAGTTGCTGCACCACACGCGGGAGAACGGGACTTCCTGCAGGGAGAAGGGGGGAGAAGAGGGCTGTGGCGTGCAGCGCCCGGCTGAGATGAGTGGAGAACAGGGGAGACTTAATAGCAATAATTATGATGGTGATGACGATGATTGCAGCAGAGGTAATTGCCTAAGTGACTTTGGTGGAATTGTTGTAGAAATAATGTTCCAGCATATGCCAAGCAGTACAAAAGTAATTAATGTCAATTCCAATGGATAACATTCAGATTCCAAAAACACACTGCAAGAGCTCAGACTTCACTTGGTGACACAATTAGAAAGAACGCCATCAAACATGAGTCATAATGCTTTTCGATTTAAAACATATTCTTAGAGCACACCTATGGCCCATCCTTCAACCTAGGCCTGGGGTATGGTTTCTTTTCTCACATAAACGCATATTATGTTAAAGAACTAATTGACCAGAATTTGTCCCCATACCACACACTCATGCTTAATTGTATACACAGAACACAATATTGCTAATGTATCCAGCATAAAATTATACCTGCTGCAAAATCACATACATATACCCACATTCCAGAGAGACACGGACACGCCGGGCCACCCCCCAGCAGTCTGGTTTGCCAGCTTCTCATTCAATTACACATTCCACAGTGCTGTGTGTGCTGCCTGCTGATGCCCAGACATTATACTGGATAAGCCATAAGAAACAATAGGAAATTAGGTTCAGTTCCTACTCTTCAGGGACTTAGAGACAACTGAGTAGCAAAAAATAATTTTTACTAAATGAGGGGGGACGTTGTAAAATCTATAGAGATCACCCTCTATCTACCCCTTACCAGTTTGTATTTGCCACTGAATGGACTGTGCTCGGGTCCAGTCGATACCCTGAAGTCAAAATATCAGAAACTGACATACTTTCATCTACTAAAAAGTCTCATGCCTACTTGAATCAGGCTGGGTCCTTGGCAATGATTCTGCATGTCCAGCCTCTCGTAACGTTAATCCTCACTTTTCTTTTTCTCTCCTCTCATTAATTTGCAGCTTTATCTGCTGCCATAAATATAGTTTCCTCTGATAGTAACATTGGAAAGTGGTCTGGAAGTTGAAACTGTGAAGTGTGATTGGTAATGAATTCAGCGTGTGTTATGAGACCACAGGCCATGATTAAAATTCAGTCTCCTTTCACTTTGAGGAGCCATGAGTTACCTAGCTATTCCTGAGCCCTGCTGCACACACTTGTGGTTTCCTAATTTTCATGATGGCAGTGTCACAGAGCCTGATTTTGGATACTCCCTGGTTGGGGGGAGGTGGGGGATGCGGACTTTAGGTTGCTGCACACCTGAAGGCAGGAGAGCCAGCTCTCAGGGAGTATGAGAGGGAAACTTAAGCATTAACCCTGTATCCCAGCAAGAAATGTAAGCACTGGGCATTTTTGTTCATTTGTTTGCTCTTAATCCTGAATCAAGGGCAAGGCAGTGGACCTTTGTTTCAAGAGGCAGAAACACGGACCCAGAGAAGGTCTGTGTGTGTGGTACTGTGTAGTGTTTCTTGACTTCAATCTTGTGCAGGATGCGGCTGTTAGGACGCAATGCTGCTTTGCCATTCTCAGTTCCCCCCTGCAGGGCAGGGGCTGGAAGCCTGAACACTACATTTCCCAGATGCCCTAGTCAGCAGGGAGTTCACATTTCCATCCTGCCCCTCAGGGTCACTTGTGCTAGACTTGGACAGTGGAGGAAGAACTGAAGCCAGTACTGCCCCTCTGACATCAGCAAAGGCCCAAAGGCCTTGGCTGTCAGCACATGTCAGCTTTTTTTTTAAATTATATTTTATTGATTATGCTATTACAGTTGTCCCATTTCTCCCTTATCATTCCCCTCTGCCCTTCACACCCCCTCCCACCCACATTCCCCCCTTTAGTTCATGTCCATGTTTCATAAGTTCTTTAGCTTCTACTTTCACACTATTCTTGCCCTCCCCCTGTCTATTTTCCACCCACCGTCTGTGCTACTTATTCTCTGCACCTTTTCCCTCTCTCCTCCTCCCACTCCCCTGTTGCTAACTCTTCCTGTGATCTTCATTTCTGTGTTTCTGCTCCTGGTCTAGTGGTTTGCTTAGTTTGGTTTTGTTTTTGTTTTAGGTGTGGTTGTTAATGTATGTGAGTTTTCTGTCTTTTTATTGTCCTATTTTTTAATCTTCTTTTTCTTAGATAAGTCCTTTAACATTTCATATAATAAGGGCTTGGTGATGACGAACTCCTTGAACTTGACCTTATCTGAGAAGCACTTTATCTTCCCTTCCATTCTAAATGACAGCTTCACTGGATAGAGCAATCTTGGATGTAGGTCCTTGCCTTTCAAGACTTGGTATACTTCTTTCCAGCCCCCTCTTGCCTGGAAGGACTCTTTTGAGAAATCAGCTGACAGTCTGATGGGAACTCCTTTGTAGGTGACTGTGCCTTTATCCCTTGCTGCTTCTAGAATTCTCTCTTTCATTTTAATCTTGGCTAATGTAATTATGATGTGCCTTGGTGTGTTCCTCCTTGGGTCCACCTTCTTTGGGACTCTCTGAGCTTCCTGGACTTCCTGGAAGTCTATTTCCTTTGCCAGATTGGGGAAGTTCTCTATTATTTGTTCAAATACGTTTTCCACTTGTTGCTCTTTCTCTTCCCCTTCTGGTACCCCTATAATTCGGATGTTGGGACGTTTAAAGATGTGCTGTCCTCATTTTTTTTAATTCTTGTTTCTTCATTCTTTTCTGTTTGGTTGTTTTCATTCTTCCTTCTGGTCCACTCCATTGATTTGAGTCCCAGTTTTCCTCCCATCACTATTGGTTCCCTGTGTGTTTATCTTCATTTCACTTATTGTAGCCTCCATTTGTTCCTCTAATTTGCAACCAAAATCAACCAATTCTGTGAGCTTCCTAATCACCAGAGCTTTGAACTGTGCTTCTGATAGGTTAGCTACCAGTGCTATGAGCTCTGTATCTGATAGGTTGACCACCTCCTGGTTGCTCAGATGAATTAGCTCCAGGGCCCTGGTCTGTTCTCCCTTTTGAACCATCCTTATTTTTTGTTTGTTTGTTTTTTGTCTGGTCACAGCTATTATGTAGTGAGGGGCAGAGCCTTAGGCATTCACTAGGGTGGGGCAGCCCAGTCTCTGGATTGTGATGCTGGATTTGGGGGCAGGGTCTGAGAGGGAACAATGGCACTTGCTTCACTCTCTGCCAGATTTCAGTCACTTCCACCGCTTCCCCCAAGCAAACTGGACACCTCTGGTGCTGATTCCTGGGTGGGTGGGCCTGTACACCCTCCAGGACCCCATGGGTCTCCCCAGAGAACTCTCCTGTGAGGCTGGGACTCCCTTCCAGCACCTCAGCCCCTACAAGTATTTTCAATGGGTGCTTTTAGGCTTTACTTCCCGGCGCTGGGGCCCTGCATCATGCAGTCTGTCTTGCTGCCCTTTTTCACCTGGTTTATCTGTGCACAAATGTGTGTCCGCAGTCCGCCACCTTGTGTGCCCCGCTTGGTTGCCTGTGCATCTGGAGTGACTGCACACCCGAGACCACCACTGGCTTATCCCACCATGATCCAACTCTGTCGGCCACTGACTTTGCCCCTCTTACCAGTCTGGGTGAATCGTTGTCGGACTCCCACACAATTCAATTTTGTCTCTGTCCTGGTTGGGTTTTCTTTTTTTTTGGTTCTACATTTTTGTTGTCCTTAATCTTGGTTGCGAGAGGAGGCACAGTGTGTCCAGCTACACCTCCATCTTGGCCGGAAGTCCTCAGCACACATGAGCTTTGCAGAGCTTCTGGACACTCCCCTGAGAGCTGTCTGCCTCAGTACTGCTTCCTGAAATTCCTGAACTGGCTGGTTTCCTAGTCTCATGAGTGGCTTTCTCTGACTCTGGCTCTCCCAGGTTTTCTAGAGGTTCTGTAAGCTTGCAACTCTCTCGACTGAATTTCTCCTTGTTTGAAACGGCTTAAGTGGTTGCTGTTTTCTTGACCAAAACAATTCTCTAGTTAGACTCCAGTGGATTTGAAGAAGTCCTCTTAGAAACTGACGTCAGGTGGACAACACTGAAAGGTGCCACCAATGGGATCCACACAGAGACTGTTCTCTTCTAGGGAAACACTGGGAGAAGCACTAAGCTAATGGTCACTGATGGAGCCCTGGCTGGGCTACAACTTGCTTATACCAGCAGCAGGCCAGTACAGGCCCAGGGAATGGAATTGTTTTTCCACTTTCTTCCTATACAGAGGCTTTTATTGATGATCTCATCCTGGTAGACAGGGCAGCAGAGGGCGCTTCTGATTGGTGCACCTGCCAGCAACGTTTAGGGGAAGTCATTTTCCCTAAAACACTTACAAATGACTGCACCTGCACAAAATCCTACCCCTGATAAAAACAGTATGTGTTCAGAAGTTCTGCCATTTCTTCCCTTTGTCCAATCTGACCCTTTTTGTGCTTCTCTTCCTGATCCACCATCTGTTTTGCAAAGCACGGGTGTAACCCTTACCTCGTATTTCAGCCTCCATCGCTTCCTTGTCTGCCTGCTGAGCTCTTAAAGGTCCCAACTGCTCATATATGCCCAACTGCCATCTCTCTGTGGAGGGCTCCAACAATTACCTCTCTGGTATTTATTTCATGCCCACCTATCACTGGCATTGTAGGCCTAATCACTACAAATCACGTTAGTTGGCCTTTCCTTTGGCAACTCTACCTTTTGACAACTGATTATCACCACCTCACTCTCACTTGCATGCTTTTACAATTTTCCTGCTTCTATTTATAATCCTCTTCCCTCACCTTATCATAGCAAACCTCAGTAACCTAGTCCCCTGGTCTTCCTGCATCCAGTCTCCACTGAACAGAGCTGACGAGGGGGCTAGCGCCTCCCTGAAGAGGCAAACAGAAAGCAGTTGATTGGTGTTCTTCAGGAAACAGCATTGTGGTCTCTCTTTTACCTCTAATCATGAGTGGGGGGCACCCATGTGACCAGACCACCTCTCATTACAAGACTCCTTTGCTGGGGTGGCGGGGCGGAGAACAGCCCCTGAGGCCTGCCATGCTAAACACAGTCCCCTGCCAGGCCCTCGAGAGCTTCCCTCATCTGTTGCCCTATTCTCTCTCTCCATTCTCATGTTCACAGCCCTCAAAGGAACGCTCTTCCTCAAACCAGTCAATGTTTATAGAGTTACTTTGCACCACACCCTTCAATGAAACTTTACTGTAACCTAGGTCTCTGGTGAATAAGCAGTTGTGCTTAATTAAGGTGGTTTTGCCTTACTCACCTAGCTGAGGAAGCTTTTGTTTTCTAAAACTGAAATGCGATTCATTACATTGTAATATAAGCTCTTGAATTGGCAGGGCCAGATAGAGCTGAGCTCAAGGTCCAGCTCTGAAGCAAACCTAGGTTTTCTGTGGTGGATGTGAATCTTAGATAAAGCTACCTCTCCCTCACCCCCCAACCACACTGACCGCTTATTGAAAAATGTCTTCTCTGGTGTCACTGCTAAATTTCTTGTATTTTCTTGAACACACTGGAAGAAAGGTAGGAGAGGAATGCCCACTGCAGAAATAATCTGTCCTTGACTTAAAGATATAAATCAGCACACAACGCAAAAATCCTTTTTTCTTTCCATTCCATTGCACACAACCAAGGCGCTTTACAAATCTGATTTTATGACAGTAGCAAAAGAATTTTTTTTGTTGACTTGAGTGGCAGCTGCCATTAGTGCTCAACAAAACATTAAAAAATAGAATTAGAAGCACTGTGATTAGTATGTTTTCAGGGCAATCAACTTTCATTTATTCAAAAAACAAAACCAAACCAAAAACACCAAGATGCTCTCTGAGCTGAGAGGAATTAGGGGGTAAGAAATAGGGGAGGAGAAAGGGGAGCAAAGGTATGAGTGTTTAAAGAATTTCAGAAATGTTTTCTTTTAATTCCCATTATAATTAGGTTCCTAACAGATGGAGAGAAAATGTACATCGTGTCCCAGCAGGGGGGAGGCACTGGGTTCTCCAAGCCACAGAGCATGCTGAAAAGACAGCTGCTTTTATCCCAGGGAGGTGACAGCCTGACGCTGTGTATTGGAGGATTTAAAAAAATAAATTAATATTTTATTGTAGATTGTTACAGGTTCTCCACTCCACAGTCAGCAAGGACTAAATGAAACCATGATTAAGCAGCATGCAGGACTCAGGAATCTGTTGAGAGCAGAGATATTTACTTCCAAGAGAAGGGTGTCTGAATCTGTGGAGGGGACAGTACCATGACCCTAATTGTGGCAGAGTCTTAAAAAAAAGCCTGAGCCCTGGCTGATGTAGCTCAGTGGATTGAGCGCAGGCCTGCAAACCAAAGGATCGAGGTTCGATTCCCAGTTAGGGCACATGCCTGGGTTGCAGGCCAGTTCCCAGCAAGGGATGCACAAGAGGCAACCATACATTGATATTTCTCTCCCTCTCTCCTTCCCTTCCCCTCTAAAGATAAATAAATAAAATGTAAAAAAAAATAAAATGGCAACTTTAAAAAAAAAAGCCTGAGATGAAAAGGGGGATAATTAATTGTTGATTTTGGGAAGACTAGCATTGTGTGCCTCATTTCTCCTTTGAAATCAAAGTTGATGGATACTTTGCAACCAGATCTAAGAACTCATACAGCCTTCTCTTTCCTCTTGCACACCACACCTGGCTTCACAATCAGCAGGGTTGTAGCACAGCATCCTATGAAGTGTAACCTCCAGAACCTCAACCAACAAGGTTTAAAACCCAGCTTGTCCTCCTATACAGAGGCTCTCATCCCATAGCTCTGTGCCTACTCTTGAATTCACAGCATTCAGAACACATTTCTCCTGTGGTTGGCTGGCATCTGACAGAGCATGTATTCTCTGCACTAGAAATCTGCTAGGCAAGTACCTCCCTGGGGCAGCCCACCTTTTCCAGAAGAAAACAGGAATGTTTCTAAAGAAACATTGAGTACCAGTGTTTCCTTGGGTACCAATTGGAATATGCTGATCCCCAGGTTCCTGAGAGAAAGGGAGAGAGGAATAAGAAGACAGGATGCCACAGGTCCTCCATGTACGAGGTTGGAAGATGAGAGAAAATGGCAGGGAGATTTACCAGTTGTAGGAGGGACCTATAAATGTCAGAAATGGTTGTGAGAGTGTCTGTCCCTTGGTAGCTCTCTGTTAGTTCCTGTCCACTAAGTCCTAATGCAAAGCCATTCTCTATTCTCCATGCCGAGTATGTCCGTGCACACGATATGCTACATGAGGTTCAAGCAGGCTGAACACAAACCCTTCCCAAAGCACCGACATCCGATGCCCCGGAGCAAGCTCAGCATGGCCATTTAAGACGAGTACCATATGTATTCACACAAGCTGTGGAATTTTCAGTGGTGATGGGGCAAGAAAATTGGTGGCAGGGGTGGTGGAGATATAGGGGGAATAAAGCAGAAAGTCATTTGTGGGTAAGAAAAATGAAGTGGAAATGAAAACTCAGCAGCAAGCCTTGTGGTGCAGAGAAAATCAAATTGTTTCTCAGACTTCTAAGACTCTTTCGAATTATGCTCAATTACAGAAGGCAAATATTTATACATGTTCACAACCTCCATGCAATCTAGCCCATCCCAGCAGTAAAGCTTGTTGGGCTTCCTGAGAGCCCATGCCCTTTCACTCTGCCTGGCTGTGCTGCGTCCTCTGAGGTCGGCAAGCATTTAGCCTCCCCAGCCTTTTCTGCCCAGAGTTCCCTCTGAAATCCCTGGTGGTGGAATTAGTGTTTAAGTGCTGCTGAAAGGTTATGCTTCTGTCACCTGACTTTTGATCTCCAGGTGTTAAACTTAATAGTTACTTTGGACTGAGTCACTCGCATGAGATCCAGTGAGATGACAACCTTAAACCTAGAAAGGTTAATACAGAGGAATTTACATGACTGTTAGTACTTGTTTTAATAATACCCTGATGTTCCATTTCAACCAGAAACTTTGAATGCTACCTTCTGGGAAACAGGGACACATAGGCCTAGAGCATCTTAAACAATATATTTATTCATGGAAAACCTCCCACCATGAGGAAATATGCTGAATGTGCCAAAAAAAAAATTGTTTGGAGCTGTGAGAGAAGTTATTATTGCCTCAAATGCACTGAAACTGTACGTAAAAGGGCAATTCTCAGGGTGATGAGAAGCCTGAAAAGTAAATAGGAAAATATAGCTTGTCCAATTTGAACATTCTGAATCTCAGAAGATGAAAGGGTTGGCAGTTCAACTTTTTCTAACTCTTATGGTGCAATCAGGTTTTTTCTCTTTGTGACTTGGCTTATATAACCTGTGGAAGTTTTTTCGCTTTTATAACGAATGCTGCAAGGAACCCACAGGGCTCTGCATGTTATGTTGATGAGGAGAATGAAGCGTGAAAGTCTCCTGTGATTCCAGATCAATGAGTCCAACACAAGCTTTTCCGGAGTTAAGGAATGTCCTGTCCCTTGAAGCACCAATGACTCTGGCTGAAGAAACTATGGTAGACCAGTTGGCTGCTTAGGACAACAGAACTTACTGGGAATTTCCGAAGACTTTAGTGAAAGAGTCACATGTTAAGAGATCTTTTTTACACATTATCCCTTCTTTGCCTCTGAACTTTATAATTTCTTCTTCGCATCTTGCCCAATTCATTTGGCAGCAGGCAATTCATATATTTAGGACATGGACCTCTTGTCCCCACCTGGCCAGTTACTACTTTCTACAGCTCAAAATCACCTTTGAAAGGTTTCTCATTGACATCCAGCTTTTTAATTACCGAACATGATTAAAACAGTATCTCGTAATGAGTTGATTTTAATAAAAACAGACCAACATGCAAACCTTGCTCTCAGTTGTTAAATTACCACACTCCACCTATATTGAGCAATAATATGAACAGGACAGAAGAGAGGTGTCACATTACCTGATGGTAAGCACCTTTTTCCCCACCTGTTAGAAACCTGTGAATTTATGACAATATGTCTAAGTCCCTATGTGTAGCCCAAACTGTTACATTTCTCTGACAGTTTTGAGATTACACTCACTCTTTTAAAGGAGGAGGAAAGTCAAGAGTACCCTCCCCAGGGTTTGTGACATGCTTGCTGGTTAAAGCAACGCTATTTCTGTTAGAAACCCAATTGGCCAGTACCTGACATGCAGTGAAGGGTTTAATTCTCCAGAGGAATGGGGGGATATCGAGGACAGAGATCTGGAGGCTAAAGGTATTCCCTTTGAAATGCAGCAACTTTGGTTCTTCCAGTAGCTGTCCACCTTGATGCCTTTCATCTGAAACCACTTCCTACAGCACAGGGGAAAGAGAAGAGCATAACAATGAAGTATCCAATGCTCTCCACCTTTTCTTCCCATAGACACCAATGCTCACTCCCCTGTTTCTCCCAGAACTAGACAAACAGCACAACAGATGAAGTCCTCTCTTACCCCCAACACCCTTGCAAGGTCAAGACTAAGGACTAAAAGTGCCTAAGTAATAGGATTTGGGCAGAAAGAAACAGTTGTTCTTTGTTATTATGTTGCTTGGCCTTTTAAATACACCATGCCTATCTTCAGAAGACCTTCATTGCACCAAGCAAGGTTTAACAAGGATGACTCTCCACAGCTGTATGATTTTCATTTTGCTATTACCATAATCAGAATGTTTTTGTACCTAACCTGACACATCATCATATTTCACAATAAAGGTAGAAACAGGCTCCCCTTCCTGTCTGGTTCACTTGTTTGTCACTAACATTGACATTATCCATATTTATCCTTTAGCTCAAAATAGATGCTACCGAGTGAACATATCATGTTTATTTGTACTAATGTACATAGAAGTTAATATGCCAAAGGCCAAGGCAAAAAATAAATTATCAAGTCAGTTTTAGCTCAGAAAAATTCAAATTCCTGAGATAAATACTTCTGCATCGTCACTGAGAAATCATTGTAAATATATCATGCAAACGCAATGCACATATATTCTATTGAATGTACATGCACATACAATTAAACCATTTAACTGCTTCCAAATTTGTGTGGTTCAGAAACATTGGAGAAATGATAGATCAAGTGAAATAATAGATATGGCTTTTGTAAATCTTAAATTGCTGTGGTGGTGAGGCTTTTAAGGGCCACTAGACATAAGAGACCCCCCTAAATCCATTTTTTAAAATCACCATTAATTTAGTTATAATTTTCCTGCAGAGCTAGAACAAATAAGAAAACTAAAGTCCTTTAATTATATCCTATAATCTTTTTAGATTCTAAAACAAGATTGTAAGAAGTCAGGCAAATAAGTTTATAAATACAGTATAAATAAGTTTTAATTATAAATATAAATTTCAATTACCAGTGAGTAAAACAGCTTCAAAGTTTATCTACTTCTTGTTTATGTATAAAATAACATTAATAAAACATTTCTAACTAAGAAGCAGCTGCCTAGCTTTAATCCTTCTTGTACATGTAAATAGGTTGCCAGTATCTTGTCTTAGACTAAAATGATCCAATTCCAATGTCATTTTCTTTAGCTCTCCGGTCCTGTTAGTGGCAGGGTGTTTCTTGGGGCCCTTAGGTCAGTGCTGAACTCTGTGATGATGGAAATGTTCTCTCTCTGAGCTAATTGGTATTCACTAGCCACGTGGTTTTAAGCACTTGAAAAGTGGCTAGAGTGACTAAGGAATTGAATTTTTCATTTTAATTACTTTAAATTTAAATCCTCACACATGAATAGTAATCACTGTACCTAACAGTGCTGTGCTTAGTGGCTCATAATGTGGGTACAAGAACTGGGTAGAACAACAAGGTTGCCAGCATCTGGTGAGGGCCTCAAACAGTGACAGGGTGGGTAGAGAAGGAAACTCATTCCAAATGCTGACTTTGGGTCTTTTATAGATGCTAGTCACTGGTTCCTTCTTTTGAGATTCGTGCGTGTCTACTGGAGCTATGCTTGAGCTGGGCTTTTGGTGTACAGAAATGAATCTGTCTCTGCCACCAAGGAGCTGAGTCTAGTGAGAGCGTCAGCAGGCACATAGTATTCGAGTAATGCAATGTATGCGTGCCTGGGAAGTTAAGGCAAGTCAAAGGGTGCCTGACCCAGGTGGGAGGAGAGGCCAGGGAGGGCGTCAGGAAATTAGCAGAGGGAGTGATATTTGAACTGAACCTTCAAGTAAAATTGGGTCTAGCCAGAAGAAAAGGAGGGAGAGTGCTTTCCAGACACTGTGCAAGGCATGTACAAAGGCGCCCAGACAGAGCTGGAATAGGTTAGGGCAGAGAGTGTGTGGCCGGAGGTCATGGCCAGGTGGTGGATTCTTGGCTTGCTATGCCAAGGACCTGTGTTTTAGTTTAGAGGACCAGTGCTCGGGATTTAAGTGCTGCAGAAGAATCTTTTGGGGGCTACGTATACTTCTAAAGAGTACTAATCTTGTAAATGGAAATGGAAACACAGGATTCTAATCTCATTTCTGTGTGGTCTTAGGTAAGCTGCTTATTTTTCTTTAGGGTTCAGTTCCTTAGTTGAGTTTATGCATAGCCAAGCAAAATAATCTGCATGATAATATACTAACCTAGTTTTGCAATTCTAGCGCAAGCTTAGAAACAAGTACTAATGAGAAATGTGCTCATTAAAACCATGTTTAAGCCACAGAATAACAACAGTGTTGACTCTTCAAAGTATATTTGACTAGGCTTTCTATAGTGTAACCCCTTTTCTTTAAGCCTAACTGGCCTGAAGGTGTGGAGAAGCAAACTGAGGTCAGGAGATGAAATGGTTTCTTTGAGGTCATGCATCACTTAGTGGAGAGCTAGGCTATTTTAATACTTAGAAACCACATAGAATCATCATACGAGCAGGGAATTTCATCAAGTATTCAATCACTGAGCACCTTCTTTACAGGTGAAAACATGCAGACCTCCTCCCCCAAGGAAGTTATTTGCCTAAAGCCACATGGTTAGTGACTAAGCTAAGACTAGGACAGGGGAACTTGTTCATCATCTAGTATTTTTTTTTTCTCCTAAATTTCCCTGCATTTTCTATACTAACTATGCTTCCTTTTTTCTTTTAAAGGAGAAAATGTGATGGTCAGCCCACTATTCTGTCCCATAAATAATTTTTCATTGGTGCAAGATACATGTAAAGAGGATATAAGTTATTCTGTGCCTGCCCAAGGGTAATATATACTAACTAGTCCCTGAAATGAGGACTAGAGGATATTAGGAATTTAAAAAAATGGATATCTACTTATAATTATCACAGAGAAAAATGGTATCTTTGAAATTTTTCTGCTACAGGGCTCCAAAGTTAAATACAACCGTGATTTCCTTTCTCCTTTTTTGAAAACTTATTGTATATTGGGCCAACCATATAAAAGCATCTCACAATCTTGCATGAAGTATTAAGCAATTATAGTTATTCTGTAACAAAACAATTAATTATTAAAATGAAGAAGCCCAACAATGAACTAATCATTGTACTTATATATTTGTAAAGGCACAGTTGGTTGCAGAATTAAAGAAATGAACTCCCAAGTTCAAGCTTTAAAACACTCTTCAAATAGAATAAATTCTACTTAACACAGAATTCCTAGTTATGCCCCTAAATTATTGTGTTCTTCTCAGGGGCTGGACCCGCACATCTAGAGTTTTAAATGCTTCTCAGATGATTTTGTTGCCTGGCTGGGTTCGGAATCAATGGTACGAACGACTGTGTTGAGCTAGCTCTGAGTCACTTGCAGGGATGTGCCACCCTAAGGGCGGGCCTTGATATTCACTTGTTTTTTTTTCCTATCTGCTTCCTATGTAACAAAGAACTTGTTAAGTCTATTGTAAAATTGATATCTGCATTAGTTAAACTGGAAAATAGGATCTGGCCAGTTTCTTGTATATAAAACATGTAGCTAACGGCTCTGGGTGGTGGTTTTTCTCATCTCTCTCCTTCATCATTTCACATTGGGGGCTGCTAGTCATCCAGTTCCAGGAGTCGTGGCCATGAAACTTGTGCTCTGTGCCTCACTGAGCTCTTTATGTTGATTTAATGAGACAGGCAACAAAATTCAGGTGAGCTTCAGGGATACTAAACCAAGTAGGCCAAATTTACATATTTATGAGACAAAATAGCACTTAAGCATGCTCACACACACACAGAGAAAAATTATGTCGCTGTGGTGTTTTTCTTTAAATGCTTTACATGAACAATATTTCCCAAGGTTGCATTATTGATAAATACAAGAACTACATCTGGAGGAAATCCTTTGAAATTAGATTCTAAATCCACATTAATGCCAAGTAAGTAATGAGTACCAAGAGGTACTGAATAAGAGTGCTGGGAGCAGCAGAGAAGAAAAAAAACACCTAGTTTTTTTTTTTTTTCTTTTATAAGATAGGGCAAGTGCTTAATTCCTTGCTTTCTCTATGTCAAGGTTTGTTTGAGAGGTTTGTGTGTGCATGTGTATATGTGTGTGTGTGTGGGGGGGAGAGAATGAGAGAGAGAGGGAGAGAGAATAACAAAAACCTAGCTCTTCAAATGTTACTGCTTTGAAACTATCACCATTCTTCAACCTTTGCTCTAAATTCATCAAAAGACGTGATGTCAAACATTCAAACAAAATGGCAGCTCTAATTATTACAGAAACCACAGCAGCAGCAGGACAAAAAGTCATTTGGTCCTTCTCACCTCCTTCTCACTTCAGACAGATGGCATTTTTATTTTTAAAGAATGTACCTGAGCTGATGTAATTTTCATAGAGATGTTCTTAGATCTAGTTATCAGAAGAGATCTTCAAACAAAAATCTGAAACTAATTTAATGATGTTTTGCCAAGGTGTTTGAGGTACTTGTTTTTGTCTTTCAAAGAAACTACTATGATTTTGGATTCAATATCTCCAGAACAAGAGGCAAGAATAGTAGCTCTGTCTGCAGGATGTGCAGGGAAAGAGGGCATGGGTGAAAATGGAGCATGTTTCTGTTTGATTACTACAATTCCTCTGAAGGAATATATATATATATATATATATATATATTTTTTTTTTTGGTGCGAGCATTACATTGCCAGGCCCTCCCCCAGTTCTAAGAGGACGGGAGAGTTGGGTCTGGAAGCTGTCCTTCTTACAGTAAAGGGTGGGCTTTGGAGGACATAAGTCCCCAGTGCAGTATGAATGGCAGGAGAAACGCAGCCCCGCCCATTAGCCGGGCTCCTGCCTCGGTTAAGAGCGCAGCTCTAGTTGGGCACATATTTTTGCTGTCATTTCTTTGAAATATAAAAAATACACCACCACAAATACAGCGACCATGCAAACGCACTTGTATCTATTTCCAAATCCCAACAAACACTTTTGTTATACCGATGACTGCAGCAAATTCCTGGAGAGATAGTTTCTGTGGAGATGCTTCATGGAAACCTACATGTTGATTCTGAGGAAGTCAGGATTCTATCAGAACTGCAGAAACCGGGCAAGCTGGTAATAATAACATGTGAAGCCTCTCAGAGGTTTAAAACGTGAAGTTGTGCCAAGACTTTCTGAAAGGGGAACTGTTACCTAATACTCCCCTCTAATTGACTACTACATTTGAAGCCATGAAAAATAAGACAGAGGTGATTCGGGATATTAAGGTGATTTAAATGAACCTGTGTAAAGGGGCCTGAACACAGTGACTTGGCAAGGTTAAAATCCAGAGAGCAAGATCCTATCACAAACAAAACCCAGTGAGTAAGACTAGGGAGTAAAACAGTTGTGCTCAGAAAAGCTACAAGTTATGTTTTAATCTTTCTGTGGGTCAGAGAAGTTATTCAACCAAGGCCGACGCTCTGTCAGAACCCCAGGGGGGAAGCGTGTCCTTTGCTGCTCATGGAAGCTGTCACAGACATCCTGTCAATAACAAGTACAGCCAAACCCGTCTTTCAAATCAGCTTTATTTGACGTATTTGGAGGGGGAAAGAATCACTGGAGGTAAATAGATATAAAAAATGGAGTCGAAGATAGTTCCACTGAAAAATATTTCTCTAAAGCAAAATTAAGAGTTTTAAGAAACATCTCTAAATGATGAAATTAAGGGATTTGGATTCAATTTAGAGTGAGAATACCATTTTCCCCAGCACTGACTAAGAAGAGTATATTACCCGCAGGACTGGAGAGTGGTTGGAAAAGCTGTGTTTAGGGCCTCATTCATAGTCATCTGTGAACAGTTGAGCTGTTGTAGAATCTGGTAGCAATCAACAGAAAATGAAAACAATATCTGGGAAGTCTATTAGAACAAAATGTTTAACTCACAGATTTAAGTCAACAGCAGTGACACCCTTTTAAAAGAAAATTCCAAATTGGTCATGAAGGTTGACTGGCAAGGATGCTGTGATGACCAGATCCCCCTAGTTGCACGGGGCAGCAGTGGGCTCCCCACATGGGCCAGGAGACTGGAAGCGCTCCATGGCCCTGCAGGTTTCCTCCAGTGTTCTCAGCCTTCCGAATCCAGCTGAGTTACTAACCATCCAGCTTGAGTCACGGTGCCTTTCACAATTGCTAAGTGACAGTAACAGTCTCCATCCACTCCTTTGTGATTACTGGAAGTCGTAGGTATTTTATCCTCTTAGCGGGGATGGCAAAACCAGATGAAGGGCATAGAATGCCAATCATAAGATGAGGTATAACTACTTACACTGAAGTTCTTCACTACCAAATTGCACCGCCGTGAAAAACTTTTTATGGACAGCCAGATCTTAGGCATGCCCTTCAAAATGACCTGTGCTACCTAAGACAGTTGGGGAGTGTTTGGAAATATGGGTTGGTACCGTGTGATCCTTACTGGCTTATGTTCAGGATTTAGGTCATTGTAGCTCCTCTCTTGGTAAACATGAGTTTTCCAGCTCAGTGTCTTAAAAGCTAGTTACTGAGGAAATGCTTTGCATAATGGACTTAATGATGCAGGACTGGAATAGCAGGGATCTGGGATGAGTTGTGTCAGGAGAGCTATGCTATTTATATGGGCAAAGCTTACACAGGCACTTCTGTATTGTCCTTGCTGCTATTAATAAACCCACACGCTCTGTGAGTAGCTAATTTAAAGTAAATCTCACATGATTAAAAGTACCAGAAATGGAAGGAAACCTTGAACCATCTCTGCCCTAGTAGCCCTAATAAGTAATAGACTTTGTGTCTAGAATATAATATAACTGCCTGGTGATAGGTATGATTTATAATTGTTGTTCTCTAACTACTACTGTCAGAGTTGATTCAAGCAATTTTCTCACTGCCTTCCGCACATCAAATGACTCTTGTGTCTGTAGCTCATGCCATTTTCCTTCCTCGACATGGTCTCCCTTCCTCTCTGCCTCCTACATCTCATCCATCCACGAAGTTTCACCAAAAGTTCTCCCAAACTCTTCTCCAATCCCTCTATTGAATTGGGTCTCTGTTTTTTGAATTCCAGCTACACTTCTAGTCAGTTCTATAATTTAGCAGACGATGTTCCTTACGTGCATTAGTTTAACCCTTCTCTTTCCATGGCTACCAAGCCCCTAAGCACCTTGTTGGACATAGAGTAAACACAGCTCTTTCTTCAAGATAGGTATCCCTGCCAAGCCAGTGCTATGGGTTCATTTTCCAGATCTTCAGCAATAGAATTCTCTTTTGATACTGATCTTTAGGAAACCCTATACTTTGATGACACCCAAAGAATTATGGAGACAAGACTGACCTGAAATGCACACGGGGTATTGTCCACACAATAGACTCTCAAGTTGTAGTCCAGAGAGTTACAAGACATGCAGCCAAAAACTGCCACCTTGAGTTGCTTCACGGCACAGTCTGTGATTGGTTCTCCAGTGAGGGCATATGTCCCAAAACTGTCTAGAAGTACATGGCATGCAAAGGGGTCCAAAAGGCAGTAACAGGATGTGGATTCATCCTCCACTGACATCACTTCCTGTTGGGAAAAAGTGTGTTAAATTCTCTCAGTGAGTAAATAAAATGTGAAATAACACTTACTTTCCAAGGACATAAGCAAACAAACATTTTTTTCCAGAATATTTTCATTGCCCTAATTTTCTTGATGTTAAATGTTTTTCTATCAAAATAATGGCTTACATCAGAAATGCAAGAAAGGATTATTTATATTCAGTGTTGGAATTCTGCTTAATAGGTTATACCAAACATCAGTTTCAATGTACTTCTATTTTTGGTAAATTTGTTCAACACTAAATTTTGAAAAAGTCTTAATCGTTGACAGCAATAAGCAAACATTTGTATTTTTAAAAAGATCTATTTCTGAAAATGTCTTTCAATATCCTTAAGGAATTATATATATTTTTTCAAATATTTTATCCTCTTTCATTTCACCAAAATCATCCATGAGGAACCATTAAATAAATGGCTTGGATAAGATGTACTAAGAATATTTCACTCTTCCTGATAAGAACTTAGGTATGTGTGGCTGGTTTGGCAGAGCATAAATATAACACCATCTGGACGTAAAAGATTGCGAGGAAGTGCTGAGAAGAGAAACTGAAGTGGTGAAAATCCAGGCAAAGCAAAACGTAATGAAAAAGAGACCCAAACCTGGCCCAGTTAGGAAACCCATGGAACTTCGTGCCCCAGGAAATTTGCCTGTGGGTTATGAGGACTGAATAAGTAACAGAATGCATTTTCAACAAAGAATGTAGACCAGTTCGCAGACATAGCTGGGCAGAGTAAATGTAATCCGCTGCAGCGGCTGGCATTTTCTTCTCATAGAGAAACATGACTTTCCTTTTACTCTTTTTGCTGGAAGCACCTCCTGGGAGGTGTGATCCCAGGGCTAGCTGGAACAGGTCATTGTGTTCCAACAAGATAATCCAGCTGCTTTCATGCAAACTGACTTCAGACAGATGTGAAAGGGACCCCTATCAGACAGATAAAGCAGAGGTTTCATGTAAAACAGCCATTCCACTACAATCTTTCTTTGCTGTGACTGTCCGTCTCCCTTGTTGTTACCCTAGTCTCACGCATCTTCACTTTCCTCTCTTCTATTGTTCCTGTTTTGTACTATAACTTTTTTACATGTGCTCATATTGAGAAACAGACACTCAGTAATTTTCAATGCATTCATTAATTCACCAAAATACCTTGTATATTTAGCACCTACTGTGTTCCTGAATACTTAAATGTAGATTTGTTATAATCCTTAAGATGACTAAACAGATACAGTGATTTTTATATAATCCCTATTTATATAATCCCATATAATCCCCACGATGACAACAATAGATAGAGTGACAGAGTTTTATGTACCGAAGGCAGGTACGGAAGGATACATGCCTGTGTGGGTAATTACACCTGTATTCTAAAACCAAACAAAAAGGCGCAGGATTCTCTCATCTCTCCCTTCCATTATCCTGAAAAACCACTAGCCAATACCTTCAGGGCGTTATAAAGCACATGTTACCAACCCTCAGAAAAACAAGAAAATGCTCACAAATGTCACAGCTGACTCTTGCTTGTAACTGTAAGGTAAAATCTATCCCATAGGTGGAAGCCAAATCCTGTTTTTCAGAAAGGAAGAACAGCGTCTCACCTCCCACGTGCCCTGCTGTGTCCTCTTCTTTAAATGGATGTTCCAGTGCTCAGAACTGACGTCCGCACAGTGTGGTATGGTCAGTGCAAAGGGAGTGGTGACCATCATGTCTGGAGGACCACAGGTGACCTCAGGACTCAGGAGCACCTCGGATCCATCGGACTGCAGGCTTAACAGTTGGGAAGGGATAAAAGAGAGAAGCATTTAAAGGAGGGGGCATGTGTGAGAATTTGCTTCCAGGCCCGGATTCTCTTCGGGCGGAGCAGTCCTAGGCCAGTATTCCTTCTGGAGAGCACCACACAGTGCAGAGAGCTGGTCTGATCATAGCCATTCATTCTGAGTTGTTGAAGCACACAGATGGAGCTTCAGCCTGGATTTCAAGTCTTTGACCAGCAAAATGACAAATGCTGCTTCCAAAATAAAGGGCAGAACAGAAGGAAGCAAAGATGCTGCTGGTGTATCAGAATACACCAGCTGCTGAATCCTGATAGTCCTTTGGCCAGTATCAATGGCCAAAGCCAAAAACATTATAGATATACTAATCTGGTAATCTTACCATCAGATCCCTTTCTCCTAACACAGTCTTCAAATATTTTTAATGCTAGAAAGGGATAAAACAAATTATTATGAAATAAAACAACACTTCAACAAACACACCTGAATTGAGGACGTCTCTCCTGGTTTTGAAAACACTTATTTTCCGCCACTGCACAGACACATAGGTTATAAAGTGATAGCGCAGTACACAGTTCATTGTAATGTGCATAATCAAATACATAAATATACATCTTTCACGTCTTTTCTATTTTAGATCTAAATTTAAAATCATTCCACCCAATGCTGCTGTTCAGGTTTTTTTGTATTGTGAATTATTTACAGTGGGAATGCAGAGTTATGAAACTGATAAAAGAAAGTGAAGTTTAATTAAAGGGGAAATAATATCACCTCAGTGAATGCCTCCTTCTTTCATTTTCTGTCTTCTGTTTTTAATCTCTGAGCCTAAATAGTAAGGTGGGTGCTTTATAGGATAGTAGTCAGTTCTGAACAATTCTTTTTTTTTTTTTGCTGGATTTTCACTTGTAAGAGATACAGTGATACAGAAGATAACCAATCAAGTAACTTAGGACTCTCAGAAGAAACAAAGCTACATGGGAGATGGGACTCGTATTGCCTATGCTTTCTCTTACCTCACCTAGAAAGGGTATTTAAATGTGTCATCCCTGGTCCAAAAGTGACCTCTTGAGCAAGATGAAGATGAAAATCAGTACTAAAAGATACCATGTTTTCTGACTTGTTTTTGTTGACATTGCTTGTTTTCGCTCAAGTTGGTCCGGTCACACTCTAGTTCATTATCTCTAATTTGCTGCTGCAATAAAAGCCATGGCACATAATTGAACAGAAACATCTTTTATCTACTGTATCCAAAACAGACCTGAATATATCACACAGCCTCCCTCTCTTCCCAAAGCACTGGAGATGACTCCCAAAAATTCACTCTTCTGCATAGGCAACCACTGTCCAAAGCTGACAATTCTTTCTATACAACCAAATCATAGGTTAACTGAAAAAATGTCTGTATTTACCTTTTGGCAGAGCAGGCAAGCTAGGGGGTGGGTTTGGAAGGGGGTGTATGAGCAGTAACAAATGCTCTGTAAGCAACCTAGAGCAATATACTTAAGGTTTGAAAAAAGTATAAAATGCCAATGTGAGCTATCAGCAGCAGGAAGTGGCAGCCTGCGTGTGGATGCATGCCAGGGGCCATTAGAGAGGGTTAAGCGCTTTCCCTATAATTGCCGTCTGCATTCATCACAGACAGGAATAGCAGAGATGCTTATGAGTGACCGATGACAAGCTCTTCTCAAAGAACTATTTAATTGCTTTCAGAGAATCATCCCCCTTGTTGAACATATTGTTCAAACATATGGGAATTTGGGGAATTATTTAATGCCAAATGAACTGAAATCAGCTAATTAGATGAACTCTCACACTCACGGATAGCAAGGCCCCTTTTGGTAATAACTTAAACAGCATTAGGACTCAGTCAGAGCACATCCAGCCTTCAGCGCTGCAGGGCATGGAGGCTTTGCATTAAGCAGGCGCTGGGCCTTTCTGCAAGTGCAAAGGAAGTAAATCAAAATTTATATCTAATCCTCCCACTACAAAAAAGTGTCTAGGTGTAGGTTTCTCTCTGGCAAAGGAACAAAACTGAAAATCTTTCCATTTTTTTCCCTATGATTAATAAAGGTTTGCCCTTTTCTGTTACCTTTTATCTGTGGCAATCAGGGAGATTCACAAATATTAATTAAAGCTCTTCACACACCTGGGGAGGCAGGTGTTAACAGCAGAAGGTCACAGAGAAGTCAGTCAAAGCGCTGGCTGCAACATATCCCTAAATTTCTACTCACAGGTTCCTGCTTTCTGTGGCCTGATGCACTTTCCTCTTCTGTTACCAGCAGGATGTTTCTAGTTAAATTGCTGGCTCTCCGTGACATCTCAAGGAAAGATGGGGGTGGGTTGGGGGGCAGGCACAGTCTGGGTGTAGTCATGGATACAGACCAAGGCCTCTGAGGACGGAGGGCGGGGAAGAGATGCCTTTAATTGGACCTGGATGAAGGTGAAGGTTCATCAGGAAAGCACTGACCGTATGCGAGTTTTCCAACATTATAGACTACATGGCAAGGAAGTAGCCATGCTCCTACTAGGAAAAAAAAGGTGACACAGCTTTTTAAAATTACTGTGGGCTACTAACAACTATGAAATAATAATGACAGTGATTTCGGGACCATAGTATGAACCACTTCAGGGCATCACATACCATAGTGTAGATGGAAAAGTGTGATCGTATGGTACTTTTTTATTGTGTTCTCTGTGTGTGTGTGTATGAAGCTTCCAGAGAGGAAAAGATTAATAATTTAAGAGTCAGGTCTGTGTAACCAGGTGGCTTGCTGAGCAACTATATGGAAATATGGTTGTGAATTCAAATTTCTGCTCACACAGGGCAGCTGATGGTTCTGGGGAAAAATGGACAGCTTTGCAGCTTTGATGCGGAATGCACACAGTAGGAGAGGGTGCACAGGAACGTCCTGCCTGGTAGTCTGGCCAGACAGGAGAAACCCGCATGGCTGACCTTGTTTAGTTACAGGAGGGGAAACCTAGAGAACAGAGCTGCAGAGAGCATGAGCAGTGGGGCAAAAGAACATTGTGTCCCCACTATGCTTTCACGGCATCAGGCCTGATACCGCATCTCTCGTGTCACACTTTCTCTGTCATTAAAACCAGACAGTGTGGCAGAAGGGAAAGCCCATGCCTTTCTGTGCCTCATTTTCCTCACATGCCAAATAACAGCTACTCTAATATTGTTTTGAGAGTTAGAAAAAGAATAAAAAGCACCTGGTATATGCTCATTAAGTGAAGGTCCTGCTTCCCCCACCCCAAACTCCCACCTCTCCTGCCTTTTTATGAGTCTTATTTTCTATTGGAACTGTGCTTCTTTGAATCAGGCAATTTATTCAATGAATTGCCATTATATCAACACATGCTTTGACAACATTTTCAAGGCCTTGGAGATGTGCACTATGGGGATTTAAGGTACCTGTTGATGCTTTTTCATCTTTACCTCCCAATCTGAGCTCAACTCCTCAGCCAGAGGATTCCCACTGAGAGGTCAATTTGTTCCTGCCTCAAGGAATTACAGCTGCTCCAGAGCGCTTAGTGCTGCCTCCGAAGAGTTCTCCTCCAGATCCACATGGTAGGCTCCCCCACGCCCTTCGCTCTTGGTTCAAACGGCGCCTACTCATGAGGTATTCCCTGCCCATGCCTGAGCAATGCAGGGGGCAACTTCCCCTACACCAGACGCTGGCCTTCTCTCTTTCTGCATGACACGTAGTGACCTTTCATGCACTCTGACGTTAGTTTGCTTACTTTTTTTTTTTTTTTTGCCTTCCACAAACTAGAATATAAGCTCTATGAGGCTAGAATACATTTCTTTTTTCTGTTCATTGTTGTATCCCCAGTGCCAAATATATGCTTGTTGTGAGCAGTAAAACATATTTGCGGGAAAGGACATAGGAGCATGAGGTGGTTCCTACTGATCAAATCTGGAAAATTTCAAGCATCAAAGTAAACTATGGTACTAAAGGATAATAATAATTCATTGAGTAACATAAGAACCCATCAACTATATGGCTATGAATGAATGATGGAGAAGGGAAAACTCTTCCATTCAATACAAAGGCAGCTAATATATGTAGAAAGTCAGCATTTGGCAACCAATCATATTAATTAACATTTGACTCAGTCAAGAATTATGAAGGGATGCTAATCTATTTGGTGAAAGTTTAGAGAATAATAAGGAAGTATTTGCATGGTTTCAAAGTACCTTTGAAACTAATTACAAAGGATAAAATATTACTTTATACTGGGGAATCTTGGCAGGCACCACCTAACCCAAGTTGTCAAAGTCAACATCACCAGCAGCGATGAGTCAGCAGAATGTACCTCCCGATATGACATAGTGAAGGGAACTCAGCATCACTTCCGTAACATTCCTGCCAATAATACATAACCCTGATCTAATTGTAAGAAAATATCTGACATGCCCAAATTGAGGGATATTCTAGAAAATAAAAAGTCATCGACCCTCTGAAAAGCTGTGAACATCATAAAACAGAGACAGACTTAGAGACTGTTCCTAATTAGAGGAGACTACAGACACATGACAACAGAATGTAGTGAATGGGCTTAGATTTTCATTTGCTACAAAGGATACTTTTTGGATAACAGGTGAAATATGAATAAAGTCTGTGAAGTAGATGATATTATGTTAATGTTAATTTTTTTATTTTGAGAATTGTGCTGGTTAGGTAAAAAAATTTCTTGTTTTTAGGTATTTAGGGGCAAAGGGACATCTTGTTCACAATGGTTAAAAAATATGTATGTGTGTATGCATGTATATTTTATGTGTGTGTGTGTATATGCACACACATGCATAGGGAATATAGCAAATGTAGTAAAATGTTAATATTTGTGCATCTGGATGTGGGTAGCTAAAAATTCTTTATACTTACTGTTCTTGCAACTTCTAAGGTTGAAATATTGTCAAAATTATTTTTTTATGAGTGGCAATAGAAGCCAGGGAGAATTTTTCCAGAATTCTTACAATAAAATCAGCAAGGTCACTGACTGCTGTGTAAAATGTGTAGTGGAGGGTGACAGAAATGCCGCATCGGGTCATGAAGAGATGATGGTCCGAACCTCACCCCGTGGTAACTAACGTTCTGCAGCACCCACCCCCGTACCGATGCCACCAGGAGGTCACGCTGGTTGAAGGTCAGCTACGCTGCAGAAACTGCTCACCATGGCAGGTCTGGAGGTGTATCTGTGCACATTTTGCTTCTGCTTTCAATATTTTTTGACCTGATTCTATACTTGTAACATGTCACTCTCTTCAGGCAAAACAACCAGCTCTGTACTTTGAGATGAGATTTTCATTGTTGTTTTTGTCTGCCATGCTGCGCTTGGTAATTATTGCTCCCTCCTTTCCTCCTTATGGTTTCTATTATAGATTAATGTAGGTTTGATCACCTTTACCCAGAGTATCACTCAGGAATGCAGGCGGGAGAGTAATGATAGTTTTACTATGCCAGACCCTGGGTCGATACATAATTAAATCATATTTTAATGGAATAGACATAAAAGGCAGATAGATGGAAGCTGTATTTTGTCTTAAAATTAAAGCTCAGAAAGCAAGGTAGCTCTAGTCTTCTACAGTTTTCTACCCAAGAAAATACGTAGTTATAACTAACATTATTCTCTTTTTATCCTTTCATTAAAACTTCCACATGTTGACCTAGGGTGCTAACATTCCGTGGATAAAAATCAAGGTTTGAGGTTTATTATTTCTGTTGTTTTTCCTTGAGTCAGAAACGTAGCTCACTCTCTAGCTCTCAGATCAGCAAGAATAAAACAAATAAACTCTGTGTTTTGCATACTCCCAATTACAAACCTACTTTGGCCTACCCCTGTATTCCATTAGTTGGGCTGGGAAAGGAGCAGTTATAATGGTGGATGACAAAAAGCAACAAGTACAATCACTAAGGACAGAAGCATATGGTTCTATTATTAAAGAGTTTAAAGATCCGGGTCACCCATCTGGTGTTATCTGAAATAGGATCACAGGAAGGAAGAGGGTGCAGGGGCCCCTCCCGAGGTGCTGGGGTGGGAGGGGAATTACATATGCATGAGGGAGGATGTGAATTTGCTGAAATTTGAGCAACACCACACTGTGAGATTAAACTGTTTGCATATGTTAAATGGCTTTCGTTTACACACACATTCATAGGGTGTTTACCAATTAATATACTAAAGGAATCACAAATCATGTGTAAATCACCAGTTCCTAGACACAATTTAAGCCTCATCTTTCATGCAGTGTCAGGCTTGCGTTCAGCTTGTTTACTACAAGAAGTGGAATGATGGCTCACTGAAGGTACTTTAAAGTAAAAATGGTGAGGGAAAGGAGGAAGAATGATCTATGCGGCGTGCTGCTATGGCATTTTCATATCTGCGAGGCTGTTTACTCATTTACATTTTGAATGGGGAAAAACAGCCTTCTCTAGAGGAAACCCGAGTCCCATTTCACAGAATCATTTCATTTTAGGCGTGGAAAGGAGCTAGAAGTCAGACCCAACAGCACTGTGCAGCTGAGCAAAGGGACGGGCAAGGCCTGGGCTGGTGTGACATGGCCAAAGCCACACCTCACTATGTCAGGGCTGAGACTAGAATCTCCTGTCCTGTTAATGCTGGTGGCCATGGGTTGGGTGGAGAGTTGGGTCATGTAAAGAGCAGCTGTTCCCTGGGACACAGTCTCCAACCTGGAATTTTTAAGGTAAAATGTTGGCATGAGAGTTGTTAGGACTGTATTCATAGACACTTCCTGCATTCATTTGCCCACTTCCTCTGGGCAAAGCCATAGGAAGGCAGGGCCTTGAGCTATAAGGTGCTCAGAAAGAGCCTTGCATGTTTCCTATTAATTCCATGCCAGACACTTATTGACTTAAAACAAATTTATTACTGTACAGTTCTGTAGGTCAGTCCTCTCACCTACCTAATATAAAAGTGTCATCATCAGCTCTGACTGGTGTGGCTCAGTGGATTGAGCACTGGCCTGCAAACCAAAGGATTGCTGGTTCGATTCCCAGTTGGGGCACATGCCTGGGTTGTGGACCAGGTCCCCAGTAGGGGGGCACATGTAAGAGGCAACCATACATTGATGTTTCTCTCCCTCTCTTTTTTTTCCCTCCCTTCTCCTCTCTCTAAAAATAATTTTTTTAATAGGCATCATTGGAGCCCTAGAGAGGAATCTGTTTCTTTGGTTCTTCCAGCTTCTAGAGGCTGCCTGCCTTGCTTGGCTGGGGTCCCTATCTGTGAGCCAGCAATGTGGCATCTTCACATCTCTGCATCTGACACTGATACTCCTGCCTCGCCCTTATGAGGACCCTAACATGGGCCCACCTGCATAATCTGGAATAATATCTTCATCTCAAGGTGCTTAACCTGAATCACATCCGCACCGTCCCTTTTGCCATGTACTGTAACATCTGCGCAGGTTCCAGGGACTAGGATGTGGACATCTTTTACTTTTGTGGGGGAGGCGGTACCAGGCCTTTCATGGCTTACTCACTTTTAATGTGAGAACCTAGAGACCCCTCTGCTGCTGCCCCTGATCCAGTATTTTCTCCCAGTGTCCACAAAAGGACTGAGGTGTCGGCTGACCTTGGCGTTATCGTCACTGTTTCAGCTGTCAGCACCCGCTCTGTAATTTCCATATCTGCTTCCAACTTTACGGAGTCCTGGGAAGTTGTTATGGTTTGTCTTAAAGATTATAACTAAGGCAGTTAGGAGGTTGATCACCCAGGTTTTTGAAGGGCTGTAGGGATTGTTTTAGAGATTGCTGAGGGCAGCCCCAACAGGGGCTGGTGTCTTCTCCCAGCACTTTTATTGAGCTATAACTTAGCGAAGTGGAAAGGATGATATATATTAAATATCTTAATAGGACAGGTTATTTCTACTTCCAGCATGGGCAATAAAAAACATGGCACATACAAATAAAAATAATTACAGTATGTGGTGTTCCTTCACAATGTGCAATTAAACTCATGAACCGGTGACTTTCCTCTTATTGAATGAAGGTGCACCTTCCATTCAGATCTATTAACCACATTCACAAACCTTTGTTATCTAGTCAGTGACATCTTTAATTAAAGAATCCTTGGGACCACTCCAATCACTTCACATTGTGAGCTCACGGGGCCTTCAAATGCACTTTGATTAAAATGATGGCAATTTTTATTTACGTGTGCTTGTTTGTGGACCGAGGGGGTGTGAGGTGGAAGGGGTGGTAACGAGCAGGGTATGGTGAAACTCTCCTTCCCCCAGAAAGCAGACCATAAAATGACCATGTGAAGACCGCTACCCCCTTTCTCTTTTCCCTCTTTCTCTCCTCACTTTTTTGGGGTGATGGCATTATATTCTTACCTAAATGACTTTGTGAAGGAACCGTCGTGATTTTACTGTGAAAAAGAGCACATGCTTCTGCTAAAGGTGCATTAACCCTTCTCAGCCATTACGATACCATTTGATAAATTGCCCCTTTTATTACACTGCACAGAACTGGTAGTCTGAAAGAATTAATGTGTTTCTGAAACAGCAGCAATTTGCTCCCCTTGCACTAGCAGAAAGAGCCCCTTTGTTTGTGACTTAGGAAGCACCTTACCTCCTCAGCAGTCCCCTGTGCCTGACATGGAGTAGTTAATGCCAAATCCCCAGAGGGGATAGGTATGTGCCATCAATTTGACTGTTCCAAACATTTGTAAAACTCACAGCAACAAACTGGATTCGAATCCATGACAGACTGTTGAACAGAAATGGTGACAGAGATAATTTGTTCATTTCCACCATCACTATCTAGCAAGGAAAGCCTGGCGAAGTGGACAGGCACAAAGCTGTTCAAGGTGGCATAGGCCACCTGCCCACTTGACTGGTCGTTGGTCTCCTAAATCTAACCCCAGCCTACTTGGAGTCCCTTGTTGGGCTCATGAAGTCTACCTCTAAAAGATAAGTCATGGGCCAGAATGTTCAGAGAAATAGAGGGAGACTCAAAGGGACTGACACAGGGTGTCCTTTGTAAAGTCTTCACAAGGCTCGTGATTTGAGGGTGAACAGTTCATATGTGTGCGTCACCGAAATAATCTTTCCTCCGAGTCTAGGAAAGTGGTAGGAGTCCAAAGGAAAGATCCTAAATTCTTTTGCAACATTGACACAGAGCAAATTCCATGAACTTTAGAGAGCTTCTCTGTGTAATTCAAGGAAATAAGGATAGACAAAAAAATAATATCAAACCATAGCATTCGTATGACACGTTATAGGTTATCCAAGACTTCTCATACATAAAGTCCCTTTACTGTGCTTACTAAAATCCTGGGATTCAGTTAATAATAGACAAAATATGTAAATGATGGAATTGCAGTCTAGAGAAAGAAAATGACCTGACTAAAGCCATTTGGGCTATAAGTGGCCAAGGAGCTTAGAACTCAGGCCTTCTGAATCCCTGTGTTCTCCTCATTCTACGATGTCACCTCTTTTCTGATCATTGTTTAAAAAAATATTTAGAGAAAGTAAAAGAGGGAGGAAAAAAAACATTGATGAGTTGCCTCCCGCACACCCCCAACTGAGGGCCTGGCCACTACCCAGGCACGTGCCCTGACTGGGAATCGAACTGGTGACTTTTCGGTTGTAGGATGATGCCTGATCCACTGAGCTGCACCAGCCAGGGCTCATTTCTGATAATTCTTTTTTCTCATGTGATGCCAATGTCCAAGTCTGCGCTACTTTCCTGACAGGTTATGTACATGCTCAGTGCATTTCAATGAGCTCCAGGATAGGCAGATTCTTACCCGTGAGGAAGGCACAGAAACCAGTGGATGGCAGAAGATTTCACCCTGCATGAAGCAGGCAGGCATGGTCTTTGCCCGATTCTGTGACATTTTGCTCCAAGCAGTAATGCTGCCATGTGCTGTGGCCAAAAAGCTGGACGTGGGATTTCCATTCAGAAGTTGCATTTTTTTCTTGGTTATAAATATTACTTTTGCCTTTTTATTCTTGAATCAATTTTCTTCCTATCCCTTTTCTTCTAAGTCCAAGGGCTGTGTTTATTCCCTGGAAAGAAATCCAGAGTGGCTCCCAGAGCAACTATTATCACAAACTCTCAGGTGAACTTCAGCTGGCAAATCTCTCTACTAATTAATCATCAGTTCCCAAGCCAGAATGCTGGGAATTACCTTAAACTCTGTCTCCTTCAACACATGCGCATAGACACATGTGCACACGCAACCGATCTTGCTGAGTTCCTCCCCAAGTCTCTCAAATCTCCCCATGGACAGCAATGTTAGGATTAGAGAAAGAATGTAAAATATTCACAGCTAGAAACAAGGACACTCAAAAGTAGAATTTATTATCCAAATTGAGATACTACTCACTGAGGGTAAAAACAGTCACTGTTAATAACTGTGCTAGGAAAAATGAGGCATTTTCACTGTGCTCACAAGGAGGGTATGGGTATAATGAAGACGTGAACTTGGCTACTGGCAGTGGAGATAAAGCAGAAGATAATATATCTAAAATGTAAATATGACTAGGTTTTCTGAATCTTTAGCCTCATCAAACCCTGCCCTCCAGGTAAATTTCACTATCCCCAGTTTTACTCTCTTTCACATGCTGTTCTGATTTGCTTAGTTCTAAATTACTTGCTGGTATTTATTCATCTGTCCCTTTGAACTGTTCTATTCTTTTCTTTTTTTCTTTTTTTTTTGACTGGAATGCATTTTACTCTCTGTCTTCCAGTTTTAGGTCAATTATCACTTCTTCTTCGAGCCTCTTCTGAGCCTTTGGACAGGGTTGATCCTTTCACTCCTGATTAACGTTTGTGTATCTTTGTCACGACATGAATCACACTGCCATCTCATTATTCTTTTGAGCAACTGGTTTTGCTTCTGGGGCTCCACTGATTACAGTATTATCTAATTTTCCTAGTAGTTGCTAACAATCATGCTTAGTGAAAACACCCATGGTAGCATTTCATTTTGATTCTGTAAGTTTTCAGTAACATCTAGTTATTCAAATAGTTTGAATTTGTTTTTAGGACTCATTTTTGTTCATTTAAAAACTTTAATCTTATCTCTGATTCACCCTCCATCCCCATCCCCCAGTGCCCATGTGCACGCACACACACACATTCGCGCATGCACACACAGGGTTCTGGATGCTCTATCTGGAAAGGAGGAAGCAGTTGGAGTTTATACCTGTGACATCGTGAGTTAAAGAGAAAGAAAACATACATCTTCTTATTTCGGTGGCAAGAGGTGATCATCTTCTTGGGTGACTTGAAAGTTTCTGAAGATAATCCTTAATGGATTCAGTAGAGATGGGTGGTGACTGCAAAGGCCTTACCAACAGAGGGTGCAGGTGACTAGATTGCAAACAGTTGCACTGAAGCATCTGTAGCTCCTTGTGGGTTTCAGTTACCTCTGCTAACTGGCTCCCAACTGACCACATCTCAACCCTGCTCTCTGATCCTCTTTACCTCATATTGAGGTAGCCCCTGGGAAACCTGTCTTCTAGCTCACTTATCCAACTCCTGGCCATGGTTCATCTTCTGTACCTCTTGGGAATATGGGAACCTGGGAGTACGGAAGTGCTCTTTGGCTTCAGCACCACACCCTCTCTTCTTAAAGGAATTTTTTCCTGTTCTCTGGTAGCATGGAACAAGGCAACAAACTGATAAACAATGAGAAAATCAGGTATCCTTGTCTGCTTCTTGCAGATGACCTAAATTTTTGAGGAATTCTCTTGGGGCTATTTTCTTTGGCTTTGGTGGGGGCAGGGACAACCACTTTTGATACCTGTACTCCTCCAAGATGTGACTTCTCTTTTTGTCTCTTTAAGTCCCAACTTGCTATTAGTAGGGAGAGGAGGGCATAGTGTGTGAATGGGTGGGAGAGTGGTAGTGCCCCTTCTGATGAAATGATGCTTCTCAACAGGTTCTGTAGGGAGGCAGGGATATTAGCCTTGGCATTATAGCTGGCAAATATCTGAAATTAGAATGTCGGGGTGCGTAGTTCTTTTTAAAAAAATAAATCAGTTTTGGGCTTTGTTAATTTTAGGAATACAGAACAAGTGCACGGTGTCCCCAAACATCGTCCTGCTACGTATATACCACCTATATCCTGCAACCAACCCCTCCACCAGAAATGAACAACTTCATATAAGGGATCCTATTTTTTTTGGTACACAGTACCGAGTACATTTGGTACCTAGTAGTTGTTGACTGAGCTGAGGTCATGATCTCATTTGTGAAGTCTGTTCCAGACATCCATAACTTCATTGCAGTGAGAAAGTGCAGTGTATTTTTTTTGTTTGTTTGTTTGTTTTGTTTTGTTTTGGTCTGAGGTGGGGATAGCTTGAGGAGGAATTGAGTGAGGAAGTTCTCTAAGCTGGAGAGGGCTAACGGAGAGGCAAATCAACCCAGAAGGTTTCAGTCAGGTTTTCTCCCCATGGCAATGTTCTAGTAGAGCCAAAGGTAGATGCTCTTATTTCAAGCTCAAAAGGCACTTTTTGACAGACCACTGCACTAACTGCAGTCTCCTGGTACCAGCGGTTTCTTCCCTTGTAAGGTATCAGCCTCAGAGTCCCCAGAAGAAGGGTGCGCAGTGTCCTGGGTCAGTGGGATGGGAGGTTTCAGGATGGCCTCAAACGTCTGCTTGACATAAAGGGTAGTTTACAAACAGGCTCATTTCATTAAAATTCCATTTCCACATGTAACATGACCATACACATCCATGTTTCCTTTCACTCTTCTAGAAAGGAGGTCCTTCAAACAGTCTACGGACATCTCTGAGAGCTTAAGTCCTCTCTTAGGCATGATACGTGTGGAAGTGTGTGTGTGTGTCCTTATGCTTTTGAGTGCGTTCTTGCTACGGTGAAGGAGGGGCCACATGAAGCCACTCCTCAGGGGAGGCCTATACTCCCATGCTTAACTGTGAGCCTGTTCCTGAGGAGGAAATTCTGTCTCCTCTCTTCCACTTCCCATTGCTTCTTTTTTCTGTCTTTCTAGTCTTGGATTTGGTCTCATCTCACACTTTGCTAGTAAAAGTCACTGCACCACCAAGGCACTTCAAACAAGGTAAAGCTTCATACAGCTCCATGTCTCCCTTCTCAGTCCTCACCCTGAGATGGGTCCATTTGATGGGGGGGAAACCGGAAGAAAAAAGTGGTTGAAATATCCCTCAGGGCTGAGCCCAAAGTCTAAAAAATATGTCTTTTGTAAATTCTTTAATAAGATTACATACATTTCCAATTCTAGTCTAATCATTTGGTCAGGAATATCCACATGACAATGTAATTGGAAAAAGAAATGAATGTTTGCCTTTGGTGTCATTGCTTCACAGAAGAAAGAGCCATATAATGATTCTCTGGTCTGGTTCTCTACTCTCCAACCGTGGCATGGGGAAGGGTGCAGAAGGAGAGCTGGGAGAGGACCAGTGGGGAGACTGTGCTACATCTGTATCATTTTCCTACTGCAATATATATGGCAGAGTTTCTGAGATGAGACAACTGATTTTTTGATCCCCTTGTTTAAACACCTTAATTTAATTTTATTAAAAAAAATCAAAACCTGGTTAGAGAGGACTAAAAATTATTCGTCTCTAAAAGCTCCTGAGAAAAAGAACTAAAAAAAAAAGCCAAACTGCTTTCACACAGAAGCTGGGGACGACAGGTAGGCCTTTAGGCATTGGTCACTGCCAGCTTCCTGCCCTCTGAAGGGGCCCGCAGGGTAGGAGGCAGCTTCTGGCATGGGCTAGCTGCTTCAGTACCCCGGATCCAGGAGGAACCTGAGGGCCTCTTACCACAATCCGCCAGCAGCCCAAATCTTATGCCCTTGCGTTTCTGTGAGGCTGCTCTACTTCCCATTCCTCTGGCAGCACATCACTAGCACCCCCAGTTTTTGAACGGGGCTCTATGTGAAACCTAACTGTTCTGTGGCAAGTTCTGGTGTAGAGGGGGAGGGAGGCTGCTTCAGGCAACATTCTGGCATCGGAGTGACTTCAAAGCAGGGAACAATGCCTGGATTTAGCCCCTCTTAGAGACTCCCCCCCGCCCCACCCCACCTAGTAGAACATGTACCCTGGAGCTGAAAATCATTGAGTTATAGCTTTTATACCTTTCCTTGTCTGGCTAACTTCTACTGATCTCTTAGATTCAAAACAAGTTACATTTCCTTGGAAGCCACTCTCCCCACCATCCCCTCTGAAGTCCACCCTGGAATAGATTAAGGGGCCCTTCTCTATTCTTCTACCGCTTTCTGTGAACTTCCCTATTGCAGTGTAATTCCACACTGAATGACAAAGTTGTCACTGTCTTCCCAAATCTGGGTCTCTCTCTGTACGTTTCATGATGTATTTCTATAACTAAGCGTAAGCCCTGTCCCTCATCAAGCATGTCTTACTGGACTCAAGAAAAATATGCCTAATTAAACCTAAATTGGAGAGTGTGATATAGCCTAAAACTACATTATAAGACATAAAATCTTGCTTTGGTGCTCGTTCCTGCTACAACCTAAGGCAAACCTTAAATTTTCTTGGTCTTAATTTTCAAGTCTATAAAAATCAGGATGATTACATATTGCTTACCATATAGAACTGATGTGAAGCTTAAAAGATATACTGTAGGTAGAATGCTTTATCAAATATAAAGGTATCAGTTAGGCTTTCTTATCTTATCATCTTTGAGAGCATTACATCACTTTGTACCATGCAATCCCACAATGTGCCTATAACTTCGGCACCCACTATTGTTTTTCAGATAAGGACTCAGAGTCACAAAGAGCTTCATTATTTTACCTAAGGTCACACAGATAATAGCAGGGAAGCTTAGATCTGAACACAAGGCCTCTGATACTTGAGCTCATACTCTTAGCCATGGAGCTGAAACTGTTTCCTACTTCCCACAGTGTCTTCTAAGAATCCTCCCTGGGGTGAGACTTGCTTTTACCCTTCTCTCAAGTTTCGAGTGTATGTAATAATGACAGCAATACCCCATACAATTCTAAGAGAAGTTCAACTTGATCCTGCCTTGCCCAGTTCTCAGTTTGCTCTCACAAGGGCTACTCCAGGGGAGGCTTGTCTACAGCAGACAGGCGATGGAAGGCAACCTCAGAAAGCTGTTTCCTTAAAGGCTCCGCCATCCAGGAGAGGTGGCATCCTCTAGTCCGTAAGCTTTGGAATTGGAGCCAGGTACTCTTGACGGCAAATCTCAGCTCAGCCAGTAAGTAACATGCCTTGGAAAGCATGTTTGCTTCTTGGAACCATTTTTTAGATTTTTTTCTTACAGCTCTAAAGTTGGTATAAAATCCTCCACTTTTTGAACATTACTGTGGAGATTAAATGAGTGAAAGGTCTGTGAGAGCACTTTGTAAAATTACACTAAAACAATATCAAGTAATTACTAAGTTTTCCAAGGATGCAAATTCCCCTCCTAGCAAACCATTTAATTTGCATATATGTACAAAAAGTCAACAGGGATCATTTCCTAAGCATCATAACCAACCCAAAGTTCCAGAGGTTGGAAAAATTTATTAAGATGGTTGTTCAAGTCTGAAAGTGTAGACAGACCAGGGATGTCAGGAAGGAAGGTGACATTGTTCCACTTACTGGAAAATGCAGTGTGTCTTCTCTTGGAGGCTCCCCACAAATGCAAGCAGGCTCGCAAGAAAGATGGGGTGCATTCCATTCAGACACTGAACAACCTCACTCAAAACTTGTCCAAATATCGAAATATAACCAACCCTCTGAGGCTATTTGAATACAGGGCGTTATTTTGAGTCTGTGATGCATTCCCCACAGCCCTTTCCCTGGGAAGCTAGTGCAGAATTTGCACCAATGATATCAGTTACAGTTCCACTAAATCATCTCCCTGCTACACCAGGGATTCGTTGAGAAAGGAGCAACAGAAATGTAACATCAATAGGAAAATGGAACAGACCTTAACCTAAATATAGCACAGAGGTGTTGTTTGGAAGATCCCCCTGTCAGCCTGTGTGTGCGAGTGGCGGAGTCAGAAAATTTGATTCTCACACCTGCGCACTAAGAGGGAGGTCCCTGTGGTGGCCCCAGGGGTGGAGATGAAGGGAACAGCAGCAGGGGGTGGGGGCTTCCTCTGTGGACAAGTTCAGAAGTATGCAAGGGCACCGTAAGATGAAAATAGGTTTTCAAATGACATTAGAAAGAAAAGGCAACACCAAATGGCCTTCTCTTGATTAATCACACGATGGAAAGCTGAAGGACTCAGAACCAAGCAGCCTCCTGACAGGGATGGAAAAATTTCAACCTGAGCTTAAAAAAGAAGAAAAAAAAAAAATAACAGAACAACATTTGGTATTTTTAGTGGGTTTTGGGGGCGGGGTAAGTCATTTGGAGCTCCTCAAAAGGGAGTGCAGATCGCCAAAGACACTAACAGGCAGGGTTAGCCAGGCACTGGTCACTTCCTTAAATAGGAGCATCTGGAAGGTTTCAGCAACACTGAAAAGAATGTATGCTTCCCGCAATTTTAATCTCTCCTCCATTTAACAGATGGGAAAATGCACGCACCTCACAGATCTGACATCTTAGATGAACTGTTTCTGTCCACCTTCCTAGGCAGCAGTAATGAACTCAACACCTCAGATGCCAGTGGAGAAACCAGGTTGGTTAACACAGAATTTGCTGAGCCAGCAGCGGTCCATGGAGTGACCAGCTAAGCCAAACCTGTCTTTCAAGGTCTGTGGGCTCTGCTGAGTTTGTCTGTATTTCTCCTCCTTATTTTATAATTACAGGATGCCCTGAGTGATATTTCCCACATTTTTGAGCCATTTTGTGTAGGTCCTTGTGTGTTTGATGCCTTCGGGCACATTCTAGTTCTGACCTCCTAAGAAGATGCTTCTAGTAAGAGACAGGGATGGAGGTGAGCTATAAATTAGGTGCCTTCGAAAATGTGAACTTAGCACCAGGTTGGTGCTTACATAATGAGGTGGAAGACCCAAGGGATGGAATTGAGAGGACAGATTCTGATGAAGGGAGCAGGCTGCAGAGGTGAGGGTGTGAAGGAGGCCATAATTCAGGCTGGGCTGACTGCATCCTGCCTCACGCAGGTTGTGCTGGGGACACGGTCTGAGACATGTGATTTCATGGTTGTGTAAACGCCACTGAATGTACTTACACAAACCTATATGGTACTTTTATATGACTGGCAGCAAGGCAGGTTTGTTTGCATCAGCATCACCACAAACGCCTGAGTAAAGCACTGTGCTATGACGTTGCTAGGTGATAGGAATTTTTCAGCTCCATTGCAATCCTTGGGGACCATTGTTATATACACAGCCCATCATTGGTCAAAATGGCATTAAGCAGTGCATGGCTATACCTGACTCTTTCAGGATGACCTGTTTACAAGCTTATGTGTAATTGATCTAGGCTTTAATTTTAAACAGATATGATTTCTTACACAATTCAACCCAAAGGATAACAAAAGAGATAATTCTTATCCAGAGGACTCCATTTTCAGGTTTGCTTAAGAGATTTTTGAACAAACTCTTCAAATCTTTCTGTTTCTTAGTTTCCTCTAATTAAGTAGAAGAAACTAAGAGGATAATTGAAAACTAGCATCCCACGTTTTCAAGGGCAGAGGTAAAGGACCTAGCTCCACAGGACACGAGATCCCCATCTCATACAGTTCACATGCAGATCCTCGACAGCCTCTCCAACAGCCAGCTAGCAGGGCTTTTCTCCCATTCCTGCCCAGCCCTCTACACTCTAAGCATTAAGATAAAACCACCGGGCAGCAAATCTTATGGAGATAGCTATCAAAATCTGTTCAAACCATCTGTTTCTCTGGCTGTTTTTCCTTTCTATGTCTTTCCTTCATGTGTTCTTTGCTAACAACAAAAAAATCTATTCTAAAATAACCACGATATTAAAACTGAGAATGCCAGAGGAAAATATCCAGTTTGTGAGAGAAATTGCTTCCTAAAGAGGACTTCAGCTTTATTGTGTGTGGTGCAAGGCAACCTTTCCTCACATATTATAGTTGTGCTAAGAAAATAACCTGCTACTTTCATTAAAAGAATATGTGACAAGATTTGTATTTGTTCATGTAATTGAATTTAATGCTGCTGAAATTTGTCAGGCCTGAAAGGTACCGAAGCGAAGACCATATTTTTACATGAGGAAAATTGCCTAAGAAATTGTCTCTCCTGATTAAAGCAGGTCTTCTGCTGACCTTAAAAGGTCACAGGCCAATCATTCCTTGCATTTGCATAATCCCTAGCACCAAACAGTGCCTCCAGGGTTGATTTATTTATTTTTTCCTTAGGAAGATTGAGGGAGGGACTCCAGGTTTGTGGAGAAACCCTGCTTGCCTCTCAATTCACTGTTTTACATTTAATGTCTGCTGTCTAGTTACCTAAAACTGTGAGGCTACTTGCGTGTTCCTTCTAGCCAGTAGATTGGCAACTGTGTTTTTCCTGTGTATCGTCAAGTAGCTCGTCTCGCAACGACACACCTCCATGTCACATGTCTTAAAAACTTCGGATTCTCTGCAGAGGCTCCGCTCCCTGGTTCAGACATCATTAATACATCATTCTTTTTTGTCTCTCACCTGGGTTCACCTTGGTTGATAGACATATAAATCTCCCAAGACTTCTCCTCTGGGATGGCTCCGTGGGGTATGAGTAAACTCACTCCTGAAACAGAGAAAGCCCAGAGGTTATCTGTAGACTGTGCAATTACTGTGAAGCTCCTTCACTGGGCACCTTGCAGTTGCTCACCAACAAAGGACCTTCTTGCAGCAATTTGTGCAGTCCGATCCTTGGAAAGTTTATTAAGTCCAAAATGATAAGGGGACAATGTTATTTACTAACAGTGACATACAGAACATATCATTCAACTCCGTATTCAAACTAGTTTTTATTTAGGGTCGTCCTACCATGTTTAAATTCTCTTAAAAAATTGGATGTCATGGACTCTCAAACACATTTGAGAATATAGTTTATCAATATATCGGTTAATCTGCGCCAAAGTTAAAAAATGTGTTTCTCTACCTTGTTGCTATTCATTCTTTTACTGAAAACTTATCTGGGACGATGGGTGGACCGTGCAACATGTTGCTATAAAGCTGTCTTGTAAATTGTGCATCTTGAAGTAAGTTTAGGCAAGAGATCAGAGGAGTACTGCGTTTTGTCAAAACTGGAGAAAGAAAAAGCTTGGATAAGGTTAGGAAACTTAATGGTTGTGGATGGCCACTATTTGGCCCTATATTTGTAAATAAAAGCTAGAAAAGGTCAAGGTTAAAGGTGACTAAACCATATTCATGTCAACATGAAATTGAAAAAAAAAAAAAAAACCACGTCAGAATCTTCAGTAAAATCATGTAATGCAGGGGTGAATGCAAGGGGTGCATCACACTGAATTTGAAATGTCCCCTCTCCGCTTGAGGGCTGTGAAGTAAATATTTCACTTTGGCCAAGAGAAAAGAGTCCAAAGGGTGATTCTCATTAATGTAGCTGCTTGTTTATCAAAAAAAATGAAATAGAGACACAGTAAGATCTTTACAAAATAAAATCTCAAGGCATCCTTTTATCCTTTGAATAATGCCGCTCTCACCCTTCCTCCTTTCATTTGAGCTAATGTAATCGCACAGAAAGCTTTCAGCTTGCTGATAATTTGAATCTAGAGATGGCAGGCTTTAGTGATGTCCTTCTGTGTTCCCGTTGGCTGCTGCAGAATCAGGGAATGCAAGATTCATTGCAAAACAAGTTATTTGTGATTTGCATTTATGAGCATTATTCAGTAACATGCTAGTTATCATCAGTATCTTTCACTAGCACTAAGAATGAGGCACATTTAAATCTTGCTTACAGCTTTTCAGCAAGGGTATCCATTTGTATGCTGGACTGTAATGCCAGTAGTAGGAGGGCCTCGATTGCCACACTTGGGGGCTTCTGATCAGGCTCCTCCTTGCATTGCCCATTTTTCCTTAAATGTAGTTGAGCAGAAGTTGTAATATACACTACATTCAGTGTGTGTGGATGTCAACCTGAATACACACCCTAGACATTATGTGTTCTCTCTCTGTGTGACAGAGGGCCTTTCCTCTGTTGCCTCTTGTTCAGACTATCTAGGCCGTTATGACAAGAGGCATTAAATCACCACTGTTTAGTTACAGAAGCATAGGAGACTATCATCAAGAAACAATGCCATCTTAGGCAGCTAACCCACAAGAATAGTTTCATAGCTCACATTTTTCCTTTCCTGTGTGTGTGTATGTGTTTAGTGAGGTGTAATTCATATGCAAGCAAATGCATGTTTTAAGTGTGGAAACTGCTGAGTTCTGACAAACGGATACACTCATGTCACCATCATCACAGTCAGGACACAGGGCATGTCCGTCGCCATACAAAGCTCCCTTATGCCCTTTAGAAACCAGTTCTTTGCTAGCCCAAGCGTTCACTCACTTGCTTTCTGACATGTTGATTAGTTTGTCTATTCTAAACTTTCAAATTAATGAAATCATACCATGTTTAAAACCAAAACAAAACACAATAATGGCTTAGTGCATCAATACACAGAGCACAGTGCCCTGCAGGCCTGCAACTGACAAATCATGAATGTATGAATGAATGAGTAGGATTCAAAATTCTGAGTCAAAAAAAAAAAAAAAAAAAAAAAAGGCCAAGCTTTGAGACGTGCTGTGTTCTGTATGTCATGAGGGCCTGACGGTCAACTCCCAGATCCAATCAGAATAAACATGTGTGTGGACTTTTGAGAAAGGGCTGTTTGTAGAGCACATCACCTCTCATCCCTTTCAAGTCAGCTTAATTCCCTGTGTTTAGATTGAAACATTATCCATAACACTCCCAAATTCCACCTGGATCTACAGGATCACAGAGCTTTGCACTATTTCATCTTTCCTTCAATCAGAAAGTGTATGATTATCCTTTAAACATACTTCCCTCCTTCCAGCCAGAAATGCAAATTGTGTGTGGAGACTAAAGATAGTGGAACGGAGACAAGAGTTGCAGCAGGGGGGTAGCGTTGTGTGAAGGATGAAAGGCACTGTGGGTAATCTTTATCCTGTGGCTCCCTAAAGAAGTATCCATTTTTAGTGTCATTTATCAGTTACCTCTAATTAAGGAAAAATAGACTCTTTCCCAAACTCCACCTGCTACCCTGACAGCCTTTTATCTGATATGACAGCAGAACCACCTGTCTGAGTTTCTTGTTTCATATTTGGCATAATAAATGATTTCAAGAGTGCCCTTTTTTGAGAAATCACTGCCAGGCACCAGACTACAATTTGGGATGGACACCAGTAGAACAATTTAATTGCTGTGTCTTGCTTCTTTACATTTTAGCTCCCCAGGGCATATTTTGCATTGATGTTCTGCAAATAACAGAGCATATGTTTCACTTCCGCACATTTATATTTCCTGAAACTCCTTTCTAGTGAACAGCTTCAATCTTGTGTGGGACTTCTTGTTAGGAACTTTAAAAATGCCCCTTCACAGAGGAAGCATTTGGGAATCAGAGACACAGCCCTCAAGAACTTTTTGTTTTCAACACCAGTGCTTCTCAAGACAGAAGGGAAGAAAAAAGAAACATCTATTTATCATTTCATCCTTTTCCTTGATGAACATTAAACAAAACTAGCAATGAATGGTCAATCTTGATACCCTTTCCACACATGTGTAAACACATAAACACAAAAATGCACGCTAACAAATGAGGATAGGCGCAGAGAGGAGTGTGGCCTGTCTCTTCAACCAGTAACTATTGAGAGCCTGCTGAATGCCAACCACCTGGTGAGAATGTGAAGATAAGTTGAATGCACAATGACTCAATGTGTAACTTCTGTTTCTGATGAATATTCCTACTCTCCTTGAAAGGACAGTGTTTGCATCCTTTATGTTTCTTTTCTCCAGAACCTAAACCTCTAGTTGATATGATTCTTCCAAGAAGGGTACTCGGTAAGTATGGCTGACTGACTCACGCTGCACTGACCTGCCTGCCACTGTCACCAGGGAGGACTGCCTCACACATAAACACTCACACAATGTCATGTGTGCATGTTTGAACAAAGACCCCTACCATGTCCTGAAATGCTGACCAAGGAAAATGTACAACATCGGAAGTTTAGAAAACAAAACCATTATTAGAGCTATACTTGCGGGCTGTCTGCTTGAAATGAAGTTTTTTTTTTTAAGAAATTGACACAGGAGAACAGGACTATTCATCAACTTCAAACAAACTGCAGTCTCCAGCCACTAAGCTAGCAGAGGATCAGTTAGTGGGAATGGTAGCATCAGACTAGTTCTGTTACGGATTTCATTTTATAAGATAAAATGTTTCATTGGAGGGGTAGGTTCCCTCTCCTCTAGGAAGTCTGATAAGGTGCCCATGGCCCGACTCAGCGCTAACCTGTTGTGGAGCAGGACTGGCACACCCAGAGCTGCCTTCTCCCTGCAGCAGCCAGTGATGGCCGCGATTGAGAGCCCACCTAACCCCTGTTGCTTAGAAAGCAGAGGAGAGATCACCTTCTTCTGCCACCCAGTTAGGTCTCAGATGGCAACCTGGAAGACTAATCCATAGATAGAATGTCATTTTTAAAGAGATCTGATCTGTACACCTTAAGTATCCTTGTCAAAACATCTAACCAAAAGGAGAAAAAATTCTTGAGAACCAAGTGTGCTTATAATATAGCCTTGGACCTACAGTTTTTTAATTCAAAAATGATCCTTCATTGGTGCTCATCACGAAGTAACATTATAGCAAGGTCTACAGACACTGACAGCATATGACAGGTCAGTCACTGAGCAAGTTCACCTCCGAGTGTCCTTTCACTAAATTACCTACTGGTGCATATACCATGCTTGGCAGGAACATGGTATTTGTCAGTCATGTCGAAGAATGTTCTCAGTCCTTCCTGATCATGTTCTAGGAAGCATGTTTCAAAGTCTGGGAAACACCCAAATCTTTTGAATTAGTCCAGCCGTCAACTCTAGCAGGGCATCAAATGGACTGTCTGGTTCACAGGGGTGAAGGTTGGAAACTCTAATCTCAGCGTTGGTTCTGGCTTGTTGTGTCAATCAAGTAGACTGTCAGAGCCACAGTGTAGATCTGGTAAGCGGATGGTAAACACCTTAAAAGTTAATCTTATGGGAGGCAATTGTGTAAATGCACAATGTTTAAACAAATGCTAGAAAATACACAAACGCACACTTACCACCCACCTGTATTTGGCATTACTAAGCGTCCTCCTAAATGGCCAAACACGCCAGTCGTCCTCAGTTCTGTCCTGGTGGGGAGCGATGACAGGTTCTGCAGGTAGGGGGTTTTGTTTCTGGGGTGCATGGTACTGAAGCTGCGGTTGTTTCCGTGGGGAAAAGTCCCGGAATGGTTCTTGCCATGGTACTCAGCTCTCTCAGATACTCCCAGGGAAACCATGAATGAGCTCTGCACCTTGACTTTGATGTCTGACAGAGGGTTAAAGAGGGAAGACTCAGTCATCAGTTCCTTGTCCAGAGGGTCCTGTAGGCAGATGGGACCACTGTATGTTCGACTCACTGTCAGGTCTGGTTGCATGGAGGGGTTCAGGAGCAGAGAGTTACCTGGTGAAGGAGAATGGATCTGTCACTCGGACACTAACTGGCACCACAGAGCCCCTTTACGTCTGCCTCCACTAAGTGCGTAACAGCTCCTGTGTTTGCCGGCTGCTCCAGCCAGAGCCGGGCCTTCAGGGCCACCCTGAGCACCTAGAGTGGCCCTGTTAGACGGGTCATTAGTGACCAGAGCCTTGGACTCCTGGAATCTGGCTTTCCCAGGCCATTCTCTGAATGCCACGGACCAAAATATTCATTTCCCGGAGTTTCTTACACGTTATCTTTTCAAAACAAGTATTTCTGGCACTCCATGTATTTTTGTTTATATGATTTTAACTGGCAAAGAGAAACTTAAAAAAAAAAAAAGGAAGAAAGATGTTTTATAATCCAGTTTGGAGCAAAAATAACATCTGTTCATTTTAAATGGCAGGAGATGACACAGCGTGGTGACTACTGGGTGGTGCTGTTTATAACTGAGGCTGTGCGGAGCCCACACACCGCATGTGAAATTTGGGGCTGTTTCTGGGGCTGGGAGAGGAAATGAGGTGTCCTCAGAGCAAAAGGGTCAGGGGACCTCACAAATCATCCCACGTCTGAGTAGCCGATTTGCTCCAATAACACGTGTGTCACTCAGAGACAGAGGAGGCACCACACAGGGACAGAGAAACGTTCTGTGTGGAGAGCAGCTCAGAATGGCTTCCTTTCTGTCTCACAACAAATGGAAAAAACCTGTCTTTACAAAAACATGAGAGAGTGGACTTTCTCATCTGTTGGGGGCTTGCAGGTTTTTCTAAGCCAAATACTACAACAAAATGCTGTGATATTTTCTTGTGATGAAGTAATCTCATTTATTAGTAAATAACAAAATAACCCTCAGTCCAAAACCTGCCACCCATATCAGTCTGTCAATGTGACATCTCAAATTGAAACCCAAGCCATATTAAACAATTTTCCTTTCGGGCCTGACAAAAATGTTTAAAGTATGGTACTTTTGAAAATGTTGCAATTCCAGGCCATATTGTATTAGCCTCTATTGTTTTTCCATTTTCATAATCTGTCACAACCTCAGCAGGAAATGTGTAATCCTGACTTCTCCCACCTCTCGTTCTAATGCTCTAAGAATCCAACATCACAGAGACAGAGGTCCAAAATGAGATGAAATAACCTAACGGCTCCTTGGTGATGTGATTTTTTTCATGCTTGAGGCTCTTTCAGTCAAGGAGCTGTGCTTTTTAACTGAGCTGCCTTGAATTCTACGGGCACCAGCCTTGCTCTCGCTTCTGGTTTTCCCAGGCAAGAAGCGGGACTTGAGATCCAGCTGGCATCTGAAAAGAGCTGGGAACAGGCGTTTCCCCTGAGACCTGAAAAATCGTATCCCTGAGTCTCATGGTTATTTTATCTCAAGCCCTCACCTTCCGAAGTTTGATTTCTGGCTGCTCTTAAAAGACCCTCCTAACCTATGTGAAGCCATGACACAAAAAAACATTTCCTAGAATTAGACTTAGGCCTAACTTAGACACTTAAATGGAAAGCACGATTATACAGGTTTGGGGGAAAGTAGGTTTACAGTTACAGTGCAAATAATACAAGGAAAAAAGCTCTGTGTCTCTTGTACAACTGTAAACCTACTTTTGCCTACCCCTGTGACCACAGGCAGGTGCGAAAGAGTCCAGAGCTGGCGAAAGGTAGCTGCCAGCTTGATTCGAGTCTGATCAGGTACAGCCACCTGATCACTCCAAGTTTCTCTTTGGAAACCCTTTTCGTAAAGCTCCTGGTTTACTCTGTGTGGCATCTTACTTGACCTTCTCACTGTTCACCTTCCTGAGGCTCCAGCTATATTTGCTCAAGAACGGATGCCCCTGAGACAATGGAGGGGCGGTGAGCATCAGCGTGAGGTGTTATCACAATGAATAAAGGGTAGGGTGGAATTTTAATAAACAATATTGCTTGTATCACTAGTTTTGGAGATTCCTGGTTTTAAAAAAGTCAAAGTGATAAAGCAAGTTTGGAAAGGCTACATACTGTCTCAGAGATTTACCGTGCACGTAAGCTCCACAGTTCGGAGAAGCTTGCTACTTTCGGCTTAGGCCAGTTAGCATTCTCCAAATGAGCGCCCCCTCTCCTCCGCTGCCTGGTGCTCCATGGAACACGGCAGCCTCCCGTGCAGGGCAAGAGGAAACAGCCAGCTGCTAGAATAATATTCATTACATTTATTGAGCAGCTTCCATATGCAAAGGTCTTGTTATTCCAGGTAATTTCATCCTCATAAGAACCCTTTGAGGTGGATGTGATTATCTCCATTTTACAGCGGTAAATTGAGACTCAGAGAAAATAACCGATTAACTAGGTCATACAGCAATTTTGGACTTCAAAGACTGCACTTGAACACACAACTCTCAGACTACTGCTTTTCCTCCATAGTTAAGTGTTATGGTCTAAGACACTGATATCTAATTGATGGGCATATATTTCTAAATTCTTAACATTTTTTTTTCAATTACAATTGACATACAATAGTATATGAGTTTCAGGTGCACAGCATGGTCATCATTTATATAACTTACAAAGTGATCACCCTGTAAAGCCCAGTACCCACCTGACACATACCTTGTTATTACAATATTATTGACTGAATTCCCTATGCTGTGTGCTTTACACCCCTGTAACTTTTTATAATTGCCACTTAGTACATCTTAATCCCTTCACCTTTTTATCCACTGTCCACTGCCCCTTCTATCTGGCAACCATCAATTAGTGTTTGAATTCCTTTTTCTGTATTTCTTGTATAGCTCTTGTAGATTTTTGGTTTATGGTTACTATGTGCTTACTATATATTAAGTTATGTTGTAGCAGTCTATTTTTAAGTTGGCAGTTGATTAGATTTGAACATTATACTAAAATCACTATAGATTTTACTCACCTCCTCCATGTTTTTGTCATTTTTTTACCTTTGTGCCTGTGTGTGTGTCTCTTAATATATTATTGTAATTCCACACGCTCTTCCTACTTTTGCCTTTTAGCCTTTGTACGAGCTTTACAGTTGGTTGATCCACTGCTTTTACTAAATGCTTGCCTTTGCTAGAGAGAATTTTTTTCTTTCCTGTATTTTGTTATTGATGGTTTTCATCTTCTGAAAGAAGTCCCTGTACTATTTTTTGTAGTACTAGTTTAGTGGTGATGAACTCTTTTAATTTTTTCCTTTGTCAGGGAAACTCATCATTTCCCCTTCAATCTAAATGATACCCTTGCTGGGTAGAGTAATCTTGGCTGTCTTTCCTTTTCATAATTTTGAATGTTTTGTGCCAAGCCCTCTGGCCTGCTAAATTTCTGTTAACAAATGAGCTGACAGTCTTATGGGAGCACCTTTGTACATACCTAACTCTTTTTCTCTTGCTGCTTGTTAAGATTCTTTGTCTTTAACTTTAGCATTTTAATTATGATGTATCTTGGTGTGAACCTCTTTGGGTTCATCGTGTTTTTGACTATTTGCGCTTCCTGAACTTGTATGTCTATTTCCTTGCCAGGGAAAGATTTTTTATCATTATTTATTCAAATAGGTTTTTTATCCCTTGCTCTCTTCTCCTTCTGGTACCCCTATGAAGCAAATGTTGTTACACTTACTGTTGCCACAGAAATCCCTAAAACTATCCTAATTTTTAAAATTCTTTTTTTTCTTTTTGCTGTTCTAGTTTATTTTCTACTACTTTGTCTTCCAGTTGCTATTTTGATCCTCTGCTTCATTTAATATTCTTTGATTCCTTCTAATTAATGTTATTGTATTCTGATTTGTTCTTTTTTGTGGTTTCTATCTTTTTGTTGAAATTTTTCCTGAGTTCATCTATTCTTCTAAGTTTATTGAGCATCTTTAAAACCGGTGTTTTGAACTCTGTATCTGGTCAATTGCGTGTCCTCATTTCATTTAGTTTTTTCCTGAAATTTTGTTCTGTTCTTTAATGTAGGACATGTTTCTTTGTCTCCTCATTTAGACTAACACTCCTTGTGTTTGTTTCTATGTATTAGGTCTGCTATGTCTCCCGCTGTCAGCAGTGTGGCCTTATATAGTAGGTGTCCTTTGGGACTCAGTGGTGCCATCTCCTTGGTCAGTTAAGCTGGGTGCTCATGGCACCCCTGCGAGGGTGTGTGCGCCCTCTCCATGCAGTTGAGCCTTGACTGCTGTTGGCATGTCAGTGGGTGGCACTGTCCCTTGGGGTGACTGGCTGTGCTGAATGTGTGTGACTATAGTGGACAAGGTGTTGTGTGGGGCCTGATCCCCTAGAGCAGGATTCACTTGCGTAGGGTTCTGTTGTCTGCCAAATCTGCCCTTTGGTGTACCTGAGGCAGATTTTGGTGTATATAGTGGACCTGGTTGGGGGGTGCTTTGGTGTGGTCTGAAGCTGACCACTGGGTGTGTTGGTTCTGGAGCCTCTTGGGAGGGACTCTGGTGCATCCCACAGTCAGATCCTACCTCTCTCTGGCCTGGAGCCACCTGTGCTGGCTCCTAGGTGCCTGGAGAGGTTGGGCTGTGCACCGAGGCAGACTGTTCCTAGTGCCAGGGGCCAGTAAACAAGAGGTACAGGGCATGCAGAAGCCAGCTGCTGCTTTTTGGGGGGTTTGTGGACCTTAAAAGATTTCAGAAAGTTAGCAGTGTAAGCTGAGACAGGACACTTCTGGAAAAAAACTATTGCAAGTAGCATGGGTGAATGAGGGAGTTAGGTGAGGTGGGGTCTCAGGGAATCACAGGTGTTTAGCAAAGCAAGTGGAGAGCTCAGATTTGGCTCAGACCTAAGCCTGAAAGTTGGGAGGGGTGAAGCTGAACAGAGCAACAGTGGCCTCTACCAGCACTTGTCCCTAGGAAGACACAGCTATCCCGACCCCTGCTCCTCCAGTGCTTGCCCTGAAGCTATACAGCTCAGCTCCTCTGTATGCCCCGGTGCTTTTTACTGCCCCTGCACTAGAGCTCAGAGCCAGTGAGTGAGTTTGTGAGCCAGTGAATCTGTGTACAATCCCTTTAAGACCTGAAGCTACTAGGTCTGTAGCAGTCTTCCATCCCACTTGAAGGCAATTACCACTGTTTTCACAGCCAGATGTTATGGGAACTTCTCGGCACTGCAGTCCTGTGCTGGAGAGTCTGGTGTGGGGTTGGGACCCGTTGCAACTCAGGGGGACCTCACAGCCGAGATACCCCTCCCGTTTCTTAATTGCCACATGGAGGATGTGGGACCTGCCATTCCACTTCTCTGCCCCTCCTACCTGTCTTGGCATGGCTTCTTCATGCCCTTGGTTGTAGGAATTCCGTTAAGCTCGATTTCAGGTGGTTCTCAATGACAACTGTTGTGTAATTTGGTTGTAACTTTGATGTGGTCATGGGAGGAGGTGAGCACAGAGGTTACTTACTCTGCCATCTCGACTGGAAGTCTCTATTTCTAGTTTCTTATATAACATAAAGCTCAGTTCTTAATTGGATTTACTTGCAATTAAATCATATATATTAAACCCTATATAAGGCTGAGAAAACTCAAGGCCTGAAACTTTGGTGCCTAGAAGTACATGGTGAGCAGCAAAGCATTTTATTTCTCTCCCACCATCTCCCAATTTCTAGCACGCTTGGGTTTGTATTCCAGAACCTGGTCTCTGCTGAATCACTGCCAAGCAGCAAGATTTTTTGTCCTGTGGGACAGGTGATATTGACATGCAATAAGCAGAAACAGAGGTGATGATATTGACAGTGAGAGTCAAGGTAAAAATCTTCATCCACTGAAGAGTTTCATTTTTTTTTCTAAAATAGAAGCAATGTATGTCTCATCACCATCTTGGAATCAGAAATAGATTTGGTTCACATAAGAGAATTAAATGACTTTCTATTTTGAAAATGAATATCGCTGTAGTTTGACATGATAGATTTTCCTTCCCCCGCAACAGAAGATTGCCTGACTGGGCAACACCTGAGGGTCATTTAAACTGGGAATTTTATTTTTTTTCCTGGATAACTGACCCATCATGTATCCAAAATCCTTTTACTTACTTAAAACAGAAGTACAAAAATAACCCCACCTAATAAATAGGGTAACAAATATGCCTGGGACTTTGTGGTATAATAGTTGGTCCTCAGCCTTGAATAATCAGCATTTTAGTTAACTAAATTAAATGTACATCCTCAAAGCAGACTTGTTTAAATAGGAAGTTGGGTAATCTGCAATAAAATAATTTATTCAACTCACTATGTATCAAAGATGGAACTGCCTCATTTAACATGCTCCTAATTATGAACTGAAAGCCGTCTGTACTCATAGTAACCAAGCACTTAAGCAGACCACTCCACTGAGCCAGATTTCTTCATGCATGAAGTCAGTTAGGCAGCGGCTCCCGGTGCCAAGAGCTATGTACACACAGGACCGAAGAGCACGGGGTTCCTGCGTGAGCATAGTCTTTGGCCCTGAAGGCATGGTGTTGGGGGGACCTACGCCGCTGACCTTGACGGACTGTTTTGAAGTTGAAGGTCTGGAAGCCACCTGTCAATGCAGAAGAGTCAATGACGTCCACGCCGTAGTCACTCTGGCTCCGTCTGTAAAGAGTGACGCCGATGACCAGGACCGCAACGGCCACGACAGCAGCACCCAAGCCCGAGTACAAGGCAATGTCACTGGCATTCTCAATGCCTGCAAAAAATAATAGAAATTTTAAATGGCCAACCTGGGCACAGAGCCAAAGAGCCACCCCAGAAATGAAATGCTACTGGGTTTTGGGAGCTACTGCTCAGAGAAAATGACATATGCAGCTACCCACAAGTTGTCCTCTGTTTCGTACAATAATTATGTTTCTAATTTACCTTTTATAAATCAAAGAGATTCCAGTTAAATATGTTAACTGTATTAAGGTAGCTTACCATATAATAGAATCTCGAAGACAATCAGTTTCACAAAGAATATAGTATTTTCAAGTAAAAGCAGGAAACTTCTTAATTTACTTAGGAAGTCATATTCATCTGAAAAGTATTTTTTATATTTTTACTAGCAGGAACACATGAGACCCACATACAATGACAAAATATGGGTGAAGTGCTCTACTTATATAGGACCTGGGCACATGCATTCAGAGGGTGGTCAAGGGTGAGAAGATAACACACGGTCTATGAGTCAAAAGAGGGTAGACCAGGGTTCACAGTTTTGCCTTTTAGCTTTGGCACACATCATTCAGTTTAAAAGGACATTGACAACATCAGCTGAGGGCATACACAATCAGTATGAGGCACCTTCTGTCGTGAAATATGGAAAGGTCTTGATCCTAGGTACACTTATGTCCATGGTAAATGTGTTCTAGCACCAACTAGATGCTAGATTCTAATACTTTTTTATGGAAGAGGACTGGTATCTAAGAGGGCACATGCTGTTTCTCCCATACCTCTCCTACTCCATCCTATTGAATGCATGGGCAAAGCAAAAATAAAAGCATTAGTTTGAATTTAGACTGTGGGTATCTCCCCATCTCCCCCCAAGATATGTTGTAGCCGATTTTCAACTCTTTTGCTCGATGCACATCAGATGTGGTTCAGTCCTGAAGAGATCTTGGGAAGTGTGTGGAAGTGGAAGGTGGCAAGTGCTAACCACATAGTTAATCTCCTTATAGATTGTATGGTCATATATTTAATAAGTCCAAAATATGTCACCCTGCATTGGGCTTGGAGGATAAAATAAACCCATCATATATTTATCTTGTAACACAGCACTTACTACGCGTTTACCACACCCTAATTCAATACTTAAGTTATCAAACGGGTAATACTAACCACACAAGTAAAGTGAATATATTTTCAACAAAGTTAGTGGACTGCAGAATAAGGCACTACCAAATTAAAGAGTGAACAAGGAAATCAAGCAAAACCAGTTCAGTAATAGGGCAGTAAACACAGAAAAATAATTTGCACAGGAGAACACGATCCCCGGAAAGAACAGAATCTGAAAAGTGAGCGGATTATCAGACACTTCTAAAGACTACAACAGCCTTGGAGGTACTGAGAAATATGGTGTGATTTAGGCTGTAGTTTCAACTTGGTGTTGCTCAAATGGGAGAGAGGTGGAGATGGACGCGTGTTCATGGTCATCTTCTCTGACCACCGGGAACCATGGGCTCAATGGTCGATGACAACTCCCGAGTTCCAATGTCCGCCTGTGTCACGTGGCGGGGAAGAGGGGAGGGCAGCCATCATCCTACTTAACACGCTTACCCTCCCTCTACTCCATTAAGTTCCTTTGAGGGAATAATAAATTATGCTCAGAGGAGAAAGAAGACACAGAACACGACAGCTACAGCAGGCCAGGGTACCAGGAGCAGTGAGAGAACTTTGAGTTGAAACCAATTAGCCTTTTCTCCCACTTCCCTCCAGTTCCTTGGGCACTGGTGACTGATGACACTATCATCTTAAAATGTGTATCTAGGGAGAACACACCTGTTCAGCAACTGAGCACATCCAGAAAAACAGCCTCGCAGTGTACTGGATGCAGCTGCTCTGTTGCTGAGTTGGCAAAGCACAAAGACATCTTTAGTTTCCCAGGTACTAAACTAGGAAGGGCTGGGAGGATGACCAGGGCAAAGTATTTCTGCTGAAAAGGGACATCACTGGATACGAACATTTTGAGACAAAACTGAGTAGTAGGAACAAGTTGTCTTTGTTTCTCTCGATTCTTGTCTTTTCTTTATTTTCCAATCCCCTGGTACCCAGGTAACCAGAAATCTCCTCTTCCCTCCAGATACAAATCCTGTTTTTAGAAAAGGGCCCTACATGTGCCTTCAGATTGAAGTTTAAGTATGTGAGATGGACCACTGTGTTTCCTCTCCAAGGCATGTTTGCAGAATCTGTTTGACTTAAGGAAATGGAATGCTGAATTACAGAATTTATAAAAATGAGCAGAGGGACTTTGGAGATCGGGCGTGGAAAGAAGGGAGAGACCTGCATGGGGAGTTCTGCATCCTTATCAGGCTCACCCCAGCACTTTGTGGGTCAGCCGGATGTAAAGCCAAAAGTCAATGGGCTTCTACGAAAAGATAAACTGGTGATATTTATTTTATAAGAATAATCTGTCCTGGAAATTAGAAAGTTCAGGGTCTAACATTTTCATTCATTCAACGTTTGTTGAGAGCTAACCGTACAATGGAAATGAGGATGCATGGCTGAATGAACACATGGTCCATATTCTCAGCTGTTTCTTGTCTAAGAGTGGTAAATCCTGGTATCCAGGTGCACATACAGAGGAGGACAGAAAGACTCAAAGCCACATGTGTAGTCTATATGTTTCAAGAGACCAAGTCAGACATTCTCACCCACAGCTCAGATTCTTCTAAATTTGGGCCACAATTCTTCTGTCTTCTTTCTCTCTCTCCCCTATGCTCTTCTTTCTCTATCTGCCTGCTTTTACTTAACCTCTTTCTTTCATGTTCTTTATTTCCCCTCTATAGTGTTACCTAATTTGTCCTTCCAGAAAAGTAGAGTGGTTTTCCCTCTAAGGATTTCTGTATGCTTCTAAACTCTGCCACCGATTTTCGATTTTCTTTTTCACATATGTTTAGGACTGGCCCCAGCAGAACTTGAGGTTTAGTTCCACATATTCCACCATGGGTACACATGGGCCTGAGCACAAGGACACTTGGGGGGGGTGCCACTGCAGAATCATCACATCCATGTGCGTGTGCAAATGCATACAAGCACACATTCAGCTCTTGCCAGAAGAACACCAGAAGGCGCTGCCACTCCTGCCCAGGGGAACTGCTGTGCCAACATGACCATGTGGCGCAGGCACTTCTCAGGGCCTGACAGCTGCTCTACGCCCATTCCTGTGCTCTCGCTCTCCTTGGCTGCACTGCCGTATGCCCCAAATGCAATTGTAATTAATTTCCTGCTAGCTGGATGCCTGCTAGTGAAAGACCCTGTTTACCTTTCGCATTGCAGTGACAGGTCACTGTCATATATCCCACCCCCTCTTAGGCATCTAGGCACTACTCATCTCCATTTCTCCATCTGTCAGGTGACAGCTGAAGGTCCCCTTCCCCCAAGAACGTAACTCTGTCCTGGACAATCTCGCCAACCCTGCTAACCTGTAGTCATCTAATACCACGTATGGTTCCTAGAACTCATTTTGGATCATTCTTTTTATTGGTAGATATCCGAATGCCACTACATTCTTCCTTACTGCTTCAAACTCTTCAATATCAGTAATATCGCTACAATTTTCCCCAGAAGTTTTGCAAATCATCTGTGAACCTATTTATTGATTACTTGCCTCACCTCAAACTCTGGGAAAAGAAATATTAAAGGAACCGCAGTCTGAGGCTGATTTGTACAACCCGTCCACAGGAACCCTGTTTCCTTTTGCATTTGCACACATGTATGTTGGCACCTGTCTGCTTGCTCACCTGCACGTGTGGTGCTGCTTTCTTTGCTCAAAGTGATTTTGAACCAACGCTTTGATGCCCCGTGACTGCTCAGGCTGTTCTGCTTTTCGTGGGCGCAGGATACTTTTCTGACTTTCTGTTTCATAGACAAGCTTTGCATACTAATGTCTTTGTGATATTTTCCCTGTGTTGTCATCTCTATTTTCCTCTACCCAAGAACCACACAAGCTTTTGACAAAGCTAGGGAGGATCCAACATGTGGCAGAATAAATTGTTACATACAATGTACAGGTTAGAGAAACAAAAACAACCCGAGAAATCTCTCGTATCCCAAATTATTCAGAAGGAATAGGTCCATAGAGAGTTGGAAACTAGGACCCTGGCAAGAAAATGTTTATGGGTTCATTGGGCCTGGAGAAAAGAGCTGTAAAGCAACTTGTGGTGCTCTTCAATGCAGAAAGGTTGTTACAAGAAGAGAACAGGCCCACCCTAGTGCTCAGTGACCCTTCATTTACGAGGAAGCTGGTAACCAACTCTTCTGCCATCTCTAACAAGGACTGAAAGGAGGACATGGCCTTTTATTATAGCAACTGGGACTCTGGTTAGATATTAAAATGACCTTTTCTACAATGAGGATTGTTAAAAAACCGCACTGCATTTCTGAGGAAGATTGTGAAATGTCCTTTCAGAAAGTCTCTAAAAGATGGCATGCCTTCACAATAAATTGCATTTATTTATTTATTTATTTATTTATTGGGTCAAGGCTCGTGAGAAGAGCCAAATGACCTTTCGAAGCCTCTTCGAACTTCTCAGCTAAAGGAAGAGGTATTAACAATTTGATGGCTTTATGAATTACAGTCATGCTTAGTCATTTTTAGTAACCAGTGTCCCCACAGGATTAAATAGAAGAGCCGTTTACTTAGTTTGCCTTTCTCTCTCACATGACTCCTCTCTGAAAGACATATTAATGCCACCTATTAATGGACATTTAAGTTGATTCCCATGGTATAAGCTTAACTACATATCAGGTTAGAATCTACTTTACGGGATTAGAAAGCTGCACAATATTAATGAAGGAACATAGCAAATGCCTTGGAAAACATGCTCTTCTTTTTTGCTCTCCTATTAGATATTATAGAATGATCACCGATCCCATTTCAGGAAAAAACAACAACTTGAGTTGGTATACAGAAGAGATAGGAGATTTCACAAAGAGGAATGACAGAGGCAAACCAACAGAAGATCAAACAACCATCTGCTGTGCTGGACTCCCATAGAAGGCCAGGAATAGCTATCCCAGGACACGCCCCCATCCCCGCCAATCTCCACCCGAGTGCAGGGAGTGCTATGGATAGAGTGATGTGCCAAAAATGTAACAGCATGCTGAAATAGATACAATGGAAGTTATTATTATAGTTGTTTATATTTGCTATCATCGAGAAGCAACTTTTTAAAATTTAACATGAGATAATAGCTTTTAAATGGTTGACTGTGAAAAATTCCACTTATTGCTGAGAATTTCATAACCCCTTAACCAATCAACACCTCAGCTTCTTTCCAGTCTTCCACCCTCAAAAACCTCATTATTGCTGTTGTGGTGATTGTTGTTTTATTGTTGTCATAATGACAATAACAGCGGATTCTTAAGTAGTGCTTACTATATGCCAGGCACTGGTCTAGTACCTTAAACTTAGGAACTCATGTGATCTTTCAACAACCTCGTAAAAATGCCCCCATTCAAATGTGCAAAACCAAGGCAAGAAAATCACATGCCTTGCCCAAAGCCTGCTGATTGGTAAGGAGCAGAGCGGGGATTCAATCCCAGACACTGTGGCTCCAGGACCGATGCATGCAGACAGCCTCAGCCCCTCTCCAGCTGTTAACCCCTGTTCTGATTACATGACTGAGTACCTCCAGATGACAACAGTGACATAGGAACTGAGCACTAAGTTTGTGCTGGAACTTTTCAGAACTACAGATGCGACCACCAAACCTATCTGCAGTGTTATATTTTCTCTTACAGATATGACACAGGTTCAGATAAGGTAGAAACGACTCAAAGCTTTGTAATTAGACAATGGCATAGCCAGGGTTTGAATACACATCTGTCTTCACTCCCAAGCTGCTTAACCATTACTCTGTATAGCTTCCTAGCACCTTGTCTCTGCGAGGTACCCGCACCAGGTTAACTTGCTTTACTTGGAGAAAGCCATAAACTCTACCGGCCACTATCATCAGAAAAAAAAAACGATGCTATGCAACCTCACCTGGGCCTGTCTGCAGCTGAGTAATTTATTCATGTCCTATAACCAAAAACCTTTGTCATCAAAACAATTACTCTGGACTTTGTTTCCTCTCTTCAAGACTTCTACTTCTCACCTGCCCCTCGTTTAGGTGAAAAAACGAGGTCAGTCACCCTACGTGAGCTGGCTCCCCTACAGCCCACAATTCCGCTGCTCCTTCACGCAGTTCTTCTTCCCTCTTCTCTGCCCCCTGAGGAGCTCCCCCTCTTCTGTGTCAGGCCAGCTTGGATCGAACTCTTTCCTGCCTCCTCAGGGGGCCTGGCCTCATTCCTGTTTTGTTTTGCATCTTCAAAATTTTCCTCCAACCATGAGCCTTGCCCTTTGCCTGCAAACATAGCCTAGTCCTTCTCCCCAAATCCTTCCCCCATTTATTTTCCAATAAACTTCTCAAAGATGCAGCATTCTTTGTGTCGCAGAATTCTTTGCTCTTTGTTTAAAAGAATGTTAAGAATTTTTAACATTAAGCATTTCTTAATACATGTTCCATAATTTTCCTAAGCTTTTAGCCTCTGGCCCTGTTAAAAGTAAAGGAATAAATAGAATACATGTATGAAATAAGAAATATGTTTTAGGAAGTATAAAAGTAACACTCTGCAAAGAGAAAACTTATCCTCCAATTACCCTTTCTCCAAAGTGACCACTCTGGATAGTACCTTTGAGACCTTTCAGGAAAAAAAGAATTAAATAGCCTTCACTTATTTTTCTTTACCCTAAAGGCTCCAAATTATACTTTTTTTTTTCTGTACTTTGCTTATTTTGTCACGTATAACACCTCATAGATCTTACCTTATCAGAACCTAGGGAATGGTATACTTCATTTCTTATATTTGTCTAGCCTATTGACAGGATGCAGGATAATTTGACATGTCTACTCTTTCTAGATTATTCTATTGTTCCCTTTAAAGCCTGTCTGTTCCCAAAGCACTGTCTGCAGGTTAGTTTCAACCGCTGCATCAACAGCAATGTTCTCTGTCTTACTCTTCACCACGGCTCTGCAGCAGTAGACAAGAATAGCCGGCCCTCCTTCCAGAAACAAACAAACAAAAACCCCTTAAATTTGATTCTCCTACCTTTTCTTATCATTTAGTAACTACACCCTTCAGTCTCATAGTTCTATAAATGGGCATTAAAGTTCAGGTCTTGGCCCTTTTTCCTTTCTCTGTGCTCCTGTAACTGGAAAATTTTTCACACGCCAGCGTTGATTATTCCCTTGATGCCAGATAGTTTCACATGGAGACCTACAGCTTCGTTTTCTGTCTACGGGTAGACATTGTCCGATATTTATGTCCTGCTTGATGAGCAAAACCACCTGTGTGTTGTGCTACCATCTCAAATTTCTCATCCCATGTACAAATTCATCATCTTCATCTGTTCAAATATTTTCCTCTCTGAGTCCCCTTTTTCTGGTGATGATACCACTGATGATCAGGTTTGAGATGAAAGAACTGTCTTTCATTCTGCTTCCCTTGACTCCGACCCCTAACCACTCACACACCTTAATGATTGTGTCCCCAGTGCCTCTCCCACTTCGATTTCAACAGGAGAGACCCCTGTTGACAGCCACATCGCAGTCCTGTCTTACGAGTACCCATGTTCCCGGTCTTTGATCACTCAAACAATTTTACACATGGATTACTCTTCCCAAATGTGGTTCTGATACTCCAGTACTTTTCAGTGACTTTGCTGTGAGTCCATTCCAACAAGAACTTATCTTACAGCTCCAGACACTTTATACTCTGCCCCATCCTATTTTTCAACTGCTTTGCCTACTTCTCATCCATATGAACCCTACTTTGGCCAAATCGGATTACTCACTTTTTTCAAGTAGCCTTTGTATTTCAGTGGACTTTTCTTCCCCTCTAAGCAAAGGTTCTCCACCGCCAAAATCTTTTTCAATTCTAACCATTCTTCTAAGATTAGCAATTAAGGGAATCTAATTTATAAAATATTTCTTGATAGAGTACATTCAGACATGTTTTATTCTTCTAAATGATGTTGACAGATTTAGCAAATAAAAATATGACAGTTAATTTTGAATTTCAGATCAACAAAGAATAATTTTAATATAAGTATTTCCCATTCAATAGCTGGGACATGCATATGCTAAAAATGCATTTGTTGTTTATCTGACATTCCAACTTAAGTAGAAATCCTGTATTTTTATCTGGTAATTGCATTTGGTCTGCAAAAGAATTGCACTTTTCCTCATCAGAAAGACCAAGTTAACATGGGCCATAGAGTAAAAAAGAGCAAGATTTGAATTCTAGCCCTTAAGATATGACTTTATTGAAAATATTACTCTACAAACTTTGAATATACTAACAGGAGAGATGGGACCTGTGAATTCACATTTTTAATAAGTAACCTGGGTTACTAAGCTGCCGAAAGATATATTGTTCTACTACTTACTCATTGTGTCTGTGCTTAATTCTAGGGTATTTCAGGAACATGAACCATATCATGTCCATTAAGGGCAGAGTCAAGATATCATTGAAAATATTAGTAAGACAAGGTATATGCTTATGAAGGGATAAAAATTAGATAATAAAATTTGAAAGTGGTAAGACAACTACAGATGTTGCACATAGATATGGGTTGTTTTGATTCACAGTAGGAACAGTTTTGAAGGACAAAGCAAGCCATGCAATTTGTGGAAAGTGTTGTAGTTATGTAATTGAAAATAATCAGTAGGGAATAAAGGAAAAATGATGGGCAAAATAGAAAAAAAAGTTTTAAGGCATGGCTAGAAGACCAGCATTGATGCCCAAAACCTAATACCAGCTCAGAAGAGCCTAGAAGTAGGGAATTCAAAGTATCACCCTAAGTCGCGACATTATTCCACTATAGAGGAGTCTGGGATATCCTGGAAAAAGATTCAGAACAGAATGTCTGTGAGTGAGAAGAGCATACCTAGTTTTCAAACTTTAAGGACATGATTGCACTGTTCTGTTGGAAATGGTTCTGGGAAGCATACATTTGGGCTGTAACCTAATACCTAGCACAGAATAGATGATTATTAAAAATTATCTCCTTACTTCCCCTTTTCTCATATTAGTTGTCATCTTCTACCTTGTATTGAAATTGTGGGCAAGAAAAGAAAGTAAAAGATAAAATAAAAAAGAAATTGTGGGGAAGAAACTTTTCTTTCTTATTTTTTCCCTTCATGTGCCACTGGGCCGAGATTATTACATAGAATAATTGTATAATAAATGCCTACTACATGAATGAGTAGCAATAAATATGTAGAAGTTGCCCTGGCTGGTGTAGCTCAGTGGATTGAGCTCAGGCTCTGAACCAAAGGGTTGCCAGTTCGATTCCCAGTCAGGGCACATGCCTGGGTTGCAGACCAGGTCCCCAGTGGGGCCATGTCAGAGGCAACTGCACACTGATGTTTCTCTCCCTCTCTTTCTCCCTCCCTTCCCCTCTCTCTAAATAAATAAAGAAAGAAAATCTTAATAAATAAATAAATATGTAGAAACAAAGTGTTTATTTTCACCTTAACAATAAAAGGCCCAGTGAGGAGTTAGCAGGAAGATGTCAGACCACAACTCAACAGATAGTTATTGAACATCTATCACATACTAGGCGCAGTGGTAAATGCTGCAGGTACAAGGGTGAATGACTGTACTGTCTACCAGAAGGCAGAGATTTATGTCTATCAGAGAGGGAATCTAGGCCAGTATGAAGACACAGAAAATATTGTATAGAAGGAAGGAAGGAAATAGTCTGCTACGTGGCAGATTACGAGAGTAATAACTAATTCAGACGTGGGTAGGGTGTTGATAAAGGCCCTGCAGAGACAGGACACTTAAGCTGAAATCTGGAGGAAGAATAAATTAGGTTTAGGATTAGGGAGAGGAAGAGTTTGCAGGCAGAAGTAACAGAATGTATACGGTATTATATGCCAAAATGGGCAAACGGTATTCTGAAAGCTAAGCAGCTTTGTTTGGCTGAAGAATATAGGAAGTGGTGAGAGGGCAGGAGGAACGATACTAATAATTAGGATGACTCAGAAAAACCAATATGATTAAAAAAAGAAAGCTGAGGTCAGATCATACACATATTAAGTGCTTTTGACATCATCTTAAAAGTAACGAATGGTGAGCTATTGAAGGTGTCTCAGCATGGCAGAGATGCCACCAGAATTTATATTTTAAAATGATCAGATAAATTGATGTGATGAGGGCATGACTACACACAGGGAGGGAAGTGTAGAAATCCTGGTTAGGAATGAGGATGGCCTGAACTTTCAAACTTTTCTGGGACACCGTTTTCTTACCACGCGCTTTTTCTCTCACTGCGCTGGCTGCTACTTTTCCGTCTCCTCTGCAGTGACTTCCGGCCTCTTCTGCACCTCAGTGTTGATACCCTTCAGGGCTCAGTCCTCAGATCGCTACCCTTCCCTCTTCACGCTCATTACCCAGTGATCTCATTCATACTAATGGCTTTAAATGCCATCTGGACACTGACAAGCTCCAGATTTATGCCACCAGCCAGGACTCTCCTCTGACCTCCAGACTCATATATTCAACTTGCCCACTCCACCTCTCCATTTAGATGTTTAATAGGTATCTCCAACTTAGCGCTGTAACACTGAGCTCTTGATTCTCCCGGATTGCTATATCACGTTTTTCCCATGTCAGTGATGACAACTCCAACCTTGTAGTTGCATGGCTACAATTTTGTAATCATCCATAATACTTCTCTTTCTCTCAAACTCCATCCAATCCATCAGCAAACCCTTTGACTCTGCCTTCAAAGGAGATGTAGAATATGAACTGTTTCTATAATTTCTAATGCTATGTATCTGGCTCAAGCCACAATCACCTTGAACTGAGATACTGCAATAGCCTAGGTAATTGTAATAGATTATTGCTATAATAGATCATTCTAAGAGGTCTCCTTGCTTCTCTCATTCTCTGTATGTTTACACTCAACACAGCAGGGACAGCTTATCCTTGAAAATATTAGGTCACATCACCATGAATAAAAACCCTCATTCTTTTCCTCTTGCTCAGATTAAAGGTCAAAGTCATTACAATGGCCTGTACTATGCTTGGTCAGGTTTCCCCTTGCCCCACGTCCCTGATCTTAGTTATGGTGACTCCTCCCTTTGCCACTCTGCTGCAGACCTCCTGGCCACCTTGCTGCTCCTCAGCGAGCAAGCTCCTACCTCATGGCCTCCACATCCTGCTTTTCCCTTGGCCTGGAGTGCTTCCCCCCAGATATCCAGAATGTTCACTGCTTTGCTTTTCTTCAGGTCTCTTCCTAAATGCAATTTTGCAACAGAGAACTTTCCTGAACACCTGATACACAAAAAAGCAATGACTCCCTTCAACCTTCCCTGAGCCCCTTACCTGCTCTATGTCTCTTCACAGCACAAATCACCATCTCCACGGCGCTTAGCACTATACATTTTCTGAATTCTCTGTTTCCATCTCCCCTCACAAAAACTGTGAGCTTCAAGGAAGCAGAAACTGTACCTGCTGTGCTCAGTGCTGCCTCTTCACCACGTAGCACATTTCCTAGCACATAGTAAGCACTTGGTGAATAGCTAGCTGTTGAATGAATGGAGCAATGTGTATGAGTAGAATGAAAATGGAATAAAGGTGATGAACTTGAGATCTATTTACGTGATTAGAACATTCCAATCGTAATGCTTTATTGGGTACTGAGCAGGAGAAGGGGAAGGAAAAAGAGAGACCGAGGGGTCGAGAAGGCTGTCTGAGTTTCTGATCTAGACAACTGAGTTGCTGGGATGACATTCATTAAACTAGAGAAGACAGGCCTGAATTAAGGACAGGGACAAACAAGGATAAATTCAATTTTGATAAAGTTGAGATTAAAGTTATCAAGAGCTATTAAGCGAGAGATAACCTGGAGGTAGCTTACTCTAGAATTATTGATTGGATTCATACTTACTCTGTTAGGTACAATGAACTCTGTGGAAAGCAGATGAAGAGAGAATCTGTGGTTCTGAGTTACTTTTTAAGGGAAAGCTGAATTTTTTTGACTCATAAGGTGAACTTGCTGAACTAGTCACTCCCTGGGAGCTCACTGCCTCTCAGAAAGCCACATCTCCAAACCTCCAAGGAAACTCATTGTCTGAATGCAACCATTTTTCAGTCTGACTCTGGGGGTGTGTGTTTGCCATTCAGAGCCTACTATATTTTACCGCACCTCCTGACATTGTTACACAACATTTATTGAAAGCACATTTGATGGTAATGAAGTTTCTATTAACTATGATTAAATCTCATAAAGCACCTGAAGATAATTTAAGATGTGCAGAAGCAGAAAATGAAACATTCAGTTTAGTACATTAGGAAACATAATTGATTAAATTATCTCATTTACAATAAGTGCTTTCATGAGCTATGCACTGCACATATTTTCCCCAGTTTGTCATTATGATTTGCCAACAGATACCTAAAGATTTCACCTTTTATTTTTTTCTCCTTTTTAAAATGGTATGTATTGGGGTGACATTGGTTAATAAAATTACACAGGTTTCAAGTGTACAACTCTATAACACGTCATCTGCACGTTGCATTGTGGGCTCACCGCCCAAAGTCAAGTCTCTTTCCACCATTATTTACCCCTGTCTGCCCTCTTCCACCTCTTCACACCCTCCTTTCCCTCTGGCAGTCACCTAATACTGCTGTCTGGTTTCCTTCCTTCCTTCCTTCCTTCCTTCCTTCCTTCCTTCCTTCCTTCCTTCCTTCCTTCCTTCCTTCCTTCCATCCATCCTTCCTCTCTTTCTTTCTCTCTCTCTTTTTTTTTTTGCAAAAGACTTTACCTTCTTTTTACACCTCCCCACAACTCAAAGCTGGCTCCTCAGTCCACCCACTCACAGAGGACCATGTGGTGCAAGGCTCTGAATGTTGTTTTCCATCCGTCAGGCCTTGCGGAGGATCATGTGCACAGCTATATATAGGAACAGGTTGTTTCTCAATTATCTTCATAATGGACTTTGATTTTGCATCAGTGATGATTCATGTAGTCTTAAACTAAGCCCCTCTTTCACCACGCAAGTGCAGCCTCAATTTGTATAATGCACTCCTAACCAAGCCGCTTACAGAACCCCGATCGGATTCCTCTGGGAGCCTTTTGCAATCACATTGATTCTGTTAAGGTTTTATTTTTAGGAAATGACAAATTAAAACAGTTTAAGCAATTCGGTGGCAGTATCCAGCAATTAAGCTTGGTGTTCAGGAGCGAGAACCCCGGGCAAAAACTAATTCAGGAGTCCCCAAGGACTAGGAATAGCTACTGTGGGGTTTATGGCTGGAAGTACAGATATAACCAAATTAGAATGGCACAGGACTCATAAACTAAGCATGAAATTAATTTTTAAAAAGCACACATGCTTTTCTAAACAACTGTCACGCTGGCCTCCACACGGATACCCATGATCTTGCTTGTGCTAATCCCTAGAACCTGCAGACAGGATGGGCTATGTGAGCAGGAGGCAGCCCATTCAGGGTCCACTTTCCCAAGCTGTCACCCTGAGGTCAGGGCTCAGACGCAAGCCAAATACCCAGTGACCCACTTTTTATTCTCCCTCCCTCAACATGCATGTACACAGACACACAACCACACATACACAACCAGGTTTCTCCGCCTTCGATCTTCCTGTGAGTTCAAAGTCAAGCATACATGAAGTCAGATGGTTGCTGCCTACATACCAAAGATTACAGGCAGTAGACAGTGCAGAAAAGAAGTTAAGAAAGTTTGTTTTTTTTCTGCAAAGACCTCAGACTCTGCAAGCAATGGCATCTTTGCATCTCAAGCCCAAATGAAATGACATCACAAACTGTGAACATAAATAGCTTTACTGGATCTTTCTCTCATGTCTCCTGACCCCCTGTCCCAAGGTACCTATATCTGTCTGTCTTCAAAGGGTCTCAATTCTTTCAAAAAGGTGGCCAATAAGAACCACTAACTCTTCAAAGCTATTTGAATTTTAATACCCTAGGATTAAAGGATCAAAAGCCATTTATTTTTATGCTCAAATGGGCAATACTGGCCAGGGACATTTTTGGCAAGATTTACAAATAGAACCCTCCAGGCCAGGCCTCACTCCCCTACTGCTAAGAACAGCATTGCTGACAGACACCCTTTGATCTCTAGTATGTTGTACATAGTTCTGGGCACCTGAGAATCCTTTGGGGGAACATGTTACAGTGTAGATTCTTGGCATCCCTCACCTTGTCCTAGGGATTCTAATTCATTTGTTCTATTCTGAGCTGGGGCATATTTAACAGGCTCCCACCACACCTCCAAATTCTCATGCACGTGGTTGCTGATCCACATTTTGAGAAATGCTTTTCTAAGACAGTGCTTCTCAAGTCTAGTTGCACATTGGAGTCACCTGGAGAGCTTTTAAAACTAGAGATTATCGGGTTCTAGCCATTCTGGTTTCTGATTTCACTGGTTGGACACCCTGGGAATTGGGATTTTTAAAAGCCCTCCACGTGGTCTTCAAGTTCAATCAAGGCCAAAAGGTCAAAGGCGAGCTGCCAACCATTTGATCTCTGCTCCTTTCCCCAAATGTACCGGCTACATAAGATGGAATTAACACAAAGGCCTGACCAGCTTGTGAGCCTATATTTAGAGAGCCCGAGCCAGCACCGACGACCCTCCACTTTTCAGCTCCTGCTGGTCTTACTGGGGAATGCTGGCTCCTGGGTTACCTAGTTGCCATGGATTTCACAGTTTGCATCCCAGGCTCCTCGTCCTGGGTAGAGAGAGGTGTAGTCAGACTTTTGTCCAAGGCTGCTTTCATGAACGTGTGTGCTGACAAATATTTATTAATTTTAATGCTCTAAATCTCCTCAGAAATAAGAACTCTAGATGATATTTGCAGAGAAATGGACTTATAGGCAGGAGGAATCAAGAGGAGAGATTTACTATTCTTCTGAGGGAGGGGAGAGGTGTGCATATTTCTTTCTGATTTAAACCTCTGCTATGTGACTCCAAACCCAATGAGCCGAAGCCCCGAAAGCCCTGGCTCTGTCGTACAACCTTCCGTTCTGTTTGGCTCCTAAGCAAATACAACAGTAAAGCAGCAAATATGAGAATGAATTATATTCACAAGAGGAAAAGTAACTTACTTTGGGGTTTTATTTCATGAAGAGGTTTTTTATCTAAAAGAAAGAAAGAGAAAAAAGTTGCATTTAATAAATTTACACAGAGCAGATATATTTCCTATATCACTCTGTCTACCTCTGAAAATGAAACGTCTTCTTTACTTTTGCAGACAATATGGACTATGTTGTCCATAATTTTCCTTTTCATTCTAATTTTTTATTTTTCATTTTTGCTATATTTTTAGGATGATTGCCTCATTCCTATTTTAATTTTTCCTCAGGCTTACTAGAGTTTCTCTCTGTTGCATTTGCTAGATTTTTATCAGCATGATGAGAGCAGTGAGCTTGCAGCCTGCCCATTTTTACATACAGCCAGAAGACGGCTCAGGTAAGGGATGCTATTTCACTATATATGCTGATAGAAAAATGAACCAGTGAATAAATATTTAATGGGATCCTGCATTGGTCTGCAGTTATCAGAGCCTGGATAAAAAGTTTCAAACTATGTCATTTATGCATTCTCGTTGGGATTGCATGCGGCATTGAGAGCATGTTGGAGGTGGTTTTTTTAAAAAATCGCACTTTTTTGTTTCACATCTCTGTTATTTGGTAAGATGTGTACAATTCCTCTGAATGGAAAGATGTCACTTTGCAAGCACGGTACCGAGCAGTGCAGCAGGGGGGCTGCCGGAGCCAGAGTCCAGGTGAGAGGTTTTATTAGTTCTCCCCATTGCCCTCCATCTGTCCTCTCTTGCCCTGTGTCCCACCACCAGATAACCCTGAGGTAATCTTGTCAATCACTTTGAGTCTTGGCATCTGGGGCTGACTTTGTTTTACACCACAGCTCCTCCAATCCCCATTCTGCTTCCCGGGCCTATCCCAGGCCAATGACTGCTCAGGAATGCAGAGACCTGGGAAGCCTACACTTCAGACACCAATGCCAAGATTCCAGAAGACTTGCACGGTGAGTCGTCCCTCCTGTTGGTCCCTGCTAGGGCTCAGATGGAGCACTGTCAGACTATGAGCACTGAGGCTGCTACAAGGTCATCACAGAGTCACACTGTTGTGGGGGGACCTTGAAGGGTCACCTTGTGCAGTTCCCTTCCTCCTTTTGCCTGAAGGCGAGCCAAGCGGGGGGTGAGACACTGTCATTTTGGATTATATTTTTCACTGAGTCAAATCTAGTGCAGTCCACATTTGAGAACTCCATAAATATCATCTGACTGGCTACACCATACCCCATTCCCAGCACATAGATGCAGCTGTGTTCTGAATCCTTCACAGACTTTCCCTTACCCTTGCCTACTCCCCACTTAAGGACAATTTTGACGGAAACCCTTGCACTGTGATTGAAGTACAACTCTTGGGTGTTTTGCTGATTTGTTGAGGGTGTAGCTGTTAAAAGATGCATGTAAATCACACTCTTGCAAATGGGCCACCATTTTCTTAAAATACATGGGGAGCATTAACTGGCAAATAGTAATTTCTGGCAAATCTTTCTTTAAATGAAAAATACGCATAATTTTTTCCAGTTGATATGATCACATTCAGATTTTTATATAGTCAGGTTTCTTACAAAAGACAACATTCTACTTCCAGCCAAGATGAAGGCATATGTGGACACATTGTGCCTCCTCACACAACCAAAATTAAGGACAACAAAGATTTATAAATAAGAAAACCACCAGAACTGATAGAAAATTGAACTGTACGGAAGTCCAACAACCATTCATCCAGACCGTCAAGAGGGGCAGCGTCACAGCAAGAAAAAGTGGAAGTTGGTGGACCTAGGTACACAGGCAGCAGCAGCTGGAAGATCCCAGGCATGCAGGCAGTGGCTACCAGTCCCCAGGCGCACAGGCAGTGGCTAGTGGACCCCGGGCACGGGGTGGCAATGGTGCAGACCCAGTGAGGCTACACAAAGCAGCTGGCTGACCAAGTGGTCCCACACTCGTGCACAGATAATCCAGGCAAAGGGTAAGCATCGGAAGGGACTGGAATCCAAGCGAGAGAGGAGCAAGCGCCATTGTTCCCTCTCGGACCCCGTCCCCACATACAGCCTCACAACCCAGCAACTGGGTTGCCCCACCCTGGTGAACACCTAAGGCTCCACCCCTCACTACATAACAGTCCTGACCAGCCCCCAACAGGGGAGTGGTAGGAGGAGGGAGGGGGGAAAACGTACAGAGAATAAGTAGCATAGATGGTAGGTAGAAAATAGACAGGGGGATGGCAAGAATAGTGTGGGAAATGTAGAAGCTAAAGAACTTATGACACATGGACATGAACTAAAGGGGGGAATGTGGGTGGGAGGGGGTGTGCAGGGTGGAGGGGAATGATGGAGAAATGGGACAACTGTAATAGCATAATCAAAATATATTTTAAAAAAAGACAATATTCACATTCTGCTTACCACCTAAATTTAATGCCATTCCCTTTCCCGAGAGCAGGCGAGGCCTCCCAGAGTCCAATGCTAGTGTGCTCAAGAATTAGAATGAAGACACTGGTGGTTTGAACCTGACCTCAGTTTTTGCTTATTGCATGCAGTCTCACAGCATTTGGCATGGGCACAGTGATGCGGGCGTGTGGAGGCTACGGCCCCTGAAAGTGATGCATTGCTAGCACCGGACAGGGAGGCTGCAGAACATCTGTCTAGAGCTCTCACTGAGCTGAACTGTAGTTTCTTCCTTCTAACCCCCAGGAAGGGAGATTATGCCAGGTAGCAAAATGCAACTCCATTAAAAATGGGTGATATATAAAACTACTCCCCAGAAAAATGAATCAGATACAGCCAGGCTGTGAAAAAACTGGGGTGCTGCCCTGAAGGAGAGAGTGAATGAGAACGAGAAGCCCAGGGCTAAGGTCCTGAGACGGAGCTCGGGGCCCCGGGGCATGCAGGACAGAGGAGTACGGCATTCCCCTCTCCATTGGCTGTATGGCGATATGGGATTAGCGCGAACTCTCAGAGTAAGAACAGGACTTAAATCTTGAGTTGTTTGTACTTTACCTATGTGATTTCGGTGTCTTTCCCCAAAGTAAAGTAGGAACGATAATTTCCTTGAAGATTGGTATTGGGGATTGCACATGATGAATGTGAAGTGCGCAGCACAGGGCTGGCGCATTTAAGCATCAGTAAATGATAGCTAATTACTTATAATTTCAACATGTTATAAACAGGATCATCATCATCGTTTGTTCAGAGTCAAACACAAAAAAAAGACTCTTGGAGATGAATCACAGCTCCAAATTCTAGTGAATTTCATGGGAGCCCGAGAGGGAGCTAAGACCCTTGTATCTAGTTCTGGCCTTGGTTTATGAGACTGAGGGGATCACAACTTCAGCTTCCCGACATGGATAAAACAAGGCAGGCACCAGAAGACCCTGCAGGCTCACTAGTGGGCTTTCACCCACTATAAATCAGCACAATGAAAACGAAGCACATTCCATTTGAAATCCATTTGAAAGTGATTTTCTAGAGCAGGGTAAAAATTATTCAAAGGACTCCTGCTCTGCGGAGGGATTTGTCACGCTCAGGCTCAGCGCACCCTGTGTGTTAGTGCGCCTCCTCTCATAGAAACGGCTGGTAGCCCTGACACCCAGGAGAGCTGTAGTCCCCTCGCATCAGCATCAAAGCTGGGTCCTGCTGCATTCTGTGAAACACCACCAGCATCATGTCAGCAAACTGCTAGCACAGAACATTTTCCCAGCTTGAAATGTCTGAGCAGTCTCTGATCCAGGAGCTTAAGAGAGGGCTACCCACTGACCTCACTGTGTTCTGCAAGAACTTCCCACTCTCCATGTTTTTTATTCTGTTCGCATAATCATTTTCTCACAAGGCTGAGGGCCATGCATCCACTTGGCCTTGGTCAAACAAATCCTCTCTGCTTTAATTTTACCTCTCTCCAAGGCCATGTTCAGATGACCCCTTAGTAAAATAATCCATTAGGGCCATAGCTCTTCATGTTGGCTGCACATCAGAATCACCCAGGGAGCTTTTTAAAAAAAACACCCAATGCCTGAGCCTTATTCCAAGAGCTCCTGGTTAACTGGGGTTTGTGTTTTTGTAATTACTGAGGGGACCACCACTTCCTGGCAACAAATCTGGGGCTCTGTGTACTGAACTTCAGTTAGTCTCTGCCTCCCTAGGAGGCTTTGGGGTAGTGATAGTATCCAGATAGTTCCAGAAAGATCCCTTTTTAATTTTGTAGGCCAAGGAACAGAATTTTGAGCCAGTGGCAAGTGAGTTGCAATTTGTGAGAATCAGAACAGTTTTCCAAGGGTATCTAATGTACGTTGAGAAGGACCTTCTGGGTAAATGGAAATTGATAATAAGTGATTATAATTCAGTCTTTTAATTGTTTGGTGTACTTATTATAAGCTAAAGATGCAGGAGTGATTTTTAATTTTAATAGTGTCTCGAATTATGTGTTCTTTAGGTTATGTATACAAGTCTAGGCCTTTTCCCTTATGATTTTATATATGTATAAAATTATGTGCACACATATACACATATGTATATTTATACATATTAGCAGCAGGAAACTGCATGAAATGGACAGTTACCATTTTTTATCCATAAAACATAGAATTGTCTTTTATTGCAATCCTCTTTTGTTTCTTAGTAGTATAATGCAGATATTGCTTTGTGCGTGTGTGCATATAATACATTTACAAGAAGAGAGAAAAATCTACCTTTTTATTTTTAAGGGTGAGTCATTTCTTTTGCAACTTTATTTAATTTCTTGCTTCCTTTGTTATATGGGATGCTCCCAAAGCATTTCCATGGTACCCATTGTTCTTAGGAGATATTTATAGCTGCACCCATATCTTCCCCCTCATATAACCCACACCCAGCCATACACATTTTTGCCAGAGAACAACGTGGCCAGCTTCCGGCAGCCCACACGCTGGGAGTCCAGGACAGCAGGCCTGAGGAGACGCAGCACATGTGGATAGATGTGTTCAATCTCCTACCTTCAGACTGGCTGAGGGGCTAGTCCTCAAAACTGCGGGATGTGATTATTTAAAATCAGCTCCTGTGAGCATTGACTTTGACACAAATATGCTGGATACCAGAGTCTATGTCGGTGTTTGAGATTCAGCCAGGGAGCCACTCAGTGTGGACCAAACGCCCACCAGACAGAGAGCCAAGCAGCCACTCTTCACCAGGCAGCAGTTCACGCCTGGCATTAGAATGAATGGTTACTATTTTCTTTTTCACTAAACCAGCCAAGTCCTTGTTTTCATCTCCAAGGACCGTTTTTATGATTTCCTTCTTCATAGGTCATATTCTTTGAAACTTTCCATACCCCTCCCCTAAGAGATATGTGTTGACTGTTTCAATTTACCCTCCACAGTCTTTGTAATCTTAAATGATTTAGGAGGTGATTCTGAAATTTGTGGAATAGTCAACCTTCCCTGCCCACTCCCTCACTCTCAGGGATAATTCTCTAGCACCTGCACATGGGAATCTACCATGGTTCCTTCCACATGCCTCCAAGTCAGAGCCAACTGCTCTGCTGGTCTTTACGGTCTTCTATGAACCGATGCCGCCACAACAATATGCCTTAGTTTCCACTGCACCTCAACACAAACTCATGCTCTAGTCTGATCAGCTCATTGTCTCTCCAACCTCCCCAAGAGTGCTGCTGCCCATGGCCCTGCCTCTCCTTGGGGTGTCCTTCTCCTTGCAAACCCACTGTGTAAAAATTTCCTGACTCCAAGGCATAGATCAATTAAGAAATACTTCCCAATTACAGTTGACATACAGTATATTATTGAATAGTTTCAGGTGTACAACAGAGATTAGATATTTATATACCTTGTGAAGTGACCACCTGATAAGCCTAGTCCCCATCTGACAGCATATGTAGCTGTTACAATATTATTGACTATACTCCCCATAGTGTACTGTGCATCCCTGTGACTGTATTTTCACTGGCATTTGTACTTCTGAATCCCTGTAACCTCTCACACCAATCCCTTGAAGCCTTTCCCATCTGGGGACAATTTGTTCTGTTTCTGTTTCTTTCTGTTTTTTTCTTCTTTCTTGTATTTGTTTTTTTTTTAGCTTACACATATATGCAAATTTATATGGTGTTTGTCTTTCTCACTTATTCCATCTCCCATAATCATCTAGGACCATTCATGTTGTTGCAAATGGTAAGATTTCATTTGTTTTATGGTTGAGTAATATTCCATTGTATATATGTACCACATCTTCATCATTCGGCTATTGATAAACACTTGGCTTGCTTCCATATCTTGACTATTGTAAATAATACTGCAGTGAATAGAGAGATGCATATATCTTTTCAAGTTAGTGTTATGGATTTCTTCAAATAAATACCCAGAAGTGTAGTTGCTGGGTCACATGGTAGTTCTTTTTTTCCACTTTTTGAGGAACCTCCATACTGTTTTCCATAGTGGCTGGGCCAGTTTATAACACCAACAGTGTACAAGGTTCCTTTTCTCTACATTCTGGTGAATACTTGTTATTTATTAATATATTGATGATCTCTATTCTGACAGGTGTGAAATGATAACTCCTTGTGACTTTAATTTACATTTCCCTGATTACTAGTGATTTTGAGCATCTCTTCATATGTCTACTGCCCATATTTGTTAAAAATGTCTGTTCATGCCCTCTGCCCATTTTTTAATTGAATTGTTTTTTGGTGTTGTATGAGTTCCTTAAATATTTTCCATTTTAACACTTTATCAGATATATCACTGGCAAATATCTTCTATCCAGTAAGACTTTTTTTTTCTTATTTTGTTGATGGTTTCCATCCCTGTGAAAAAACGTTTTAGTTTGATGTAGTCCCATTTGTTAATTTTTCTTTTGTTTTTGTTACCCAAAGAGACACATCCAAAAAAAATTGCTAAGAGTGATGTCAAGAAGTTTACTGCCTATGTCTTCTAGGAGTTTTCCAGTTCCATATGGTTCCAGGCTTTACATTTAAGTCATTAATCTATTTAGAGTTTATTTTTGTACATGGTATAAAAAAGTGGTATGTTTTATTTTTACTTTTTTTGCACTTATGTGTCCAGTTTATCTACCACCAATTATTGTAAGGACTGTCTTTACCCCTTTGTATATTCTTCCTTTGTCATAGATTCGCTGACCATATACAGCACAGGTGGCAAACACAAGGCCCGAGGGATGAATCTGGCCCTCCACCTTGTTTCTACCCGGTGGCAGTGCCAAGCTCCTGGCCCCTGGTTAAGGAGTAGTTACATTTATAAAGTGCTAAAATTACATTCAGCCCTCTGAAGGCAACTTTGAGGCCGATGTGTCCCCCAGTGAAAATAAGTTTCACACCCCTGAGTTTTTATTTCCGGACTCTCTATTTTTTCCCATTGATCTGTGTGTCTGTTTTTATGCCAGTACCATGCTTTTTTGATTACTATACCCTTATTGTATAGTTTAACATCAGATAGCATAATCCCTCTAAGTTCTTTCTGAAGATTGCTTTGGCTACTCATGCTCATTTGTGGTACCATGTAAATTTGAGGACTATTTGTTCTAAATCTGAAAAAGGCCACTGAAATTTTGATAGGAATTTTATTTTATATATAGATTTATTTGGGTAGTATGAATATTTAAATGAGGCTAATTCTTCCTATCCATGAGCACAATATAGCCTTCTAATATTTGTAGTTTTTTTTCAATTTCTTTCTTTAATGTATTATAGTTTTCCAAGTACAAATCTTAACTTCTTGGTTAAATTTATTCCTAGGTATTTTATTTTATTTGATGAAATTTTACATGAGATTGTTTTAATAATTTCTCATTCTCATAGTTTGTCATTGGCATATAAAAATTCAATGATTTCTGAATATTAATTTCATATTCTACTTTGTTGAATTCCTTTTTTAGTTCTAACAGCTTTTTGTTGGAATCTTTAGAGTTCTCCATATCCAGGGGCAAAAGTAGGTTTACAGTTGTTTGTATGTAAAACAGTGCACCAATTAATAAGTAATAATACAAAAAGTGTTTTGCATACTTAAACTGTAAGCGTACTTCCCCTACTGTGTATGCTATCATGTCATCTGCAAATGATGACAGTTTTACTTCTTTCCGATTTGGATGTTTTTACATCTATTTCTTGACTGATTGCTGTGGTTAGGCTTTCTAATACTAGATTGAGTAACAGTGGAGGAAGCGGATATCCTTGTCTTGTTTCTGATTTTACTTTTTCACCATTGAATGTGATATTAACTGTGGGTTTGTCATATGTGGCCTTTACTTTGTTAAGTAAAGGCCACATATCCCCCACGATCCCCACTGTGTGCCCACGATCCCCACTTTGTTGGGAGTTTTTTTCTCATAAATGGATGTTGGATTTTGTCAAATGCTTTTTCTGTATTTATTATGATCACATGATTTTTAAATCCTGAAGTTTGTTAATATGGTATATCCTATTAATTGCTTTGTGGATATTGAATCCACCTTGCATCCTGGGAATAAAGTCCACTTCATCATAGGTAGTATCTTTTTAATACATTGCTGAGTCAGTTTGCTAATATTTTGTTGAGGATCTTACCACCTATGTTCATCAGGGATATTGGCTTAAAATGTCCTATTATTTTTGTAGTGTCTTTGTATGTTTTTTTATCAGGGTATTGCTGACCTCCTACAAATGAGTTTCAGAGCTTTCCCTCCTCTTCAATGTTTTTGGAATATTTTAAGCAGGATGGGTATTAATTCTTTTTTGAATGTTTGGCAGAATTCACTTGTTATGCCTTCTGGTCCAAGAGTTTTGTTTGTTGTGAGGTTTTTAATTACAAATTTGATTTTGTTAGTACTTACTGCTATTCAGATACTCTGTTTCTTTCTGAGTCTTGGAAGCTTGTATGTTTCTAGGAATTTACCTATTTCTTCCAGATTGTGCAATTTGTTGGCATATAAATTTTCACAGTATTTCTTTATAATCCTTTATAAATTCTGTGTAGTTATTTCTCCTCTTTTGTTTTTGATTTTATTTATCAGGACCCTCTCTCTCTTTATTCTTGATCAGTCTTGCTAAAGGTTTATCAATTTTATTTATCTTTTCAAAGTATGTGTTCTTTGTTTCATTGACCTTTTCTATTTTTTTAGATTTTATTTTTTCCCCCTTCTGATCTTTAATATTCCCTCCCTTTCCCTTCCTTTTATTCACTTTGGGTTTCTCTCTCTCTTTTTTTTTCCTGTAGTTCCTTTAAAGTGTAAGGTTAGCTCTGGCTGGTGTGGCTCAGTGGACTGAGCTCTGGCCTGCAAACCAAAGGGTTGCCAGTTCGATTCCCAATCAGGGCACATGCCTCAGTTGCAGGCCAGGTCCCTAGTAGGGGGTGCATGAGAGATACGGATGTTTCCCTCTCCTTTTTTCCCCTCCCTTACTTTCTTTCTAAAAATAAATAAAGTCTTTATAAATATATAAAGTGTAAGGTTAGATTATTCATTTGGGATTTTTTTGGTTTTATACTGTAGTCCTGTGTTGCTAAAAATTTCCCTCTTAAAACTGCTTTGGCTGTGTCCATAAATTTGGGGTCATTGTGTTCTCATTTTTATATGTCTTGAGGTATATTTTGATTTCTTCCTTGACTTTGTTGTTAACCCCACTCGTTTAGTAGCATGTTATTTAGCCTCCACATGTTTGTGTGTTTTTCGGTTTTTTCTTGTGATTGATTTCTAGTTTCGTAACATTATGGTAAGAGCAGATGCTTGGTATGATAACAATCTTCTTAAATTTATTGAGACTTGTTTTGTGTTCTAACACGTGGTCTGTCCTAGAAAATATTCCACGGGCACTTGAAAAGTATGTGTATTCTGCTGCTTTGAGATGAAATGCTCAGATGGTATCAGTTAAAGCCATCTGATCCAGTGTGTTATTTAAGGCCACTGTTTCCTTGTGGATTTTCAGTCTGGAAGGTCTATCCACTGATGTCAGTGGGGTGTTAAAACCCCCTGCTGTGCCTGTATTGCTGCCTATCCCTCCCGTTATGTCCATCAAGATTTGCTTTATGTATTTAGGTGCTCCTATTATGTTGAGTGCAAAAATGTTTACAACGGTTGTATCCTCTTGGTGGGTAGGCCCCTTTATCATTATGTAATGTCCTTCTTTCTCTGTTACTCTAGACTGTTTTAAAGTCTATTTTATCAGATGGAAGTATTGCTACCCCAGCTTTTTCTTTTCAATTCCATTTGTATGAGACATCTTTCTCCATCCCTTTACTTTTGGTCTGGTATATCTTTCGTTCTGAGGTGAGTCTGTTGTATACAGCATATATAGAGGTCTTGTTTTCTCCGTTCAGCTCCCCTATGTCTTTTAATTGGTGCATTTAAACTATTTACATTTCAAGTGATTATTGATAGGTAAGACTTTATTGCTCTTTTATTCTTTTAACTTTGTTTCTGTGGTCTATTTTCTTTTTTCTTTTTTCCTTTGGTGATTCCAATTCTGGGACTATGTTCTAAGAAACCCAAAACACTGATTTGAGAGAATATATGCACCCATGTGTTCACTGAAGCATTATCTACAATAGACAAGTTTTGGGAGCAGCCCAAGTGCCCATCAGTAGTTGAGTAGATAAAGAAGCTGTGGTACATTTACACATTGGAATACTACTCCACCATAAAAAAAAGAAGGAAATCTTACTTTTTGAGACAGCACAGATGGACCTGGAGAGTATTATGTTAAGAGGAATAAGCCAGTCAGAGAAAGGTAAGTACCGTACGATTTCACTTATATGTGGAATCTAATGAACAAAATAAACTAACAGACAGTTGTCAGAGGGGAGGAGGAATCGGGAGCTCGGTGAAAAGGGGAAGGGATTAAGAAAAAACACAAACCTCAAAGACACAGACAACAGTATGGTGCTTACCCAGAGGGAAAGGGAGAGTGGTGTAGCAGAAGGTGGTAAAGGGAAAATAAATGGTAAAATGACAATGGAAGGAAATTTGACTTGGGGCGGTGAACACATAATACAGAGTGTGTATACAGCTGACATACTGTAGAATTGTACACCTGAGGGCTGTATAATTTTATTAGCCAATATCACCCCAATACATTCAATAAAAAAGTGGTTCATATAAAGAACACAATTTGTACCTTTCATAAATTGTAATGACAAATAAATGTTATTTTATTAAATGCACTATAGTAGATACATTAGGAAATGTTTTAACCAAATATCTAAAGTGTCACACTGTCAATACTTTTGCTGGTTATGAAAAATGTACGATTTCTAGAACACATACATACACACACAGCAGGTATTGTTTTTACCATGGGTGCTAAAAATTTTGCATGGATTTGTTAATTTCCTCCTAAAAAAAAAAAACCTTGTCTTTTAGGCATATTATAACATTTATTTTATAGATAAGTATGTAAGTTCAGGCTTACAGTAATTAAGAAACTTGCTCATAGTATTGCAACCAAAATTCAAACTCAAGTTATCTGAACACAGATCCCTGAGTCTTCAACCTGTCCTTTTCTATGGAATAAATGTTGAATTTTGCAGGCCCAGCTCATTCTAGGTTCATGCCCATCTCTAATTTTTCAAACAGAATAACCAGTATGAAGTAAGAATTAAAGGGGGCAGTGGAAGGCTTTTCAACCTTTGCTCCAAACAACAAATCAGCACAGGCCTATCCTGGGCCAGCCCTCATGGAAGGTCTACCTCTGTGTCTTCTAACAGCACCTAGCTCAGAACCACTGCCCTCCCTGTGCTTTGTAAGCATATACCATTTCTACAGAATATTTTTCTTTTCATTGTGATGGGTTTGCATTCCCACCATCTATCTGGTTCTACGTCTAAAATTTCATTTCCTTAAGAAATGTTTTTAAGTTTTCTGTCTCCAGTTTATATTATCATGGGGATTGCTTCGTATTTGTCTGTTTCGTTTCCTTGGTTTTTGTTTCATTTTGCTTTGTTTTGGCCATTTTCTGCTCTAAGTAATGTGATCTGGAAGTAATGTATCCTGCTCTCCAGATGCCCAAATTTAATTTTAAAGGCCTTCCTATTTACAGTGGAGGTGTTTTATTTCAATTTTTCTTATAAAATGAACAAAGTTAACAAGAGGTGCCTGCAAGAAACTTCCAGAGATCATGTTTCTGAAGCAGAACATAGCACTTCCTGTCTATTCCACCAAAAGATTTTAAGCCAGGTGTAAAAGTACTATTGACACATGTTGGGGGGAATGGGTGGGAAGAGCAAAGAGTGGGTAGAAGAGATACAGGCAGAATTGTTGCCTTGATTCTATTAGCTGAGAAAAATTCTTGCCTTGCTTACTCTGTCATGCCTATTTACATGTAGCACAGATCTATGAGGAAATAGAAGATGGTGACAGAGGAAAACCTCCTGGATAACAAAAGACATCTTGACTGTTTCAGAGCTAGTTGATAAGAAAGCCCACAGATTTTTAATGGCTTAGGAAATACACATAGATCATAGCCCAATGGATAAATGCCTCTTATATGGAAGAAGGATTATGTTTTAAAAAAATCACATCTTTTTTTATTTAAAAATATTTCTAATTTAAATTTTTTCAGTTGCAGTTGACATCCAATATTGTCTTAGTTTCAGATGTGCAATGTAGAGATTAGACATTTATATAACTTACGAAGTGACCGCCCTGATGGGTCTAGTACCCACCTGACACCATATGCAGTTATTACAATATTATTGACTGTATTCCCTCTGCTCTACTTGACATTCTGTGATTCTCTTATAACTGTCAATTTGTACTTCTTAATTCCTTAACCTTTTCACCCATTCCCTCAGCCCCGCTCCCATGTGGCAACCATCAATGTGTTCTCTGTGTCTAGGAGTCTGTTTCTGCTTTGTTTGTTCATTTTGTATTTTAGATTCCACATATAAGTGAAATCATAGGGTTTTTGTCTGGCTTATTTCACTTAGCATGATACCCTGTAGGTCCCTGTATGTTGTCACAGATGGCAAGGTTACATACTTTAAAATAGCTGAGTAATACTTCATTGTATATATGTATGACATGTTCTTTAACCATTTTTTGATTGAGGGACACTGATTGCTTCCATATTTGGCTATCATAAATAATTCTGCATTGAAAAGAGGGAGCAAGTATCTTTCTGAATGAGTATTTTGGATTTCTTTGGATAAATATGCAAAAATGGAATTGTTGGGTTTCTATCTGGAAGATCTATCCATGGATGTCAACGGGGTGTTCAAATCCCCGACTGTGACTGTATTACTGCTGTTCTCTCCCTTTATGTTCATCAAGATTTACTTTACATATTTAGGCTTTTGACTGCAGCATTTAGTGCATTTATATGTAAAGCAATTATTGATATGTATGTAGTTGCCATTTATTGTTTTCTGATAGTTGAATTGTCTTTTCCTTTCTTATTGTTTACAGTTTTTTCTTGTACATTGTTGACTTTCTGTAGTATCATGTTTGTATCCTTGTCTCTGTATTTCTGCTGTATCTCTTATAGATTTTTGGTTTGTGGTTGCCATGTGCTTCATATATGCTAAGATGTGTTTATAGCAGTCTGTTTTAAGTTGATAGTCCCTCAAGTTCAAACACATTCTAAAATCATTACAGTTTTTACTCACCTTCTCCATCTTCATGATTGTCATTTTTTACTACTTTGTGCCTCTATATTTTTGTCTCCCTTAATTTATTGTTGCATTACACGTTCTTCCTACTTTTGCCTTTTACCCTTTATACTGGCTTCATAATGGATCCACTGCTTTTATTATTGTTTTTTTCTAATTGTCAGTGAGAATTCTTTTATTTTTTATCTTTTTTTCTTAAAGAAGTTCCTTTAACATTTCCTGTAATACTAGTTTAGTGATGATGAACTCCTTTAGCTTTTACTTGTCTGCAGAACTATTTCTCTCTCCTTCAGGTCTAAATGATACAGTCTTGCTGGGTAGAGTATCTGATTGTAGGTCCTTGCTTTTCATTGCTTTGAATATTTCATGCCAATCCCTTCTGGTCTGTGATGTTTCTGTTGATAAATTAGCTACAGTCTTACAAGAGCTCCCTTGTTCATGACTTTTATTTTTCTACTTCTAAGATTCTTAAATCTTTGGCATCTTGATCATGACATGGCTTGGTATAGGTTTCTTTGGGTTCATCTTGTCCAAATCTCCCTGCTTTTCTTGGATTTGTATGTCTGTTTCCTTTGTCAGGTTAGGGAAGTTTTCAGTCATTATATCTTTAAATAATTTTACCATCCCTTGCTCTCTCTCCCCTTCTGGTACCCCTGTCTTCTATGATGCAAATGCTAGTACACTTGATGTTTTTCCAGAGGTCCCTTTACTATCTTCATTTTTTAATATTCTTCTTTCATTTTGCTATTCTGATTGGGTGTTTTTCACTAACTCATCTTCCAGGTTGCTGATTTGCCTTGATGTGTACTTGCTCTAATACGTTAGAGAGAATCAAATCATTCGCTTTAATTCCTTCTAATATATTCTTCATTGCAGTTATTGTATTTATTATTTCTGATTTTTTTGTCAAAGTTCTCACTGAGTTCCATCTTTTCTTCCCCTAAATTCATTGTGCAAACAGTTCTGAACTCTGTATCTGGTAGATTGCTTGTCTCAATATCATTTACTTTTCTAGAGCTGTGTCTTGTCCTTTTATTTGGCATATTCCTTTGTCTCCTCATTCTGTCGGACTCCTGTGGTTGTTCCTCTCCAAGTCTTTGCCAAGTGGCCTCATGTTGTAGGTGTCCTGGAGGCCCAGTGGTGCAAGCTCTGGGCTGAACACCCAAGGGCTGTCCCTTATGTGGGTTGTGTGTGTCCACTTGTAGTTGAGCCTTAATTGCTGTTGGCACATCACTTGGTGTGGCTGACCCTCAGGCTGATTGGCTATGAAGGCTGCATATAACTACAGTGAACAATTTGTTGTGTGGGGTCTGATCTCCTGAAACAGGAGTTGCTTTAGAGGGCCTCTGGTGCCAGCCAAGTTTGATCTTCAAATGTATCATTCTTGGAGCTGGTTGGTGTTCTTGTGAGGTCTCAAACTGGCCACCAGTTGTGTTGGTTCTGGAGCCTTTCAGGAGGGGCTTCACTGAAAACCAAGTTCAATTGCCATTTCTGCTTGACTTGAGGCCACCTTGTGTGAGCTACAAAATGATCTGCAATTTGTTGCTACTTGTACTGGATTTGGAGGCACACGTGAGAGGCTATGTTGCAAACTGAGGCTAGTTCATTGCCAGGCTTGGGAGCCTTAGATGGAGGAACCACAATGTGAAACTGAGCCAGCTGCCAGTAGTTCTGGGATTATGTTTGATTCATTGAGGTTCCATTCTAAGCCAACACTGGCCTCAGGTTATGCCAGGCTTGGAGCCATCTGAGGGGAGTTACCATGTAAGTTGAGAATGGTCACCACTTGTACCAGGCTCAGGGGTGCTCAATAAGATGTACAGGGTATGCCAAGGCCAGCCACTACTTGTCTGGGGTTTGTGAATCTTTGAGAGCTTTTAGGAAAGTTTGCGGCTTGCATTGGTGCAGCCTGCTACTGTGGAAGAGTTGCTGCAAGAGGCTTTAGCTGGGTGCATGGTGGGGTGCAGCAGTAATCACCAGGCAGGGCAAACAGTGTTAATTAGGCCAAGGGAAGGTTTGGATTTGGTGCCTGCTGGCTAGATTCAAAAAAAGAAATGAATGTCTCTGCCAGCCCTTCTGTTCTGGGATTGAGCTGCCCTGAGCCCTGCAGCCAGTCATTTTAGTCCCTTCCCATATGCTCCTGGTGCTTTTGGAGCTGCTTTGCCTGCAATGGAGCCTAGAGCAAGTGAGTTTGTAAGCCTCTGTGCAGGCCCCTCAAGAGGAATGCCTTGGATCCTGGCTTGTGTGGCTCAGTTGGTTGGTGTGCGGGCTCCTTTCCCAGCTACGGCACATACCTAGGTTGTAGGTTCAACCCCCCCTGCCGGGGAGTGTAGGGGAGGCAACCAACTGATGTTTCTCTCTCTCTCTTTCTCAAATCAATAAACATATTTAAAAAGTTAGAAAGAAGAAAAAAAAAGGAAGGCCTTGGACTCCTGCAGCAATCAGTGTCACTTAGATGCACTCTGGGCAGGTTTTCAGAGCCAGATGTCATGTGGGTTCTTCTTTCTGGCACTGGTGCCCCAGGGTGGGGGGCTGGTGAAGGGCTGGGACCCCTTGTTCCTCAAGGGGACTTCCACAGCTATGACACCCCCCTTATTTTTCACATGCGGTGAGGCCCGTCTGTTCTGAGTCTCTGCCCTTGCTGTCACAGGAGGGGACCAGCGCTTGTGTTCCCCTGCTCCGTCATCTTTACTGGAAGTCCGTCCTTATATTAACAAGGTATAAAAGTAGAAAAGTCTACAGTGGGTGGATAACAAAGGGGAGCCACTTTATGATTTTTTTGTTGTTTATGGTTATCTTCATTATCTTTATGCTCCATTCTACTTGTAGCAGTTGAGTTTGTCTTATCAAAAGGCCCAAAATGAAACTTTTAGCCTTACAAAATTAAAAAGTCACTTTCACTAAGACACGAATATGGAGCTATCTCTGCTCTATCTTCTTTGTAAATTGAGCACAATGGAAACTTTAGTCATGAGCTACTCCACTCTGTCTCTTTAAAGCTTGTTACTCACTGATCATCTTACTGGGTCCCACAATGGCAAAGTGTTTACCGGGGCACGGGGGAGAGATTGTTGCTAAGCTGCTAATGACACCATATGTTCCCAAACCTACATTCTTATTACTCTTGAAGGTGTGCAATACTGTACCCACATTTGCTATGCAGTATGTATGAAGGCAGCCCTGAATTAATCAATGTTTGTTATGCAGAAAGCAGTTATTAGAAAAGGGAGCACCTACTATGTACTATATATGAAATGAAAATGGGTTTTTAATATTAAAACTACTTGGGAGAATTAGTAAGCAGTCGGAAATTTCATGACAGTTTAAGAATGCCTTGTGCTAGCATGTTATCTTGCTGAGGCCATTTTCATTTCTTTACTATATAAATTTTAACTACGCTATAATTAAGCAATTGTGCAATGCAGCTGGTTCTGAAATATGTCTGAAATACGAACTTAGCCAACAAAAAGTTTAAGAATGAATCAAATATGATTCCAGGCTTTTTGCCTAAAGAAAGAAAATAATGGGCTTTGTTTCAGTAAAGGGACATTCACGGGGATAATCCTGTACGCAAAGGAGGCATTCCATAAACCACTAGCAAATGTGAAAGTTGTTTCGAATGCACTGAGCTAACTCCAGAGTGGAAATTCTTATTTGTTGCCCTAGGATAGACAAAGAAGGGACTCAGCTCACTACTGTCATGGACAACAATGAGGTTCTAATGGTCCACGAGAAAGTGCTCACCACGGCAGCCTTCACTTTAATGTGGTTGCAGGCTCACCTCTTCAGGTGCTTCCTGTAGGTCCTTTAGGTAGATCATTCAATAGACCATGTTGTGTTGATTATTCAGTGTAGCTTGCGGTTGTTTATTTGGACCTGCTCTTGTCCTTGATGTGGTTTCCAAATTGCCAGTTCAGACTTTTCTTACCCATGAATCCATCGGAAATGAAAACACACCCCCGTTGAACTGTCACCTCCGTGTTTGAGCTAACAGTATTGAACTGATCCCTCTCACATCTTGACCAGAAGGATGGATTAAGTATTAGGCAGTTTGGCCGTTAAGATTTCCTCTCTCTCTCAGGGCCCTGTGGCATTTCTCTGGCTTCAGTCTCACTGCCCCGAAAGGCACTAATCCCCTCTGAAGCAGATCCATTTAATCTTCTCACACCAAAGCTCTTAGTTTTATATCTGCTGGAATAAAGAGGGAGCAGGCTTTTCTTATTTCGCAGGATCAGACTGACTACCCTGCCGTTTTCACCCCTCCATTCAGGTCAATGAGGTGTGCACGGGCTGTTTATCTCTGCTCTGATCCTCAGAGCGTAGGAGCAAGTAGGAAGGACAGCGGTCAAAAACCCCCACCTGATTCTGGCGTTTAAGTTTAGAAAATGTGGATCCACACAAGTTCTTGTTTCTCAATATAATTATCTTTCTGGAACAGAAACGTTTTATCAAAAAGGCATTGCAGGCTTAGCTAGGCTTTCAATTGTGATCCTTTGCACTAACTGCTATCTGGAAAAATTGCCTACTCTTAACCCCAGTCTCAGGGCATTTAATTTCTTGGTAAGAGCATTTAGGCTTGGCCATCTGTGATACCTTAACACTAAGGTTTTGTGCTCCAGTCACAACTGACCAAGCAATGATCACACCCAAATGTTAAAGTGATCGTTCAGAGCTGGCAGCTCCATCTCTAGGAGACATGCGACCCTCAGGGACAACGAGCGCAGTCCAGATGCTCTGTTGAAAGTGAAATAAAATCAAAGAATAATAGGTCCTCCCAGAGAAGTTGGGAATTGAGGAATTGCTTTAGGGTCTTGTTTGGCGTAGATGAAAAAAACAGGATGAAGGAAATTCCCAAATGCAGCGTGACCTAGATCCTTCATGAAGCCAGTGCTCCATAAAGCTGGTGCCAAATGTTATTTTAATCAAACTCAGCCTTCGCTGGCTCTCTGTCCGGAGAGCACAGCTAGTTTCACAAAGAGCATTCACACAGAGCACCAGCAAGAAGTGCACAGGGGTACTGCCACCTTTGACTAGAATGCAGGAAGCAGTGAGCGGCAGAGAGAGCAACATGTTCTTCATTTTTACTGAATTGGCGGCCACTCTGCCTAAAAGGGCAGAGTATATCTTGGTGTTGGACTCTAGTAAACATACCCCTTCCCCCAAAATATATAGATGCATTTCATGCATTTCTGGGGTTTCTTAGTCAGTAGTCATCAAGATTCTTGACCACATTTGACAGACATTGATTTGCATACTATAGAGACACAGGATGCTAGAAAAAAACATGTCTTCTTAGAAAAGGGAATACCACAATGAGTACACTGAATAAAAAGAAAAGGCTCACACACCATTCTAAACTCACACATCTGATGCTGAATATATTCCAAAACTCATTGTCTTCCTAGCTATATTATTTCCACCAGGGGAATGGAATACCCCTCAAACTATGCGTGTGTGACTGAAACCATGCATGGCCAATGTCCACAGGAATTGCTTAAAGTGACTGCCTGAACTACTGCATGGCTGGCTCCAAGAGGGGAACCAAACTTTGGAATATCACAAGTACGTATGCATCTGTGAGGGGGAGAAAAGGATAGAGGGGAGAGAGAGAGGGAAATAGCAAGCAGGAAGGTGGAGATGGAGAGAGAGAAGGGGAGGGGGAGGGAGGAGGGCCCTAGTTGTCTGGGTCATCAGGTACCCAGACAGCTAGGGGAACAGTAGCCCGTGTTTCTTTTTCTCCCACTCTCCCTCCCATCCTCCCCATCTTCCTCTCCCTCCCTCTTCCTTTCTCCCTCTCTGGCCTCTCCCCATTTCCCTCTCCCCCTTCCCTTCCCACCCCACTCTCTTTCTTTCTCGTCTTTTTTTCCCATTACCATTTAGCTCCCTTATACCCCCCTCTCCCCAGAATCACTCCACTGTTGTCCTTGTCAAGGAGTCCTTTTTGCTCAATCCCTCCATCCCCCAACCTGGGCCCCCCACTAGCTGTCATCCTGCTCTCTTATCTATGAGCCTGTGAGGGTGTTTTCAGGAGACAAGCAGATTGCCCTTCATAATCACCACCAAGGGGGCCTGATCCTTCTCAAGTAATAGAGGATTCTCCTGCCTTTCAGTGTTCGAAGTGAGGCATTGGCTCAGCAGATTGTGGACTTGCCAAATTCCATAATCGTGTGAGCTTATTCCTTGTAATCAGTTTCCTCTATCAGTGTATCTCCTATATCTTACAGATGTGTCCTACTGCATGGATCCCCAGCTCCTGGGCCATGGACCTGTACCAGTCCACAGCCTGCCTTGTCCCTGGAAAAACTGGTCCCTGGTGCCAAAATGGTTGGGGACCACTGTCCTACTGGTTTTCTCTGGACAACCCTGACAAACACACCATCTCCAATTTGGGATTTGAGATCTAGGGTCGAATACATTCTCAGTGCTGGTAAGTCCTTTCATCGCTAAACTACTTTTAATCAACTGACAAATGCCAACAAATAATATTCATGTATTTAATAACACTTCTTTCTTACCTGAGGGGCCAACTATTGTCTGTCTTCAACTGTAACTGGAAGACTAAGTATTAGTCAGCTTAGTACTAATACAAAGCTGACGCCTGATGGCTGCAGGTTTCTTTCCCCAAGTGCAAGCCTACCTGGTGGTTGATGGGAAGGTTATTACTATGATTATCTATGATTTAGTCAGCAACCAAACGGTTCTATTGCCGATGCCTCTTTAGAAGACTTAGGAGTGTCACAGTCTGCATTATATCTGTTAAATTACAGCTGTGGATTAAAAAAAAAAAAACTAGTGACACTTCCAAGCCATATTTCAAAAATACCCAGGGATAGTCCAGAGTAGTCAGAAATACATCTCCTTAAACCTCTTGCTACTGAGTTTGTGTTAGGTTTCCCTGTATTTTGGAAGGGCGGAGGCATTTTGAGGAACACAAATGGTTGAAATGTATTCATTAGAGTGCATGGCCCTTTAATCACTGAGAGTGAGCACTAAGACCGGTGGCTACATTGCATTTTATTACCAGCCCTGGGTGTTGTGTCTGACACATGCAGGTACTCACTTCTACAAGCAAAAAAAAAAAAAGCACTTTGTGCTATTTGGTCAGTGCTCATTGTTTAAATGTAGTGATCATTTTAACCAATGTATTAACCATGTAGACTTTAAAAATACAATAGAGCATGTCTGAATGTGTTGCTTTCAAAACTGCTCAGTTATGTTGATGTAGAAAAACAAATCCAACCTAGATATTTTCTTCATCCTACCATCTTCCAAGAAAAGCCACCTAGCTCAATGCCCTGAATCTCTTGCTTTTTTAAGGACCTAAGCAAAATCAGCACACCTTAGCTCAATGAGTGGGCAGGTGAAGAATGGTTTCTCATTTACTGAGCACCTACTCTGTGCCATGGAATAGTCAAGCACATTCTCTTATCATTTGGTCTCCACAGTAACCAAAAATAGGGTACCATTTGGGGACTTACAGTCAGAGAAGTTAAGCAACTTCTCCAGGGTCGCAAAGCTTGTAAGGGACAGTACCAAATTAAAACCTGTCTCTACGTGACTATTTGATCGTCTTCCTCACTCAGAGTCATTTGGAGATGGAATAGTGCCATCTCAGGAGTAAAGGCTGGGGAGTTTTCTATTTCTTGCTCTGCCAGAACAACCTGCCACAGAGCCACCCGCCTCCGCAGGTGTCGTATTTCCACCCCCACTTGTGAGCTGCAAGTCACAACACATGCCCCTTGCCACGAAACCATGGTGTCTGGAGATGACTGAAGGCTTCACTGCGCTATAAAACTACTGAGGGAAACGCAACGTCGTGATCAGTCTCGGGATTTCACCAAACTTAAAAATGGAGGCTCCTGAAAGAAAAGAATGGCTGAGCTAAAGTCTAAAATGTCTTCCTGCATCATTTCTCTTAACACTTCATCTGGTTAAACTAATAATTGTACATATTTACAAAACTTAGTGGTAAAATACTTAACCCATCTCTACTAAAAAACGTATTCATCTACTTGTCTACACTTTCACCCATTTTCTTTTTGCTCTTGGAGATTGTGCTTTCTGCTAACACATTTAACCAAAGTGATAATTATGATGTTTCTTTTCATGCTATGCACAAACACTGAAGATGTTAAACGGGGAGTTACCTAGAATGCAGAGACCATCTGTGCAGTTTTCGGATTCCTGGCTTAGACCTTCGCAGAACTTGCCCCCATTTCTTGGCGGCGGCGCTGTGCACTCGCGGATCCGCAAATGCTCACACTCCGGACTGCAGACCGACCATTCACTCCACAGTTCCCAGCTCCCGTCCACTTCGGAGGGAAACAAAAGGAACCCTTGTGAGGAGAAGTCAGGCAGCTGCCAGGAGACTCACCCCAGGACCACTGTTCTTACAGTTGGATTTTTAAACCAATAACCACCACAAAAACAAAATAATATATTCATTTATCTTCTCTCCATGGTTTCTTTCCTAAAAAGATAGGCCTGCAAAAGGAGTGGTATAATTCTCTGGCCATTTCAGGATGAGACCATTACTGGGGCCCTTGGGTTGGCTAGTAATGTCATTATCTATTCCTCCCCCGTCTTTCATGCTCAAGTGCATCTTAGATAAACAATGTGCAGTAGCTAGTGGTAATCCCCACTTCCTTGGGTGTTGACAGGTTAGAGCAGAGATTAGAACGAACTATCTTTAAGTCCTAAAAGCCCCTCAACAGCAAAATGTTAAACCCATATATATTGATAGCATTAAGCTAAAACAGGTCAGTCAAACCCCAAGATACCAAGACTTACATAAATAGAATTTCTTGGGTCATAAATTGCTGCTCCATGTAGAAATGAACAAACTGAATTCCACTAAAAATCAGCCCTAGAGATTGCGGCAGCTGTTCAAGGCAATTGTTCCATTACCTCCTAGGAATAGTCCAACCACACTTATGTGGGTTAAGATACTGCAGTTTTTAATCTAGAGCAATTAGGAATAGGGTAACAAAAAGAAATACTGATCTTGAAGCAAAATGTCTGAGCCCCTGTCTATAAGTTTATTGTCTGAGCAACCCAGAGAAAGTCACTTAGCCTATTTCTGTAACTGGGGATAAACAAAACAAAACAACTCACAACACAGGGTTAAATGACATGACAGATATAAGAGCATCTTGCACAGTATCTGGCACATAGTAAGCACTCAATAAATGCTTATTGAGTATAAGTTCAAAATGAAACTCCAGGAATACACTGCAGGTGAGAGTTTCACCCTAGCTTTGAGTGGAACTAGATTTGAAATCTTAGACATGAGGCTCTAGTCCGTTGTCCTTGGAGTTAATGTTTTATAATGCATGGGAGACCCAGAATCAATTCATTTCTCAGTGGGAGGATATGCTTTCCATAAAGAAAGTCATCTTCCATCTCATCTATTTCTCATTGTATAAATTGGGTTAGAGCCAGTGAGAGATGAACAGAATAACTTATAAAAGCCCTATTTGGCAAAGGAAGCCCCTCTCTATTCAAAAAGCAAGGCAAACGTAGACCACAGGTAAAACTGCTGTGATGCTGTACAACCCCTGCTAATGGTATCGGAAATAAATACAAAGCTAAACCTGGTAAGGTGATGAGTTGATTAGTAACTGCTAAGAAGGGGTCGAATGTTTGGTACCTGTTCTGTTCTTACAGAAACTTCATCTCTGCAGCTATTAAACAAACGAATGCCACAAAATGGGAGAACCCAGGGAGAGAAGGGCATGGCTTGGCCCAACCAAACACTGGTGGTATGAAAAGTCTTCAAAGCATTTGGCTTAGTGATGGTGAATGTCCAAGCTCATTTGAGTATTAAAAAAATACATTACATATACCCCCAAACAGAGATATTTCACCCATGTTCTTGCCATTACTTTCTACATCAGCCCTCTGGACCGATGCTCTGCTAAGGACATGGGGGAGGGTCACTTTGGGAAAGAAGGTTACATCAAATGCCTCGCACCAGCTTAAGAGCGTTGGTGGCTCAGAAGGGAAAAGGGAATCTGTGCATATCTCACCAGGACAAAGAGAAGTGCAGGTAATTTTCTGCACTGACATTCCCTCACAAAAGGCCCCACCATTGAGAGGAGCTGGGTTGGTACAGGTCCGGGAACGTTTCTGCCATCCTCTACCACAGCGAACATTGCAGGCTGACCACTCTGTCCAGGAAGACCAGCCTCCATTCACTGAGAGAGAAAATGGGGAGGGGAGAAAAAAAAGGAGAGAGGTTTTTACTGATTGCCTACTATGTGCAAGCCACTGTGCCAGGTGTTGTGAGTTAGGCATCCAGGGTCCAAGAGACCCTGAGGAACCACACTGGCTGCTCCATCATGAGGTGAGCCACGCAGGACCTACCTCATCTCTGCCCCTCAGTCTACTCAGCTGCTATAAGGAGGGACACAGATAATTTTCTTTGCTGGGAAATTATGAAAAATAGAAAGAACTCATCGACATATCTCTAAAGCACTTGACAATCCAGAGTATAAGGAGAATATAACAGCATTTGAATTTCTGTTACTTTAAGTGCTTCAAAAATAAATCTCAGGGCTCTTCTATTAGAGAGGGGAATGCCTTTACTTAAATAGCTGGGAATTTCTTTTATACAATACCTGAGATATTCAGCAAATAGTAGTGTTTTTTGGCGGGGCTGGATTTTGTATGCCAGGAGAAAAACTTCTGGCAGCAAGTCTGGGGAGAATGAGGGAGGGGAGTAGATGTTGCCCACCTCAATTTCGTTCAAATATAAACACAATTGGAGAAAATAAACAACTTCTAAAATTATTTTTCTACAAGAGAGAGATTGGAATGTTCACTGACTACCTCACAGAAGTACAATACTGGATGGAAGAGCCAACATTAATAGCAGTAGAAATGTGTTGTCCCCCATGAAATGGGACAGGCAGGACAGAGCCCGGTAGTGGATGAGCCCCAGTGACTTCTCAGCTCCGAAAGTTAAAATGTTAATGAAACACACGTCCCTCTACTTCTCTGCCTTCTGTACTCCATAGCCATTCCTGGCCTTTGGGCTGGTCTTACCATAAACTACCACGGTGGCCGACAGGCTCCTCCTCTTGGCCACGATGTTGGCGGCCATGCAGGTGTAGTTCCCGGAGTCGGAGAGCCGTGCCTGCCTGATGATCAGGTTGTGGTCGGCCCTTGTGTCGATGTTCTCGTCTTGTTCTGAGTCGATCGGCTCCTCGTTCTTCAGCCATTCCACCTGTGAGGAGGAAGGAATGTGAGCTTTACTGGTCATTAAAAAAACACACATGCATTTTTTTGGGGAATTGGAAGGTGGGTCATTTTGGTGTGTGGAAGAGAGAGCCATAGCACCGATTTTTTCCTCTTTATTCTACATCCCATCCCTTCTACTTAGTGAGTTTGGCATATTCAGGAAATAAATGCTCAAGTTAATAAATTGGAAGCAGGAAAAGGACATAAATACCCTATTGACTTTGACCCATTTTCTAAAAATGCCGTGGAAGAGAGAAAGAGGTGACTGCAATTAGGTCATTTTATTACAGTTCTGATGATGGCGGCGATGTTTCGGGAACTAGTGCAAAAGGCAACCCAGAGGAGCAATGCAGATGCAGAACGTGTACTTTGTGCTAAGAGGGTATCAGTTGTTAGACATGGTTCAATTCACTGTGTTTGAATTTAAACACATTCTAATAAAGGTGTGATAATGTATAAGAGTCAATGTAATATATATTTGGGCAATCAGAGGGACATCAATTCAAATCTCAGTGTTCCCTAATTTGGAGTATACAGTTTTTTGGCGATCACTTACATCACTCCATCAATGACTGAATGGATGTTTAGACACCCAACTCATTTAGGGCCCACGCTTTCCTCTGGAGAAGTTCTCCTCTCACATCCTCTGAGTGTGGGCTAGTTCCATATTGGATTTGTTTGTTTCTAGCTTGCCCCTGGAGAACCTATTTTCTTCTTCCAGTTCCACCCTAATCCTGCTCTTGGTTTGAACTTCTCTTTCTCCTGGACAGTTGAAGAAGACATAGATGGAATCTTCTGCTCTGCAGATCCTCACCCCCCACCCCCCCTTTGGGGTGCACCACCCTTGCTGCCCTGATTGCACCAGGCAGGCCAGGCTTCCCCTGAGCTAACTGCTCCCCTTCCTCATTGTGTCACCTGCTTCTACATCTAAATAACATCTCCACTCTCTCATGCCCTCCTGGTAGCTGGACCAACGTCTTGTCTGACAATAACTGTTCAGCTCTAGTTACCAGCATTATGTTACACACAGACAGCCACCTAACACAGAAAGCAGGACAGTGACTCCCCCAGAGAGACCTCACACAGAAGCGGCATCGGTCATTGAAAGTTGATTTTAGAAGAAGATGCCCCATTTCATGCTTAAATCTATAGAATTCTAATTTAGCACCAACAAGTGGCATCTGTTAAACAGTTTGGTGTAATAAAGATTTGTTAGTCTCCATTCAAAGGGATTGACTTATCAGAAGCAACCCACAGTCACCATTTATTAACCATACTTACCTCAAGTACCATCATGTCAATGAGAGTTTAGAGTCCCCAAACCCCCCCCAATCTACCTTAGAAAAGGGCCATCTTAGGAAAGAAAATGATAGCAAATAGCCAAATGAGGGGCTCTGAGAACTGCTTTAAAACATCAAGACGGATGAAAAAGCAATGTGACTGACACCAGGCCATGAGGTAAAGAAGCCAGCTCACTACCAACCCCTGTTGGGCTCACCATGGTCCATCCTGGAGGTGTGGGAACCACTGATGACCCAGAGCTCTGGTAAAGAAAGCAGGACAGTGCAACCACGTTTAAGCCACATGTGGCTGCCTGCCTGTGACAAATGTCCTCCATTCCCCACTAAAGTTGAGCACCTCAGTTGGTCACATACTCACCTGACACATATTCTAATACTTATTGAGCTTGTCCTCAGAGTTGGGTAAAGCAAGATAAACAAAACCAGCAGTTTCTTATTTTATGAATTTTATATTTAATAGGTACAATTAAATGCACATCACCCCAAGAAAATAAAAGCCGAATTGACAACAATTTCTGAAATAAAACACTCACTTAAAGCCAGTAGGTCAGGATTTTTCAAAGAACAAATCAGCTTGCTCAAAGTAGGGCTGGAGAGCTTTGTTCCACCCCACTTTCCCTGACTCCAAAATTCAGAGCCTAAATTGCCTGGTTTTGATTGATTTCCTACTCCTGAGACTCGTAGCACTTAGAAAGCTGTTCCCTTGCGTCCACACATCCGTCATCTTTTTGCATACTTCCCCTCAAATAGCTGGGCAGGAAGTTGGGAAAGTCTGGCCCTGGACTGTAAGTAAATTACTCCCAGCGAGTTAACTGGCCAAGGGAAAGCCCCTTGGGCCAGAAACCAAGGAAGTCCCAGCTCCTGGAAATCAAAGAAAGCCTTCCTCATCAAATCTTGTATATGATTGTCTACCACTGTGCAACTAATAAAAATAATATTGAATGTAAACTGTAAGTGAAAAATAAAACTACAAAAAATCTTAGTCCAGAGGATATTAAAGCCACAATCATCAAATAGAGATTTGGCTTCAAATTGAAAACTTATATAAAAATTGTGCACACAATTAAGTGGCCAAAAAACTAAGAAAATATTTGTCGCAAATTTGATAAATATTATAATGATCTGAGGAATAATCTTATCATCTTAGTAGTTCAAAAATCACTATATATGTTTATTTAAATCCCATTCTAGGTAATATGGCATAATGATAAGTTAAACAACAATATAATGGGTTTTCCCTATCAAAATAGCAAAGACTAACATCATACACACATATGTATACATATAGTTTTCATTTTTGCGGTTAGTTGCACTTCTGCTGAGTGCAGGGCGCAGGATGTCACCTCTGTCACTGCTCTACCACTGTTTCGTCTCTTGGATGTCAGTAGTAACAGCCTCTTTAGGAACTGGGCTGCCTGCTGCTTCCATTGTTGCCTCTACAGTTGATTTTCCACTGAGATCAGATCACATGACTTTCTAGCTTGAAATCTTTGGTCTCAAATCCCACTTAGAACAAACTCGAAAATTCTTCCCAAGGCTAACAATGCACTTCTGTGGTCTAGTTCCCTATCAGTCCTCTACCTCAGATCCTCGAAGTAACCCTGCTCACTCCACTCCAGCCTAACAGACTCCGTCCTGCGCAGTGCAGGTCCCGTGCAAGTTCCAGCCTCAGGGCCTGAAACACCTGCTGCTCCCCTGCCCAGAAGGCCTTCCCCACAGGTGTCTCCATGGCTCAACTCCACTTTTCATTCAGATCTGAGGTCAGATGTTACCCCCTCAGAGAGGTCTTGTCAAACAACACTTTCTAAATACAGCAAGTTTCGCTTCCCGTCTGTCACTGCTTCCCTATCCTGCCATAATTTTTCCCAAGTACTTATCACCATCTGATAGTCTTAAAGACAGTAATGCCTTTTGTTCTTGTAATTATGATCACTGGAATTTACCCCCCCAAAAAGTGTTAGGGCAACAAACAAAAACTTAACCACAATAAATTATTTTTGGTAAAGAAAAGGGAAAAATTATGCCAAAGCTACACACATGCAAATAATAGAGCTTTGTTTAGATAGAGAGGAAACTTGGTTCTCGAACTTGATTTGTTCCAAAAACTGTGCCAGAGAGATTTGTCCGAAAACTGAATCTTTTGTCACCTGAGAGACGTGTGACTGATCATGCAGGTAGCAGTGTGGAGGGCTGCCGGTTAAAGAATCAAGACTCGAACCTCTGTTAGACAACAGAGGCATGTTTTCCGTGAACAGTTTGGTTGAGAACTCAATTATTGAAGAACTAAGACATACAAGAGCCAAGGTTTGACTGTAAATGGTGATTTAACGATATGATTTAGTATTAAATAGGCATTAAAAGTCATGATTTCAACTATTGAAAACACAGAAAATGCTCATAATACAGGGAAGTCAAAATGCAAATTTGTATGCTTAGTGGTATAAGCTTATAAAACAAAAAAAATTATACATATGCTTTACAAAATGAAAAATAATTGGAAGGAAATATGTTTACAGAGGTTTTAAGAGAAGAATAGGGTAACTTCTTGTTGGTTAATTGTGGTACGTTCAAGGAAAAGCTCTTTAGTAATCTGAAAAAAAATCACTTTATTTTAAAAATATCTCTTTTATTCATCATGTAGCACAATCACTTTCAAATTTATATTTTGCCATAAAATGTTTCCTACTAGTTTACCTGAAGCCCAAAATGAAAAAAAATGAATTAACAAGGAAAGACCTTATGATTGATGCGGAAGTGAGGGTATCAGAGCCAGAGAAGCCTAAGCGGAATAAGATTGGTGACAGCCAAGACCAAGTCTGCATAATCTGGGGGAGATCATTCCCATCCTTCCCCTTCTGTGTCAATCATGCCCCGTGGAGATGTCCAGGGCACAATTTGCACCATCATATAAGTTGTCCCTGCCATCCAATCTACCCCCCACACACCCACTTGCACTATGGGCATATACGGTGGTCTGCTGCGGGGTCTCCCCCGATCACAGCTTGAAAAGCATGGATATACGATGAATGAGGAATCATAGATATACACACATTCTGGCCTACTTGGGGTTTACGGTGTTGTGACCGAGGTCCATCAATCCACTTAACATCTACAAACAGTCCTCACATTAGCAGACTCCTAACCACAGGGCTGTTTTTCTTTGTAACCTAATCGTTTATCCACTTAACTGATAGCAGGATCTTTATGAGGAAATCAGTTTGGTATTTTCTGGGCTTATAAAAGTGACAAATTGCTCTTGGATTTATGCTTTTGTCACTTAGAGAAATTTTAAAACATTTTTGATGAGCTAAGTGCTCCTAATGTAGACTAGTTTAATAAATAAGGTAGGAAAAACATTCCCTACGCCAGCCATGGCAAACTCAAATGCTCCTGGGGGCCAGGGAGGTAACATAAATTACCGCCATGGCGCTGGGTGTGAGACATCCCTGTGCATTGCTTGCATATTAAAGACAAGGGGCTGGTCTTCATTTCCATGAAGGAATGACCTCGCTCTCATTTTTCTTAAAAAAAAAAAAAAGTTACTATTTTTCTTTCTTTTGTTTTTTCCACTTCCAATACAGATATGAGTATTTAAAATAATAACACTGACAGTGCAAGGAAAAATAGCAATGAGCTCATTTTTGCTTCAAAGTCTCTTTTCGTTTTTAACGTACCATAGTGTTCTTCTAATTTATGGAACAGCCTCAGCGTCAGTGCGCATGGGTAAGTGGTGGCGATTGTGACAAAGTGAAGATCACAGGACCTGTGCAGACGTGCAGCCCCCAGTCAGGTTCAGGCTGTTGTTGCCAGGGCAACAAGATCTTCCATCTTTCACAAGAAGACATGGATGTGTATTTTAACATAACGCATTGTGATTCTAACATGATGGCTCATAGGTTCTGAACTATATTATTGTAAGGGACAAACATAATATATCCACGAACCAGAGGTAGGTTTCTTTTCTCTTCTCTACAGATGCTGCAACACACCAGCTTTCTGGCTCCTAGTGATTGTTTCCACAAAAAGGAGCTCAACGTCCTTCCCTAAAGGTAAAATCCTTTTCACTAAATCTGCTACCCTGAGCATGCTAGAGTATTATTGTTCACGTGCCATTGCCCATTCTCAAGGCTTTCTTATGGAAATGCCTGGCAAGCATCAAGAACTATAGTCTTTCTGCAAGCATCCTTAAGGGCATGTGTACAGAGTTCAGAAATTATTTTATGAGAGGTTATCCACAAGAAAAGCCCTAATTAAGCTCTTCACAAAAGCAATACAAATTTTCAGCTTAGCATTACGGGATCAATACATTGACCACCTCCAGGCTAATGGACATTTGTATCATTGATCCAAATGACCTCATACAAACAGGTCATCTCCTTGATGGAGAGGCTTAACATTCCAGAAGGTTGTTGGTAGCATTCACCCCTCAGAGAAACAAGTTTATCTGGTGTCTATTTATTTTGGACCCCAGTTAGAAGCATGTGAAGAAACTAGTTACTTAGAGGTAATGAGTTTATGGATTTGCAGGATGTCCACATTCATTAGCATAGTGCCATGTACAGATGGTCTGCAATTTGTAGACTTTTTCAGTTTATAAACAAATCTGGAAAAAGCAGACCGTCAAAGAGTTCATGCCAGAATGCATGATCAGTTCCTGAGCGGTATTCTGGTTAGCCTGGGACAGAAGGAGTGTCACTGACAAGCCTGTGGGTTTGCTCAGCACCAGGCAGCACGGTGTGGTTGGACGGGGAGGGAACTTGCTTTGGAAGGGTGATACATTGTTGTGGGAGGTTATTTTATCTGAGGCCTGAGTTACATTTGAAAATGTTTGCATGAGTCCTAACATTCCACCTTTTCTGGACATTTGTCCTGTGTGTGTGTACAGGGTCTGGTACAAATAATGCCCCTTTTTTATTACAAAACCATAAGCATGTAATTCTGTAATATAACAGTATTGCACTCAAGCACACCATATGACATTTTAGGTGAATTGTTCAAATTAAAGCTATAATTATTACATCCATATTATTAGCCTACCAACCACACTCAGTCAGGCCTTACTTCTGCCAGACCCTGCATGTATGTATGTATACATACACATACCTCCCACATGTACACATACACATGTGTGTATATACACATGTATGTATACATGCACATACAGAAATCTTACACCTAAATGTTTATTTCCATCAGACAGTCTGTCAGAATCTTCATATTCTTATTTTTAATATTCTATAAGAGAATGAGAATGTGACTGGTGTTATCAACCATTGAGAAATGGGAGGTGGAGACTAGACTAGAAAGAAAAAGCCCCTTCAGTAGGCAGGATCCAAAGCCTTTTGTCCTTTGAATCTAGATTATATTAGCTTGAAACTCTCCCGTCATATTCCGTAAAAAATGCCATTGAGCACCCTTTATTGATATTAGCTACCAAGTGTTTCTATCCCTCAATTCCAGTCCTCTATATTAGGATTTGCTAGACTCAGTATAAAATTGAGTTACCCATATGTATTATAGATGTAACTTCAGATTTATGACTTTTGAAAGCTTCTCAATCCATCTCCTCATTACCTGTGATCATTTTCTTCCTGCACTGTTCATTGGCAGGCTCCTTAAGAACATGAACAAAAATAAAAAAGAGCATGAACAATATCTTAAGCCTTCTGATATATTACACAGCACCTACTTCAGCGGATGTTCACTGGCACCTGCGGAATAAATGTTCCAGCCTAAATTGAGGTACACGCAGGTTTGGAGACTGGTATGATGTGCTTGCACACACACACAGTCGAAGCTCAAACTGCATTTTAGATCCAGGTTGAACACAGATCTGACCTAGGAGAGACACAGTTTTAGAGGCAGAAAGGTAACCCTGCCTGAGGAGACAGGGTGGAGAGGCTACGCTACACCAGAGGGGATGGAGGTAGAGCCGGAGACACTGGAAGCCGCAGCAGTTCACAACGGGGCCTCTGACACTCGTACCCTCTGGAACTTTTTGTAAAGTTGCCATCTTACCCTCTGACAAGTGTGATTGGGTTTCTGTGAGAAAACAGAGAGAGGGCGGAGGTATGGATTCTGGCTGGTGAAAGGCTATGCCGAGGAGGTACACAAGGACAGGGGTGGGGACAGAGTGGGCAAAGCAGAGTAAAGATGGGGTTCATTCCACAGCCACCACGGGGAAGGCTCTAGACTTTCACACCCCTAAGAAATGGATCAAGCCAATAAACATCTCATTCACTTTGAGTCACCTCACCACGGTGCTCAGTATTCACATCATTTGCCAGATTTGGATGTGACGACCATATGCTAGTTGTTATTCATTTATATGTAGAATCTAAGAAACAAAAATGCACACCCCCCACCCTCCACCCTGAACTCATACATATAAACAGGTTGGTGGATGTGAGGGGTAGGGGAGGGAAGTGGGAGAAATGGGTGAAGGGAGTCAAAAGCTATAAACTTCCAGTTATATAGTAAATGTCACAGGGATGTAATGTACACCATGGTGACTAACGTTAATGATACTCTACTGTACATTTTGAAAGTTACTAAATCTTCCTAAATATTAGAAAATCTAAGAGTTTCTAAATCTTAGAAAAGTTCTAAAATCTTAGAATTTTTATACTAAGAAATCTTTCATACTAAAAGATTTTGTCACTGTGTAAGATGATAGACTTTCACTAGACTTATTGTGGTGACCATCTGATGTATACAAACATCAAGTCATTATGTCATACACCTGAAATGAATAATGTTACATGTCAATTATAACTAAATGAATACATAAAATTACGCAAGCATTTGTCCACATGTAGCTGGTTAAAAGTTATGGTAGCTCCCTCAAGGTTATCTGGAGTTTAGTTTTGCTTTTTGGTAATATGCAGAAACGTGTGGACCACATTTTAAATCCATAACAATCTGATACCGTCAGTAGTCTTAAAATATTCAAGAAGGCCAGTTGTGTCTAAGTCTGTTCGGTGACACAGAAAAGCATTTGCTTTCCGGAAAAAAGGGGCAGGCAGGCATTTCCGGCCTTTCACCTGTCTGGGCATGAATGCGACTCTGAACGGATGGCGGCTGTCTTGTTGCCATGAATAGGAGACAAGGGAACACACAGAGATAATGCTCCCTGTCTCTGTGCTCACAGGGACACACAACGTTATCTAATACAGTATCTCATTCAATCCTCACATTGACTACACCCTCCAAAGGGAGGCAAGGAAAATCTTATTCTCCCCATGGTATGGATCCCACCCTCTAAGGTGACATGCTTGAGAGTCATGGAACTAGATGCAGTATACTGTCTTCAAACACTTTGTCTACAAGACACGAGCTGTTTTCTAATGTCGCTCATTGGCCAAATGCACTGCCGCTCCTTCCCATTTCCCGCAATTTGACGTGGCATACTCGCACGCCAGTTAAGTCTGAGCTGGGACTTAACCACTGATGTGTATGACACCCCTCTACTCCTAAGGGAGCATGTTATCTTCTAATGTTAGTGTAGGCCATTACTCTCCTCTCCTCTTTCAGATGAGATGCCGCCTGCCCTCTCTCCTTGCTAACATTTCCTTTAAGTTATTTATAACAGTACCATTGCGCTTCCTCTTTGTCTTTTCTTTCCAGACTGTATGGATTGATCTTAATGCCTCCTACATGCCAGTTTCTTCAATTGAACTCTACTTATCTGATTATGCATCACAAAAGGAAGCAGAAACTCTGCTTAATTGTGAATCCACAGCAGCGGAACCAGGCAAATGATAGAAACCTAATGATCGCAGACAGAATCAAACGCACTCGATGCTGAATGGAGGGACAGACACGACTGCCTCTGCAGAAGCCTGAATTCTGATTATGGGACTTCCTGTTCTGACATCGTGTGTCTCTTGTCAAATCTTGTTGTCCTTTAACTTCCCTGTTTCAGTTATGAAAGTCAGGGGCAGCCTCATGTAATTTTTTTTATTATTATCCATTTTTGACAGGCAAATGTTCTCTGGGAAAGTGAACACCCTGAATCCACTCTTAAGTGAAAATGTAACACTGTCTTGAGTGCAGAACGAGACACATTTACATTAATGTAAAGCTAAATGCTTTACAAAGAATGGTGATCCGAGGTAAAAGACATCAAACAGACGAGACATTATAAGAACGGAGAGAGAGAATCAAAAGACAATTTGTGAGGGCGGGCACTGGCTGCCATTTGCTTCTCAGCTGTGCTTCCCATAGTGCAGGGTTCTTACTCTTGGCTAATTCTATCTTTGTTTGCTGCCATCTTCTAGGGGAAAAAGAATTTTTGTTTTGAATCTTTTTGATGAAGCAACACGTAGAAGATGCATCCAAAGCTTGGTATCCCAAGGAATGATCTAAAATACTGTGTAGTGTGCTGCTTCCTTTTTAAGGGATTATTTTAGGGTGGAAAGGACTCTCTAGCCAGATGACAAAAAGTTGGCTTTCAGAGAGCCTAAAACTGTTTCTGTATTCACATTTCCTCCCACTAGTTTTGGTGTGTAAATAAGGTTTTCAGGTGGTGGTGAGGGGACATTAATTAACGGTTCCCTTTTCCTGGTCCTTACTACCGGGTATTATATACTCAGGTGTAGAGACAACAGCCATCATAATAAGGATTAGAGCATTCAAGATTCTAAACGTTCGAATCATAAACTGCTTTTAAATGCTGGTATTGAAGTTATATATAATTAGATAAAGGACACGAACACACATTACTTACACATACATATATACACACCATCTGAGAAATCAGATCTGTTCAGAATAACAATTCCATCAACCACAGTGGAAGGCTAACCATGTAATGATCTACAAAGGAAACACAGGGACAGACAGGGATCAGCTCAGCTTCCATATATTAGGTGGCTGAGAATGAATTAGCATAATCATAAATTTGTTCCAATTACAGAAGGCAATTATCGGAGACCAGCTTATAGCATTATCAAAATGAAATCAGCAAAGTGCACCGACATTCCAGGTAGATGCCATTGAGTTAATGGCGCTTTAATACAAAAAAAAAAAAAAAAAAAAAAAAAAAAAAAAAAAAAAAGGCTCCGCACTCCTTCATCTTTCATCCCTTTGATTGCTGTACACTCCACACACGTTTCCTTTCAGCTGACAGACACAAAGCCATCGTGAAAGAAGAAAAGTACATGCTGTAAGAAAGAAAAAAAGTGTGCTTAACGTAACAACACAGCTGCAAAAGAACCAAAGTCTAAGGCCTTACATGGGTAATTTCACCAGGTCATTGGTTCAGATGCTACTTCTAAATTTTAGACAGTAATTCACATCACCTCTTGTGTTCTTTCCAAAATATTGATTAGGAATAAAACTGTGACTAAGCAAGCCAGTCATTACCTGCTCCTAACAAAAGTTCTTTGTGTAGAAATGTAGTGTTGTTTTGCAAAGGTGGCCTCGCTGTTGTTCCTATTTTTTTCATTTTGCTTTCCTATTATAAATAGACCCTGTTGCTTTGTTAGCCATTGACAACCTGAAAAACATACAAGACACACATTTTATAAAGGAGACAAAAACTTAGTCTCAAAATTTTAGAGCTGAAAGTGCAATTTAATTTAAATGGCTAAAATTTTACACATATGTTTTGTCCAGCACTTAAGGAAACAAACGTTAAGGAGATACTCAAGGGATGGCAAATTGATAAGAAGATAAAAAGGTATTTCTATTGTAACTAAGTAGAGTGCATTTTGGAGGGGGGGGGATTAAAAAAGGATGGTAGGCCCAGTGCAGGTGAGGTAGGGGAAAGAGGAGGACAAGGAAAGGGAGACAAACCTTTTAGTTTTATTGATGGTCTGCTATGCATCAGGTAAGATTCCAAGCTCTTTTACATATGAAACCACTTGGTGGAGTGAATGTTAACTGTGTTTGTACAATTAAAAAAATAAGCACTAAAGAACTGAAATACAAGCATGTTCAAAATTCTGCCATCTTAAGTAAACAAAAATCTGCCCTTTTTTCCTTATAGTCATCTTTCTTGAATTCTTGACACATCCCTCATCATTACATTTCAGTCTGTCTTCCACTCCATCGATTCATGCTTCCACCCCATCAGCTCACTGAAATTGCTCTCCCTAAAGTCACCGAAGGTCTCCAAGTTGCTGTATTCAGTGCACACAGTTTTGTATTCTTAGTTGACTTTCGGGGCTTAATGAGGACCTTTCCTGAATTTTCTCTGCCATTGGTTTTTATACTACTACCTATCCTCTGTGGTCATCCCTGCTGTTTCTTTTACTGGTTTCTTCTCTATCCAAACCTGACATATTGCATTTTTGTAGGTCTCAGGATTAGGCCTTTTTCCACATCCTGCCACACAGGATGCTGTTGTCCCCACATGACAACACCAGACTCAGGTGCCATGCGTGGCCATACACTGAATATTCCCAAATTCGTATCTTCAGTTCACTGACCTCCTTGAGCTACAGCTCCTTATATTCAGAGGCCTACTCACAGCATCTACTTTTGTGCACCTCAAAGGAACTTCAAGCTCAACAGGTGGAATTGGATTTACATTTTTTTCTTGCAGAAATAAAGGGATAGATGATTTCCTTACCTGACATTAAAATATTTGAACATCATCATCTGAACATAAGGGGTTGATGAAATAAGTTTACATGAAAAAGAATACTCTTGGTAGAAGAATGTATAGAATATATGGGATGCAGAGGGGCAAGCAAAGCCAGGAGCAGAGATCATCAGGAGACTGACAATCCTGGGAAGAGACTGGCACAGTGAATTGGATGGTGATGTGGGTATACAGTAATGAGCCTTGACAAGACATTAAGTGGTGAAATAGAATGAATAGACACTTGGGACTGATTGAAGACAGAACAAGAAAATTTGGCACCCATATTCCTGACCTGGACAAGTGACAGAGGAAAACTGGTGAAAAGGTCATTTTAGATGCTGTACTGATATGCGTGGGCTGAGTATCACCCTGGTGCCCAACACACAAAGCACGCTGTCAGATTAATAGGAAAAAACAAAGGGAGAAAGAGCAAACATGGCGACAAAAAAACAGGCCAATTACTTGAATAATTAACTCACTGACACACACAGTTAAGTTTAAGATGTATATAAGGCATTAAAATAAACATGTTCAGCCCAGATCTCTCTTCAGCTTCAGACTGATATAGTCAACTACTTTTGGGGCATATTTATTCCACAGCCTTCGGGATAAATTGCATCCTAAGCTCCAGACATGTATTAAATCAAGCAGAAAGTGTAAAATGGGGGAGAAAGAGTATAAGCTACAATCTGCAAGCTGCACTTCAAGGTCAGAAAAGAGGAGGCTGATTATGAGGTAAGAGAGAAATTAGAAATGTACGTGTCATGGACACCAAGACAGAAAAATATTTTAAGTACAGTCGCACACCACTTAATGATGGGAATAGTTCTGAGAGGTGCGTCCATCAAGTGATTTGTCATTGTGCCAACGCAGAGAGCACTTACACAAACCTAGATGATGTATAGCCTACCACACACCTGGGCTCTATGGTCTATAGCCTACTGCTCCGAGGCTGCAAGCCTGTATGGCATGTTATTATGCAAAACGCTAGGTTAAACCAAGCACAAGAGAAAATTATGCAGTCAAGGCAAGCAGTAAGCAAGATGTATGAGGCTACTGCTGGTGTAACAAAGAAAACTGTGTTACAGCAAACTTTTTTTTTTTATAAGTAGAAGAATATACTCTAAAATAATGATAGAGAGTATAGGATATAGTAAATACCTAATACCTGAACCAGTAACAGAGTTGTTGTTATCATTATCAGGTATGTTGCGATGTACATAATTGTATATGCTGTGTTCTTATAGGAATGGCAGCTCGCTAGCTTTATTTACTCCAGTATCACCATGAACATGCCAGGACTGTGTTACGCTATGATGTCACATTGACTATGATATCGCTAGACGACAGTAATATTTTTAGCTCTAATATAATCTTATGTAATTTGTCACTGATGGGAAAATTATTGTTACACATGACTGAACTTAAAAATCCCTACTGAAATGAAAGGTGAGTCTAAGTAAAGCCCCAGGCTCTATTTTAACCTGAAGTTCCTTCTATAGCATATTAAAGGGTGCCACTCTTGCCTTTGCTAATTTTAAGGTTAGTAATAATAAAAATACTCCCTTCCTCCATTTCTTTTCCTCAATATTCACTAAGACTTCCCCAAAGTCAATTGAAAAATAAAGTAGTGTCCTGAAAAATTGTACTTTACTTGAAAAATAAAGTAGTATCTGACTCCTTACAGCAAAACAAAACCCTAGGCATATAAAATATTAAAAAAATATAATAACTGAAGCCACAAAAGTACCATAAGAAAGCATAGGTGAATAGTTTCGTAATTTTAGAGAAGGATTTCCTGCATGGTGTGAAAGCCAAATTGATAAATATTGACTATTAAAGTTTAAAAGCTCAATGTAATGAAAGGATGCCGAAAAGGGGTAAGCATGAAAAAAGGAGGGTAACATATTACAAAGGGACATTATACCAAAAGCAAAGGAGATATCAAATACATTTTGCAACTTATACAATCGAATGCCCATCCAATAAAAATAAATGCCAATTAGTACATCCTACCAGTATTTATTGAATAAAATACAGGTGGATAACTTAACATACAAAAAGTTTTTCACCCTTTCTGACATATGAAAAGTTAAGTGATAGTTTTAGATAATGAAAATGAAAATGAGATATTACTGTTAACCTATTATTATCATGGCAAACTCTGATACTACATAGGTTGGCAAAAGTTTAAAGAAATGGATGTTTTTATTACTTTACGTCATAGTTTAAATTAGTACATCATTTTTGTGGGACAATTTTGCAATTTTTATCAAAATTGAAAATACTGGTATAATTTAATATAAATTTTCACTGGTTTCACTATAATAATCATTAATAAAAATCCGGAAATATTTTATGTTAATTATACCTCATTTATAACGAAGACTCTGTAAATACCTTAAATGTTCACTAATAGAACACATTATTAATGTACATTTACATTTATTTCATTAAATACTATGCAAACATCAAGAATGATGCATTTTTTAAATTTTAATAGAATGGGAACTGTCTCCATGAGCCATTATTGAGTGTAAAAAAGCAGATTGTAAACTATATTTTTATTATTTCTATATTCAAACACACTCAAAGATCTGAAAGGCAATTCATCAAATGTTATTTGGATGGTGAAGTTTTTCAATGACTGGAATCTTCTTCTTCATAGGTTCCTAGATCGCTGTAATTCTCAGGATGAGCTATTCACCAAATATTTCTGGCTCTCCTCTTATCAAGAACATTTGCACTTCCTGGACCCTGTTTAGTTTGCTAGGGTCAAGCAACTCATGCTGGCCCATGAGTTGTCAGTAAAAGTGACTTATCAGTTCCAGGACTGAGCATTTAATTTCCTATTGGGACTCTCTAGACAGCTCTCTTTCTCCCTCTGCCACAGCAGCTCACAGTGTTTTGGAGAACGGCTCCTCCATGGGCCTTGGAACTAGGAAGAGTGCCAGTGAAATAGGGCACCCAGCTGATGCAGGACAGCCATGTAATTTGAGAAAGAAATAAATCTTTGCTGTTTCAAGCCATTGAGATTTCTAGGTGGTTTGTCATTTTATCACTACGTAGTCTACCATATTATTTTTATAAGTAGATATAAAAGCTATTTTCATTAACAAATATATTTTCATTAAGCAAATATATATTCCCCAAAATACTTCTCATACTCCTTGTCTCCAAGAAGTAAACAAGTTATTTTAAACTGCATACCTTTCTTTTTCATAAACAAATACATTAACTAGAAAAACAATCCGTTTCCAGATAGCTAGGAGGCTGAGTGGCTGCCCCGCTCAGCATTTTATCTTCACTGCTGTCCTCACCTGGCTATTTGAGACAACTTGATTTTTGAATAAACTTACACAGTATACATGGAAAATGAGTCATCTCATTAAAACCACAACCTCTACATTCAAGGAGAAAAACCTAAATGAAATTCTATTACATGTCATACCTCAATTGACTATACAATTTCATTAACAAAATTGAGTTTTTCATTTTGGTTTTTATTTTTATTTTTAAATAACACAGGTAGTTTCATGGGTTACAAATATTCCGAGAAGATCTGAAAGGAAGTGAGTGACTTTGCATATCCAACATATTCTCATTTGGGGAGGGCGTGTACGTTTCTCCCTTCAATCAGCCTGGCCAGCTAAACTGGGCGGCTTCCTGTCTGTGCCTATCCCGTTCATCCTCCTTGCACTGCACTCGGTTTTCATGGAGCGGCTCAAAGCTGCTGTTCGGTCTTCACAATGCTACAGGGAATGTTTACAAAATCAACTAAATTGCCTTGTGATTTGTTTTTCAAACATGGTGAAAATGAGATTTTTCAACAGCCTCTATTCTACAACCCCCTCCTTCCTTTTTAATTTAAATTTTGGTACTAAAATGGGCTTACTATATCCCATTAATATCACTAGGGGAGACACTTGTTCTCCACGCAATGTACAGATTAGTCTATAATTCTCCACACCCCTATCCATCATCATTCTATGACTTCAAAACACCTATATATAACATACTTAGCCGCTTATTTTCCTTAAAGAACCTCCTTTTCATATACTTATTGCTTCATGGTTATACACTTACATAAATAAACAAATAAATAAATGTAAAATTGCCATGCAGCCCCTCATCCACCATAAACTGTTGTTGGAAGGAGGTGATACTTATAGTTTTATTTCAGAATACTCGAGGAGTTGATATCACATAAAACATTAAAAAAAGAAAACCAGGATCAAAAACTGTCAAAAAAGAAAAGTATAACCTACTTTGGAATTAAATATTTGACTATTTGAGGATAGCTAAATGCATATAAGTAAATCTTAAATGGGTGTATAGCTCATAAAGAATCAGCTGAATATAGAATTTAGAAAACCAGTAAGATACTAGACCATAAAAGTAGGCATTGCACAAATTCTATAGTGTACATAAAGATTATTAAGAGTTGATTTTGTGTAGTACTTGCCTATTAAATCAGTATGGGGTTGATCTCCCATCCTTCCTTTATAGAATGACAAAGATGTCACCTTCTCTCCCCTTCTTCACATGGATCTTGGGAGATTAGAAATGAAACTGGGGATAAATGGATCTTCGTAAAAGTGTGAAGCAATAAATTAATGTAATGTGGTAGCAGATTCCAGGAATACATAGTCTCATGTGGCTTCATTCAGGGTGCCAATAGTTTAAAAGATGAGACCAGAACAAAAGCAGCTGAATAGAGGCCCTGCACAATACTCAAGGAGTCAGAACTCAACCCTGGAGGCACTAAGGGGCCACTGATACATTTTAACTAAAGCAGTTTTGCTTAAGAAAAATCTTTCTGGCTTCATTGTGGAAAGTGCCGAATGATGCTGATGATTAGACAGGCCACGAAGGGAGAGAAACAATGAGGGCCTGAATAAGGCAGTGCTGTGAAGATGGAGATTGGAGACAAAATGCAGAATAAATAAAATCAGCAAGTAGTGATAACTGAAAATGAGAGAAAGAGTGAATGAAGGAACTGAAGAAACACGCATGACTCAGAAGTTCCTGGTATTTTTAACTAAGACTCAGTGTCCTGGATTTTCAAAGTCAAGTACATGTTTTTTACCTGTGGGTGTTCAGGTGGCATGACTTAAGCACATGGACCCACCCAGCTAGCTCGGCAGACATCCTGGCAACATGCCACAGCTGGCGTTTCTGAGTTAAGTAATCTACAGAGAGATGTTCAATGAAAACAATGCTGCTTTGGGCTTCAGGTTGGTGGTGATAGTTTTATAGGTCAAACTGTGAAATAAATTTATCATTGTTGAGTTACGATGAGGCTACTCTAACTTTTAAATATACCTGGCTTTCAACTGTGGTCAATAAGTGAGGTATACAAACATTGGGAGTGTCACATCCGGAATGTCAACATGCTGTGAAGGGAGCAATTGGTCATTTTCCAGATGCAGGATAAAACTGTAACCTTCGTGAGGTAGGAAAGGGTCACATCTGGATGGTGGTCACCGTTCATTTCCTCATAGCCTATTCTTTTCAGGTTACAAGTCACACTCTTGTTAAAAAGTAAAAATAAGTAGAAGCTTCTTTACCTTTTATTTTTAAACTAATTTCTAATGTAAGTAGGACACATGAAAATAAACAACCACTTCATACTTCTTTGAATCATTTTTGAAGTGCATCATACCTGGGATATAAATGAAAGCATTATATTTGGGAATAATTATGATCAAATTTTATCCCAAAATTTTGAAATAACACTCTCTTCTCCCTCTATCTTTGTCTCTCTCTCTGCCATGCCTACACACAGTCACCTTTGCCACTATACACCCTACTTCTCACCACCACCACCATCACCCAAGTGTGGTCTAGAAAGACTTACGGACATGATTACTGAAAAAGGGGATGTTCCTTATTTTCCTGGGAGTTTTAGCTTGTCATGAGTAACTCATGTTACCATTAGGCCAACAGACTAAAACCATCAAACTCACTGTAGCTGCCATTGCAAACAATAGAGCTGATCTGTCTACTGCTTAAGACCAACAAGAATGTGAGCTGATTGGACTTGTCTTTGGAATATGATACATTTTAATAAAGGCAGGAAGGCTGTTTGGTCAGGAGTTACTAAAACAACCAGTCAGTCATTTTCTACCAGGCTCAGGGCCATCTGAAGACAATGAATGTATCAGCTCTTCTTCCTCCACCCTGACCGTTGTCTCTGGCACATCAGTAGCTCAAGTCCACCCATTCACTGGTGTGTCTGAACACAATATTTGGTAATAAGTGAATCCCTTCATGAAGCCCTAAAGGAGATGTGTAACAGCTTCTCTCTCTTCCACCAAACTTGCCAACTGCAGATGGACCTTATGTGACTTCTTTTCTTTTCTAGGGCTGCTTATTTTAAGCCTGAATTTATTTGTTTGAAAATGTTAGTGGGGAGGCAATAAACTATGGAGGGGGAGGGTTGGGTGCTGCCTGGTTTGTGCTATCCATCGTCCCCCCTACCACTCAGTACCCTGGAGTTACACGGCCCTTTGCTTTCTCTGTACTGGTTCTGCTTTCAACCAGCACTCATTTCTGACAAGCTCCTATTTTTTTACACCAATCACAGATTGAATGTAGTGGTTCACTTCCTCATCTGCACATCTGCAATCCCCATGCCTGGTGGTAAAGCAGCATCACCAGAGGGCATCAGCGGCTTCATGAACCGCAGCAACTTCAATAACGTTCGGGGCCGGCCTTCTCTCCTCCAGTGTACTCTGCGGCTCTGTCTACACATGGGGTTGCCAGACCACATCTTATTACAGAACCAGATTCCACTTAAATCAATCTAAACCAGTGTGTGCAGTTTATTTTTTTAAAGCTTTTGTTTTGTGCCTTTGGACCCTGCTAAAAGCAAGAGATACAAAGCATCACAGGTCCTCTGAAGTTCACAAAGTGAAAGTGCTGGGAACTGATACACATTTATGAGAGTAATCTGTCTGCAGCCCTTTGCCCTTTTCCCTAAGAGAAGATAACGCTGGCAGGGGCAGGGGGGAAGCCCTGTTTGCCAGGGAAAAAGGAAGTTGGAAGCAGCCTCTGGGTTAGAATTGCCTCAGGATCCATTGCTGGGGTCCAGGCAGGGGTCCCTGACAAGAAACCTGTAGAGTGAGAAAATCATAACCTAACTAACTGGATACTGTGACTGGTTTGATAGTTTATGAAATATGTGATTCACTTCTGACTGGGGGTGGTTACCCAAAAGTGGTAGAATGTGGAAACACGGGGACAGGTCATGGAGAAGCTCTAGTTTGGGCTAACAGGCAGGCTGACAGCTAATGGGTTGGCCCAAGGCTCCTCAGATTTCCCCAACCTTGCAGAGGATTGGTTCTGGAATCTGACAGCAGGGTCAACCTAGAAGTGGGGCCGAGGGTCCTGAATGTGAAGAGAAGGAAAGCTAATCGCAGATATAAACGTGAATGTGATAGATTCTCCCTTTCTGTGGTTTCTTCCCATCAAACTGCCAATACAGGGCCCATCCCCAAGCCCTACATATCCACAAATCCCCCTCAGGGATACAAATCAGAAATGAGATGAAGCCAGAAAGAAGAAAATTAAAAATTAAACCAGAACAATTTTTAAAAGATTAAATTAAAAAAATATTTTTATGGCCTTTGCAACAGTATTGAAGGACCTGGAGAATAACCCAGGTACTAAGTGAAATAAGCCAGTCAGAATAATACAGGTACTAAGTGAAATAAACCAGTCAGAAAAGACAAATACCGTATGATTTTATTCATATGTGGAATCTAATGAACAAACTGAACTAAAGAGCAAAACAGAGACAGACTCATAGATGGAGAACAGATGCAGTGGGGGAGGGGAGTTTAAGTGGTGGAAGAATTGAGCAAAAAAGAAAAAGTACTCACGGACATGTACAACAGGGTGGTGATTACTGGGGGGAAAGGGGTGTAAGGGGACTAAATGGTAATGGAAAAAATACAATAAAGAATTTATATTTAAAAGGTAATAATCTTGAAAATTAAACCAGAAACAAGGAGGACACTAGAAATGACATGCCTATTTCAAAACTTGGATTTGAGATCCTGAGTACTTTTGTCTTCTCAGCAAAAAAAAATTCTCATTATTTCAACCACTGGAAATGGATCCAATATGCCAAAGCCTTTCACTCAAGTTCCTCTCTACAACAGTGAATTGTGAGAACATTTGTCTGAGGCAACTCAGCTGTGCCTTGCAGTATTTAACTGGAAAGGAGTGCCAGAGGAATTTACTAATCACCTTTTCACTGTCCTTATTTACCTAGGACCCTAATCCAGTGGTCGGAATTTATGAGAATGCATGTTACAGCTGTGGGTAGTGTGGGAGAAGCAGGGAGGGGGGTTGCTCTAAGCTCTTCGTGTGGAATAAGGGAAATTAGAACCCAGCCAGAGTCAGGCAGGAGGCAGTAGGCTGTTATCCAGAGTTCGCCTAAGACAGACAGCCTGAAGGGAGGAAATCCATCTATTTCAAACTGTCCTCCCTAATTGTCTAGTGCCCTGGCATTCTTTTATCTCAGTGGATTACTATGTATCTGCAACGCTGTTCCCCTTCGGCTCCCTTCTTTCCCTTTGCCCCCGTTTTCCAACAGAAACAAACTCCCAGCAGAATCCGAGTGATGAAAGGGGTGTCTGGTTCTGCATACATTACAGGAATCCAAACTAAACACTGGGTGATGAACACCACGAGAGCGCACAGGATGCTCCAGGAGAAATGATCTTTAATGGAGCTGCTCTTAAAAGTATTCACATGTGGCAACACTAAATATCATGAAGTCTCGGCTACAGATCACAGACCTGAAATGCATGAATATTAAAGAAGAAAACATCAGTGAAGCAACTAAAAGGCGTGGAGCAAGCAAAGGGAAAACCACATTCATCAGCCTTACTTTCTTTCATATGGCCAGCTCTAGGCAAAACCATACTGTAGATAAAACTTTTTTCTAGACACATTGCCTCATCTTTTCTCTTTTCTTTCCGGGCTCCTTAATCATTCCGTTTCTATCATGTTCTATCTACAGAGAAAGGATCTGAAAGTAATTATTTGGAGAGTACATAAATGACATAGCCCCCAGGTATTTGCATTTTTACTGAGGCAAAAGGTTTAATCTAAGAAATGACTCTCGAACAGTGGATTTTCAGGCAAGCATAGGAAAACTAATGCTAGGTAGGAAAAGATGACGGTTTTGGAAAATGAAATCTTTAAATTATACCACATAAATGGTCTTCCTCATTCATGTAATTTCCTTTTTTCCACAGGGACAACTACTGCTCTAACTCTTTATTCTTTTCCCTTCCTGGGAAAAGAACCATTCTTGTTGAACATGTATTCACTGTGAGGACAACACCCATCTAAAGAGCTGTCACCTACGAGATGGGACATGAGGTCAGACCTCTGCGTAGGTGGTGCACATGTGTGTGCTTACAAAAATGTACTTTGAAGACTTAAAATAAAAAATGGGGGTGCAGAACTGAATTGCTACTAGGAAGTCAGCAGCATACAATGTGACACAAATGATTAATCTAAACTAACCTCCACAATATCCAGAATATACACTTGGTTTACTAGTTCCATCTTGTGCCTGTTTGCTTCTATGACCGTACTGTTATGTCATCAGAATAATGAAAGACATAAATCTTCATTTCACAGAATTGATCACAAATCTAGGAGAAGAGGAGGTCACTGTACCTGCTATATTGTCTAAACAACCCCGTTAAGGGATCTTGGGTCGTTTAATCATGGTGCTGTCATTTGGTTTGGGTAAGCATATTTTCCCTTCATTAGATTTAATATATAATCTCGTTATAGAAATCTGACACTCCGCACTGACTCTCGACTCATAAATCAGCTCCTACTTCTACTCCTGAGGCCCAAGGAGGGAACAAGAAGCAACAGCCATGTGCTGAGAATGCAGAGCATCACGCAATTTTAGCTGCTCGGATGATGGTACCTTGCCGCTCCACGTCTTAGTTTTGCTGTTGATGGATCCTCGTCCTCCCATAGCGTGGGCCATCATGCTGACTTCCGTTTTTCTGCACCATCACATTCTTCAGAACGTCACTCACAGATCTTCCCAAAAGGTCACTTCCTAACTTTTCTTCACCTAATTGCATCAGTTATTTCTTTTACACACAAGTTGTAGCTCTCTGTTATAATTTGGCAGTTAGCCCTTTTTTTCCTCTTGTTTACACCACACTACCTGGATGGATGTCCTCCTCGCAACAGCTAATGTGTCCCTAGAGAACCATTTTACCTTCCTCCTCAAAATTTCTAGACTACTTCCTTACTACACCCCAGACGGGGACTTAGCACCTTCCAGCTTGTATTTTTAACCACCCCCCCCCCGCCCCCGGTAAATTCTATCTCAACTAAATTGGAAATTAATTTTTTTCTTTCTATTTTTTTTACAAATTTCTCTCAACATGAAATACATCTCTGGGAACCCCTGACATCTAGGTTTATTATAAAATAGTTATTTTGTGACTATATTGCTTCTTTTTATGAATAAGTGCAGAAATGATCGATGCCATTCTAATAGAGCAGCTGAAGTACAAAAGGAGTTAGACAGTTATAAAGTCCATTATTTTTATGCATGACTCCTTAGATATCAATTAAATACCCTAGAGAATTGGGCACTCACCCAATATTACTAATTGAGAAGACAATGTGTATGAATACTTGTTAAATAACCAGGAGACATTCATCTCAATAAGCAATGGCAATTTTTTTTGGCTAATATCCATATAATAGTTGGCTAGACCCAGATGAATATGAAAAAATTATGGATGGAATGATAGCTCGAACATTTTTAAGATCCATATATAACAACTGACAATCCAAGGAACTCTTTAAAAATTACTCTATGAAGCAACTGAAAGAAACTTTTATAATATTATTATTGTTTTTCTTATTAGGAAAAAGAAAACTGAAGAGTTGGATTTTATGAGCCAGTTTCATATGTGGCCACTAACTCCTGCTCCATGTCCTGGTGCAGTGGGTTGAATCGATCTTTCACCTCGGAAAGTGCACCCTGTGCATCGTCTGCACCACCATTGAGTCTGGACACAGAGTCTGTCTGCTCACTTCCCTTGCTTTTGATCTGAGAAAAGTGGGGGCAAAGGAGTAAGGCAAGTAACTTGAAATTAGACAATTAATCTATAATTGCTGGCCTGGTGTAGTAACCACAGTTAGCTCCTCACACACTGAAAGACATACCAAGCTCTGCATTATACTCCTCCTCCTCCCCCAAATCCGGGAATGTTGGTTCTGCAGGTATGACAGGGCAGATGGGTAGAGAAATCTTTACTAGTACAGAACACCTAAAACTAATATATACATGGGAAAAACCCTCTCTAAAAGCATAGCTAAGCTGGCGATAAAATAACATAAATAATTAGAATCCAGGCATCCATTAGAATAATTAGAATCCATTAGAAAAGGAGTTTCCTGGGCTAAGTGCACATAGGAGCAGGAATTTTCTCCGCCGTAGCCTTTCCAATCCCCAGAGTAGTGAGTCACACACAAAGCTTGACATCCAAGTAAAATAGGAGGACATCAGAGACACCTGTACAAAGCAAGTACCAATAGAGGGCAAAGGATGACAGAAGATATACCAGGAAGAAACACAGTCTGCTGCAGAAGACACCCTTTCTTAGAGTTGACAGAAAATAGAACAGAGAAAACAAACAACAACAACAACAAAAAACCCCCCACTCTCTTAAGAGTTCCTTACTCTGTCCTGGCTGGTGTGACTCAGTGGATTGAGTGCCAAACTCTGAACCAAGGGGTCACTGGTTCAATTCCCAGTCAGATACCTGTGTTGTGGGCCAGGTCTCCAGTAGGGGGCACATGAGAGGCAATCATACGTTGATGTTTCCCTCCCTCTCTTCTCCTTCTCTTCCTTGCTCTAAAAATGAATAAAATCTTTAAAAAAAGAGTTCCTTACTTGAAGTCCATTTTCCAAAGGGGCCAGGGTTTATATGATGAGCAAAATGTCAGGGAAAAGCTTAAGCATCAGATGAGCAGTGTCCCTAAGTACCTAGCAGAAACAAGTTACAAATACTCCCTAGAGAAAGACATTCTAAACATAGTCCACAAAGAATTTCTGTGGATGAACTCCAACAAAAATGAGCTCATCATTAAAAGCATCTTTTAAGAACCGAAGGAAAAATGTCCAATGAATGAATCTGCAGAAAAATGAAGTCTCATATTTGTAAGACTGATGATATATAATTAACAAGTACAGAGCACAAAATAGTCTTGATATATTTGAATAAAAACATCTGAAAGCATAACACATGAAAATGAGTCTACTAGAATTGATCAGGAAATACTAAAATAAAATTTAAAACTCAAATGAATAAAATTCAAAATATAAAATATGACATAAGTTGAAGAGACACTTTATAAATTGATGCGTACATATCAAGAAATTCCACGCAGAGCTGTACTGAGAGGGCTAAAAAGGTACGTATGACCAAGTGGCTGAGAAGCATGGGAAGCAGAGTGTAATGGTCTGACACAGCTGGGTCCACCTGTGGCTCACAGGCCAACAGTATTGGCATCAGCAGCTCTCAAGGCCCATTGTAGACCTACTGTGTAGCAGGAATCAGTAAGTAAGTAAATAAACCCAGACGATTTTTTGTAGGCTAAGTTTGAGAAATACTGGCCTACTACACCTCTAATCTGATTTCTGATAGAGACCATATAAAATATTGGAGTGGTAACATTGCAAAAGATAGTGGAAAATTTATTACATTAATAAATGTCACCAATCCTCACACTCAAAATGTTCAATGTATCCCAAACAGGATACACAAAAAGAAATCCTCACTTACAGAAAACGAAGAACACCAAAGAAACAAGAAGATATTAAAAACATTCACGGAAAAATTTCAGTTTAGTGTCACAGATCACAAGAATAGAGTCTGCCCAGAGAGGGGTCAGTCCAGAGAAGAGCAGATGAGAAGGTCCGAGGAAAGAATTCTTGAAGATAATATTCACTGAACACTCAATACCTAACAACCTTGAACGCATAAAGAGAAGATTTTCATACCTGGCAAAAAAGTTTAAATGTTGAATGATAACCACATAGAAAAGTAAGAAAAATGAAAAAAAAAAAAAAAAACCCACCCTAAAAATTACTCTCCAGGGAAATCAAAATATTGTATAATAATAGGAATCACACCACACTTTGCTCATCTGTGAATAGCTTTCATACAGTCATACTAATATAAATATACAATAATGTAACAAAAAGTATCACATAACTATATGGGGAAGATGGGGAGGCTGCCTGTAAATATGCATGCATGAAAGTGTGCATATATGTAATGAGGGCCAAGAGGGAAGACATAGGTAAACCCTCTTTTCTATGAGTAATGTGGTAAGTACTGTGTCAATATGAGAGATCAAAGCTCGGTCATATTGACACATACATGGAAATATGAAAATGTTAAAATGACTATAAGTAAGTAGCTCTCAGGAGCAATGAATGTGCATTTTTAAGCAAACTTTCTTAAACTAGTTGACTAAATGCAAGCATGTTTAACTTTCAGAAATACCATTTTACCTCCCTGCTCACTGGCAAAACATTAAAAACTTGGAAATACAGAGTGCTGCTGAGTATGCGGAGCCGTGAGGATTGGTTAAGGCTGGTGAGAGTTTTCTCTGACATACAATTTGGCACTGAACGTCAAAGGTGGATGTGCACAGAGTCTCTTATCCCCTGGCTTCGTGTGAATGCACCCTGTCAGTTTCTCCTTTCCATCTGCACAGGAAACACATGGAGGGTGGACGTGACAGTCTTGTCTGCGTACGTCTAAGACTGGGGTACTCTGCAAAGGTTCTTAAGTAGGAACATGACTGCATGAACTGCGACATGGAGTGAAACAGCATACACCAGTGAGTGTAAATAAACTGGAATTGTACACACCAACCTGGATGCATCTCAATCATATAAAATGTCATGAAATAAGATACAGAAAAGTACAATTTCACATACATAAAATTCAAAACTAGACAAAACTAAACAATGCTGTTTAGGGATATACCTTATATGTTAAAGCAGGAAACTACAGAAAATTAAAGAAATGACTAGCCACACTTCAAAGTAGAAGTGATCTCTAGTGGGAAAAGAAAGGGTCTGTAAGTGGAGCAGCGGGGGCAATGGCGGCGGTGGTCACCCTGCAGTGTTTTACTTTGTAAACTGTTCAGTGAGTTTTTCCTCACTTAAGCAAAAACTATGTCATATATATTTTTTTCTGTCTCTCATTCAATTAAAGCATAACCTGATTCATCCATATATCAAGCACTGGATTCCTCAAATAGTCTGATCTCAGCCTCTCCAAACCTAGCTCCCAGCTCTGTTCTCAACAGCGTTCGCGTTCTCCCCGTCTCCTGCTTCCCTCATCCCCTTCACTGGATGCAGCCTGGATGATGACCTTGGGTCCCTCCAGCGATGCTTTCCTTCTTCTTTGGCTCCCTATATTGACACATGACTTCCTGTTCTGGCCTAGTCCCTGGGGACTCCAATTCACATATACTGTTTCCAAAAACAATCTGCTCTGGATTGACCCAGTTTATAAATAGATACTGAAAAAATCAAGGTTGTATGCCTTTACTCCCCACCCAGGGCTGTCCTTTCAACCTTGTTGTGTCAAACAATGCAACGGGCCAGACCACACTTACATCTCTCTGGTCCCTGATGGGTAAAGAAAATTCTGGGAGCAGAGCCTGTCATTTGCTCACAGAGCCAAACACCTGCCAGGGCACTGAGACTACAGGAACTTGAAGGGATTTAAAGGAACAGATTAAATAAGCAAGCCTATTTCTTGACAAGGTATCTTTCTCAATGAAAGCATCAGGACTTGCAAAGATGCTCTTGATTATTAGCAATGCAAATTTTAGCTCCCCAGCTTCTTCGCTATAACTGCTGTCCTGGTAATGCATTAAAAAAAAAAAATCTTTTCTACAATGCCTCTACTTTGTACTCCAGGGTAGTGATCATTAAAAAAGAGCAAAAATACTCCTGCTCTCAACAATCTATCCTATCACAAAATGGCTTTATCAGGGCTAACAGAGGCTACGGACACCTCGGAGAGGAAGCAATAGTAACAGGAGGGGTTAAGTGACCACAAGGCTCCCACCAGGTCAGTAATAGTAGCAATCAGAGCCTCCGCCATCAGCCACCCTCCATGCTAAATACCTGGTGCTACATAATTGCCTGTTACATATGGGTTAAGTGGTTGCTTTTCTTCCTAGTGTGAGTTGACAGTTTGCAACTTCCCTTGCCTGTTCATTATGATAGTTTCCCTCTACCATTTCAAGAAATTCCCCCCCCCATTCCAGAAATATTTTCCCCCAAGGATTCTAAAACTCTGATGTACAAATGTGATTATGGAAATGTGACAAGTTTCCTTTCCTTTGTTCTACAAACAAAACCTCAAAGACAAGCCAAATCTTAGCATGTGACAAAAATGCAATATCGTCGCGCTCTGATATTTCTTGTTCTTGACATCGCATTGCCTCACTAGAGCGTACACAGTTGCTTGTACTTTTTATAAATGCCAAAATCAGTTAAGTATTTTAGATTGTAATCTCTTGCCTACAGAGGCACAATTTACCTTGTCCGACAGACTTCCTTGGCATAACGTCGTGCCAGAGCATAATGAACTCCATTTGTCATTGACATAACTTTACGTTATTAGATCCTGAGTTGAATATTGCCAGGAGTTATCACTTTAACATTTCTTCTCTGCAGCTTCTGTCAGTATTGACTTTGGAAGGAGCTGGAGAACTTTGATTTCTTGAAGGGTCCAGCCCCGGGAGGACACTGTGTCCCTTTTGTTAGCGGCATTAACAGTCGTCAGATGAACGTTATGGCTGGGTGCAGGGATCGGGTTCTAGAGTTAGGCCATGTACTTGCATAATAATTTTATGCCTTAAAGATGAGATCAAATCACTAATGAAAGAGTGTATCTCAGAAAGAAGAGATATTTGGATTTTCTTTTCTGGTTGGATTGGAATACCCACTCATTCTTCCTTGTCTGCAGAGGCTGTGCGATGATTCGCTGTTGGCAGAAGGAACGCCAGGTGGTTCGGGAGATGTGTGTGGCTCACTTGCAGGTGGTGGACAACCCGGGGAGCAGCTCACTTCCATTATTTTCTAGGAGGAGGTAAATGAGCTCACTATTGCTGCAACTCGATGCCGTTACTCTAACTCATGGGGATGGGAAGAGCAAATTGTCTCCGCTGCCTTTTGAATGCAACTTTATCTTGCTAACTTGGGAAGTAAAGGTGTAGAGAAGCACAAAGCCTTGCTTTTTACAGTGGGTATGATGCAGACTTGCAAAATCTGGAGTAAAAGATAAAAGAAGTCCAAAACCATGGTCTGTACTTCTTTCTAGTTTGTCATTTATAATTAACCAGAAGGTGCCTGTGCATTGCCAACAGGTGAGCTGCTCAGAAGGCTAGCTGTAGATAAGAATGTGCTGGTTATATTTTTGTATGATCTATTAAAAGAGTTTTTGTCTATGCAATACTCATTTCAAAGATTAGGATCTGTACAACAATCATAGAAAACTAATGCTATAAACCAGCGAACCTCCCCTGGCACATGTCCCATTCCCTAACATGATCATTAAGCATTAAGAAGGGTAAACATAATATAGGGGAAAAAAATAATCCTCGTGTAATGTTGGAGGTTCCTAGAGACACATTACTGAATACACACAAACATACACACACTCTGGTACACATGCAACACAGAGCTCAAAACCCAGGCTTTTAATGATGACGAAGCACCTTGATAAATGCACTGTGGTCTGGAGAAATAAATTATTTCCCACTGCTGGCTTGTGTGGCCCTTATTTCTGATTATAGCAGCAACTTGAATATTTCTGCACTGTGTGTAAAAGCAATAGAGTCTACACATGGTCATGCTTAGAGTTGTAGCTGGCCAAGAAGGTGCAGATATAAGACATTTTCTTTTGATGAACAGTTACCTTCAAAGTACATATTTTTGTTTGTTTAAAAATGCAGGTGAAGTCAGACAGAAACACCATTAAGATCCGCTAATGAATCATCCTATTTGCACTGGGAATACATGTTCAAACTCAATACTATATCTGTGTTTGAGGAAATACAATTATTGGTTAACAAATGTGTTACATTTAGGTGGTATGGCTGGATGAATACTAACTACAAGCTAGCATCGGGCCTGTTATGCTAGAAAAATACAGTCCATCAATGGCAGCATTCCATTGTCATCTTAGCAAATATACATTTATATTGTTATGTTAAGTATATTTATCAAGGCAGAGTTAGTGTTTTAAAATGAATATTGCTCTTTTCACTGATGCTTATTGCAAGAAATGTAGAAAACAACAAATAATCATCATCAATGATCCCATCACTCAGCGATAACCACTATTACACTTTTGTGTCTACGCTGTCTTTTGCCATGTCATGAAAAGCCATTTATACGTGTGCAATGTACCCACACTGGGAGCAGAGGGAGAGGGATATGCAGATGTAGCGGGATTAGACCGTAAGTCCTGCAACACTGTATTTAACCCCCCGCCCCTGCCCAGTGCACTGCTGACAGATACCAATCATGACACAGGCGTCGTGGTTTTACAATCCTGAATAGCTCAACAACTGGGCTGAAGCAGTATGGTGGCAGTAATGTCCAAACTAGAGATGACGTCCGGGCAAAGGCAGATAATGGTGAGCTGGTTCTAACTGGCTCATGCTCAGCTTGCAACGTTCTTCAGGGTCCTCTCTGTGCTTCATGCCTCGGCTCCTGATTCACACAGCTTCCAACACCTCACCGCTTCCCTGTAGTTCCCCAATTATCTGCAAGTTTAAAGCTGAGATTACATTCTAGCTGCCTTCCCTAAACCTAGCATAATTCCTGCTTGGAAAGCCTTCAAGTGTATGCCAATGTTTTGCATTATTAAAAGCTTTATTTAATATTACGTACTCTGGTCTTTTTTTTTTCCCCCAGATGTTCTCATGTCATTTCTATTACTGCATGGGGCGATAGTCTCTGCTGTCTCTGCTGCTGAGAGATGCTACCGTTGAGTAACTCCAGAATCCTTAGCATAGTTTCTTGGGTAAAGAGACATGTATCTCCTAAAATGAAAATCCCCCGAAGTAAAATGCTTTTAGAGAATGAAAGCCCTAAAAGAACACAGACCTCACTCTGATTGAGGACCAGGAGGCTAAAGACAAGGGGAAGTTGGGTCAAAGTCATATTCTTTGACCTAAATGCCTCATCTGTCTTGCCCTTGACCAGCAAGCGTCTAGGAGGACAGCAAAGAGAACAAAAATCTCTACATAATAATGCAATTCCTTTGCCTTGCCATTCTGGAGTTTCTGAAGAACAGCCATAGCTACTTGAATGTGTCTAGTTTAAAGACCCTCACATGTTGCTGTGTGAGGGAGTGAGGCTGCAGATTGTCCAGGAAAAGCACTCACTCACATTACACATGCTGAAAGCAGAGTGGAAGTACTAGAAACCAGAGAATTCACTTAAAAGCTTTTTTCTTTGAGATGTATTTCAAGTGGTTTCAAAGAATCTTATAGTTTGAATGCATTTCTTTCTCTAGTTCCTTTCATTGTTCTGTTAGAGGGTCACGTGGCGGCTAACACTGCAAGCCTGGCAGCGTGCATGCATCATCCTAGCAGAACACAGCGCGTGCCCCATGGATTCACACACTGATTAATTAGAGAGACCTGGCTGCTGCTTCAGCTTCATCAAAAACAATAAATTAAGCCCAAATAAGGGGTCTGTCACCATTCAGAGGGAATTACTCCATGTAGCTCTCTCAGGGAAGCTGGTCCAAGAGTTTTAAGATGCTTGAGAGAGATGTTAATATTAAAACAACAAAATCAGACGTGTGCAGAAAGAACGGGTGGAGGGTAGGAAGTCTGCAATGTGTCTGTTTGAACTCTCCAAATGCCAGCAGTGGGAGATGTGAAACACAGCTAGGGGACATTGAAACTACCCTGTCTGACAGTCACTCTCCAATTTCTCGGATGCTTAGATGGCTCCAGAGGGAGCTGTGGGACGGACGGACAAGGACCTTCAGAGTCCCTAGATATTACCATATTTATCTCAGCTACCATAAATATTTGTATCAGCTTAGATATATGATATGATATATTTCTATGTATCTGGGGCTAAAGAGAATCAGTCCCAGAATTTCACAAGTTACTGCTAAGTCTCACTGATAGGTATCTCTGTCAATGCAAATTCCAGTCAAAGGGCATCTGAGTCTTTTAGTGATTTCATCTCACTTGAAAGCAGACTGGAAGTATGAGAAAGAAGTCAGAGTTCCCTTAAAGACGTTTTCTCATGGAGAAATGTTGGAAGTGGGATCAACGAATCTTACGGTTTACATTAATTTCTACTGGTAATGCATAAATGTAATTAATAGTAACCCTTCGAGATGATCAGAGAAGAACTTACTGCATTGGCCAAAAAGTCTGTTACTTTTTTTCTGTAAAATGAAAGACATATTTTTCATTTTCACAAATAACTTCATTGATTTGGATATTTTGAGTATGTTGGCGATCTCCTGCTATTGGCTTCTAGTGGGTAGAGGCCAGGGGTGCTGCTAAGTATCTTGCAATGCATAAGGCAGTCCCACAACAAAGAATTATTTGGTCAAAATGTCAATAGTACCAAGAAATTTCACAAACCACTTTGACATATTCAATCAGTCACAGCACCTTCTCCATACACTGCACAAATCTTTTTCTGTGTTTCAGTTGTATTTTTACCCTTCTTGAAATAATAAAGCATAATATGCTGAAAATGTTGCTTATCTTTTTCCATCTTCAATATTAAAATGGCTGTATAAAAATTCACCAATTTTGATAATTTTTAAATGCATGCTGATATGACAACTGCCGCAATACAATCTAAGAAAATTGTTTCAAATGAAGTTAAAGACAGACAACTAAGGACTACTAGAGCCATCATCATACAGGAAAAAGTTACAAACTTTTTGGACACCCTAATACACACGAGGCAGAATATGCTATTCATCCTTGAAATAGAATCTGTGGTGCTCTTTATCGATGAGGGCAGCAGCAGGCTTGACAGAGGCAGACAACCTGAGTGAGGTTATAGCAGGAGCGTTCTCAGTGCTCGCTTCGTTATTTTCAGTCCGATACAATCAACTCAGAGATCTTTAAAAGTGCTCAAAGTAGTGCTAAGTTGTAGACCCAGGGACTGCGTATGATGAGAAACTTTCCATTCTGAAGTCTATGATCAACTTTAATTCTCAAGGTCTAATAAATAACCGGGAGTGGGGTTGGGGAATGGAGGAAGAGGGAAGATGTTGAATCAGCATCAATCAACACAGCTACACTGAAGGCAAACTTCTCGGTCCCCTGTAGATGTATTACTGACATCAATGATGCGAATGAGAAATAAGGGTTTCTTTTAAATGTTCAAAGCATGGCCATGGACTGTTTGCAGCAGGCCCATGGGAAATCCCATTCCCTCTTCCTCTGTTAAGCACTTACATTTCAATCCTGTCTTCATTCTTACTAAAAAGGATCAGGAGATCAAAACCCTTGACTTTCATATAAGCCTCAGTTTCAACCCAGCAAAGCCTGGCTCTTTGACTGTTTGTTAGCAATGACGGCGCCATGGCACTGCAATTCCTAAATCTGCGGAGGGGCAAATTTGAAATGCAGTCACGCTGGGCAGGAGTGAGTCTTTCACCTGGTGAGAAACAGAGTGATGGCCCCACACCCGAACAACCCTTATTGTTTCCCCTGGTTTCCTGCAGGAATTACGAGCAAACTGATGGGCTGCATCCCAGCTGCGGGGACGGTAATGGTCTCCGGCTTGCAGCCTGATACAGACCACGCCTTTCCTCTTCATCGCATAGGGTGTTGTTGGTACCGCTTAATTACAATGGTAATACAACCTCTTTGGATTTCACTTTCTTCTCTATTCTCCTTCCTGACCTATTGGCATCCTAAACATTTTTAGACATTTAGACTCCATTAGATGATCTCGAATCATGTAAAGACTGACCTCAATTGCAGAGCTTTTAAAACAGAGATGGGGTGCATGAAGAAATCTAAGACGTAAAGATAGAGTTAGGGTAGTAGTTCTCAGCTGAGGGGTAATTTTGCTTCCCTGAGAGCCATTTGGTACTGCCTGGAGACATTTTTAGATGTCACAACTGCGGGAAGGTACTAGTGTCATATAGTGGTCAGAAGTCGGATACCCCACTCTACACAGGGAAGCCTCCCAAGACAAAGACTTATCTGGCCCCAAATGTATACAAGTACTGATGTTAAGAAACCCTAAATTAGGGAGACTAAGGACTTTCACTTTCCTATGGGCAAGAAATAGCAGGATGACCAGAAGCTGTATCCCTTTCCTTTATGATGACTTTGTAGCAATGGAGTTACCATATGACCTAGTAGCCCCTCTTCTGAGTCTCTACTGGAAAAAATTGAAAACATTCATTCACAACGACATATGCACCCCTGTGATCATTTCAGCATTATTCATGGTGGCCCACACATGGAGACAGTCAAAATGTCCTTCAATCGATGACTGGATAAAAAAGATGTGGTGCTCCATATATGCAAAGGAATATTAGCCATAAAAGATGAAATACTGCCATTAGCAAAAATACGGATGGATCGTGAGAATATCATGCTAAGTGAAATAAGTCAGACAGAAAACATTAAGAACCATATGATTTCCCTCATCAGTGGGATATAAAACTGAAAGCAACAAAGGAACAAACAAGATAAACAAACAAAAACACATAGACACAACAGTATGGTGGTTAGCAGAGGGGTGGGGGCTAGGGAGAGAGGACAGGGTCAAGGGGGTCAAATATATGGTGATGAAGAAGATTTGACTCTGAGTGGTGGGCACACAATGCAATTTACAGATCATGTATCATAGGAATGTACACTTGAAACATAATTTTGTTAATCAACTGTCACCTGAATAAATTTAACTTTTAAATAAAGATCTTTAAAAAAAATCTGCATTTCTATAGATCAGCAAGAGTAAAGTCAACTCTAACAGAAGTAGGGGCAGAATCTCACCCAGAGGAGATTATTCCTGAGGCCGAGGAGCCACGGGAAAGTCTCAGACTGAAAAGGTGAACTGATCAGGGCATTGGGCTTTACAGAGACATTCCAGCACCTTCCCCTTAACCGCTGGCCTCTGAGTGTTTGGAGGGTTTTCAGGGCATCAAGATTGTGAGATGGAGCCACCATGCACACCCAGGGAAGGACCCGGAGAAATAAGGTCCCTATGAGATTGTTCCAGCCCTTTATATGTAGATTACAGAAATTGTAGCATCAGAATTGGAATCTGTGAGCCTGACATTTCAGATAAATGATAACTGTTTTCAAAATCCGTCTATTCAGAGGTCCCGCACTCCTATTTTCCCAAGCAACCTTGAAATCAGTGGTTTTTTTTTTTTTTTTTTTTTTTTTTTTTTTTTTTTTTTTTTTTTTTTTTTTGCGTAGACTCTGTGACTCAAGGCCAAGATGTGAGTCCCAGCTTCTCCTGTCCTTTTCTTTCCATGAAATGATAAAGAACATATTATGCTGACTGTCATAAGATATTGCAAATTAGGGAATATGACTCAATTTCTAATGAAGGCTAGCATTACTTGTAAAATGAAATCTGTATGTGCTCTCACTGAGGGAAATATAATTATGCCTCGGACAGGCCATTAACTTAAAAGTTGGCAAGGATCTGATCAGGCCACCATCCCAGGGACCCCTGACTGCCCAAGTGCTGTCGATTCTTTTTTCCTGGAAGGCAGGGAGCTCTGTTATATGGCTACAATCCTGCTAGCCTCAAATTGCAAAGAGAGTGAATGATTAGAAATTTCTGGCTTCTGTAAAATATAGGTTAGTAGATTTTGCTTTCAAATGTGGAGGTAAATAGGACACGGGGGAAAAGTCTGCTCAGTAGTCATATAGCTACATAATTTTGTACATATATAATATATATAAATATAATGATAATGGCTAATAGAAGTCTTAAAGTGTGAGATACTTGTCTCTTGAAAAACTTTGGAGAACTTTCTAAACCCTACCCTGTATTTTATGAATACATATAAATAGTTCTAGGCTTTGACTGAGTCCAAATCTAATCCACTTTCATATCTCAAAAAGACTATCTTACAAGTGAAAAGAAACCAAAAGAAAGGACATGTATGAGAGGTTAAGGTTAAAGTTCTGATAACTATTAGAGGAACAGAACAAAAGAAAGAGAGGCTCAGAGAATTAGGTTTAATGGACCAAGGAAAACAGGAAAAAGAATATCTAAAAAACCTATTCGACAGAAAATATTCCTCTACTCATATGGTAGAATTAGGGCATATTTTAAAATTTATAAGTTATTAAATAGAAATTGTACAGTAGATCAGAATTCAAGAGGCATGAAAGTTACGATGACAAGTGTGAAAAGATATCTGAACTTCTAGGGATTTCAGCTTTTGAAAGACATTGTTTGGAATAAGAGCGGAATTTTTAGTTCAACCTTTGACTGCAGTATCCTTCTAGTTTATCTTTCTCCAGGCAGGTCTGTGATAAAGGAAGATACCTGAGCTTCCTAATACCAGGGCTCATGTCTTGACAGCTTTGTGTCATCCTTTAAAGATCAAACTCCTTAATCAAATCTGAATTTAAGCTACTCAGTCCATGAGTAGCTTAAATCATACCAGGGGCATGAGTAGGGGCATCATACCAGGCAGGAAAAAAAAAATTGTTTTGACCATGTGCTAATTTTGAGTTACATTCTTCTGGGTACACAGAGTCCTGAAGGGCTGTGTTCTTCAACTCAATAGTCCTGAGTGGAAAGATCATAATTTGATCAGGATATGAAAGCAAAAGGCCAAGGAGTGAATAAATCCTCAATTTTGTGTAACCGAGGAACTCTGAGAGTGGGAAAATATTTGGCCTGGCTTGGGTTTAACCTCATCACACATAAAGTAGGAATTAAAGTAGAAGCAGAAACTGGGCTTTTATAATTGGTAGAAAACACGATTTTCACTTTCTTGAAAAACCCGTTTAAATATTTTATATAGGCTTATAGGAGACATTGTAAATATTTTTTCAAAGAATAAATTTTAGAAGTACTTAATTTTAGAAGTCAAAACATTTTACCTGACTTAAGTGAAAAAGAGTAGTTTACCTCCCTCCTCCTCCTCCCTTCTTTTAAGTTTTATATCTAGTATTTAGATTAATATTTATAAATAATGTGAGTTTATAAATAGTAACTGGGTTTTAGATTTTAATAATTGTCTATTTGTTTCTCACTTAAAGGATGAGAACTTTGTACTATACTATCCTTTAGGAGCTCACTTCTTAGTCATCATGATGATACATATATTGCATATTTGCTTAAATTACTATTTGGTTTTTATGGTGCTGTGACTCTGCAGCGTATTTGCATTTAAGGTACCTATCATGCTAGATTACTTTTCTTTCTTAACCACCCCCACCTCCAGAGTTAACAATTCAGTAATTTTTGATGGGCTCGGTTTTTCTTCCAAGTCTCCAATGAATTGTGATCTCCCAGTATATACAAATAAATCAGATAACTGACAGATGCACTTTCTTCTCTGAGACATTCTTTCTAGATCTCCCCATCACGCAGTTCCAATCAGTTCTACTTGCCTCCAGGCCTGCTGCACAGGCCACTTTCTTAGTCAGGGTCCAGAATTTCATTCACCATCATTCTTGAAGTTTCATTTACTCCTCTCTTCTGCTGGATCCAATACATGTTTAAAAAATCCTTATTTCCCCTTACACATGAGATTTGCTCACATATTTCAAAGTGAGAAGGATATGTGTATCATGATATCCATAGCACCTTCCTGAACCTGACCTATAGGAGTCTTAAGAAATGTTAGAAAAATGAAATAAACCAAAGTAGTTATAACTCATATACACCTGATTGCTTTTAACGTGTCTTAACTATAGTACGTTTCATTGTTAAGGATGTTCTCTTCAGTTCTTTTCACCTACTCTTGATACTGTGACTGAGGCTAGTCTCGGGATACACTAGACTTTAGTCCTTTCCTTAGTAGAGGACAAGCAACAAAACATGGGGGGAAATATTATTGAGGATAGAGTCCATTCTTGTAGTCATTCATTTAGTCAAAGTGAATACAGGGTGGGCAAAAGTAGGTTTATGGTTGTTTGTATGGAAAACAATAAAATAATAAGGGATAATACAAGAATAAATTGTGTTTTGTGTATTCACAACTGTAGACCTACTTTGCCCCACCCTGTACCTGTTACTGCCAGACACAATTGCAAGCACTGCATTCCCATTCAGAGGATCCCTTCTGCCCTGAGCCAGTCTTCACACGCAGACAGTGCACCTGTTTTAGCTGAGTCCCACTGTCCTCCTTCTCAAAGCCTAGCATCGAAGCTCCGTGCCAATGGTTCAACGGCCATGAGACAAGTGACTGTTCTCAAAACAAAATATGTGCAGGACATGTAGGAAAAATATCTTCTTTCAATCTTATGTATTAAAAAGCAAATCACGGCCTTTTATAAAGATGGGAAAAACAGTGTGAAGAGCCTTTCATTGGTATGCATGCAGTCCTTGGGATAAAAATATGTAAAGAAAATATTCCATGCAAGGATGTACCATAGGTTTTCTCATTTTTTTCCCTTTCCATCCTTTTCAAGACCAAGAGAGTATCATCTCAGAGACAAGTGAGGTGGTGAGAGCTGAGAGTGACCACCCACTGGTCCTGAATCAGAAACATAATAAAGGCACATGGTCTGGCATGATGCACACTGGTTGGTTGGGGCAACGGGATGAAAGGACATGGTCAGCAAAATTCTGAATTCAAAATGCAGCTCTTGAAGAAGACCAGAGGGTTAGTGTGTCTTGAAAGCATCCTTGTTACTAGGCAGGGATGAAGGCACCCCCTCCTAGGAAATGGAGTACACCACCTCTTTCCCCTTTGACTTAAATCCGTGAAAAGTTCCAATTAGCACCATGAGATGCCAATGCCAACAGAACAGGATGAATTCCCTTGTTAAGATACTACCATGTGTTTATTTCATCATCACAATTTAATATATTGATACTGTCCAATCCAAGACATACTAGACCAATAAGAGAGGCCTATGAAAAGGCAAACTCTGATCCCATCTCTCACATACAGCTGGAAATGGGCTCATCATCACAGGCTCCCTCTCAGTTTTTACCAGTGTATTTTAAGGATAAAAGGGCTACTCCAGGAGTGCGGTGGGGGTTTTCAATGGAAGGTGAAGGAGAGCTGCGTAGAAATTCACCGAGTCTATGCACCTGGGAAGCTTGGTTTCCATGTGACATCTAAACAAGACAGTATTTACACAGGTTTGAGATTCACTCACAAAGAAAAGGTGTGATTTAAAAAATAAAAGACAAAAGAGGCAAACTCCTTCAGAATACAAATCTGTGTCTAGACAGCATACAAACAATGAGTGCTACTGATTAGAAACCATTTTAGATAACCTGTGATTAGACCTCTGCTCGGGAAATGAAGAGCCGTGAATTGTACAGTGTGCTTGGGCTTGATCGCAGTCAATTCAGCTTTCTCCGCTTCACACGTTTCTCGATTATTGGTTGAATTAGGGGGCTTATTAGAGTTTTCTCTGTAGGAAGTCCGAATGACAGGCCTCAGGCAGACTAAAAGAACTATTCCCACTAGGGCGTGGGACCTGTGAAACTGACTTGTGATTTACCGTCATCAGAGTAAATGCACAGGAATACTGCTGCTGGGATTATTCTGCAACTGCTGAGTTAGCAGGAATGCAGCCAGAGTCTCCAAATGTTGAATGAGCAAGGTACACAAAGGCCTCATGAGAACCGGAGGGGAGGATATGCTGCCAGAGGGCCCCATGGGAGTCCCTCACTACGGAAGGGCCAGCACAGGGAGAATCTGTGGTGTCATCTGCTCTGGGAGGCAACCTGTGTACACGTCTTTACCTAAATCATTGGTTACACTGTGGGCAGTTTTTCCCACTAATCGGGCAGAACATTCCTCAATGTTGGAGACATTTCTGATTGGCACAACTGAGAGGTGTGTATTTTTTTTGTTGTTGGGGGAGGGGCGGAGTGTGTCTTTTGGCATCCAGTGCGTGGAGCTCAGGGATGCTACTGAACTTCCTATGATTCGCAGGACAGCCCCATGACAAAGACTATTTTAGGTCATTCACCATCTCTTCTGTGACAGAAGCTCAGTTGCTAAAAACTATTATTTGTAGGTATAAAACCTATTGTTAGGTTGCTCCCCTCCCAGTCATGAGAACAAATCAATAGCTTGTGCATAATCCCAGGAAAGTACAAAATAAAATTGGGCGGCAGGTGATCAGAACTCTAACGGATTAGGAAAAATATAGTCACTAATGTAGTTTTGCTCACTCTGTGGCCACCCTTTTATACCTCTTCTCAGCCAAATGTAAGATCTTCCAAGATCTCTACTTCCTTCTTTCTAAATATACAATTGTTTCTCCCCCTCTGCCCACCATTAGAATCTTGTTTTATTTTTGTGAAGGGCGACGTGCAAGTCTCCTCTTCAGCACACGTCAATGAGTCTGAGAGAGGGAAAGCTGAGAACATAATCTTCTACAGCCTTGATGGGGAGGAAAACAATGCAAACATCTTTTCCCTCCTCCTTTTCCATATGATTTTTGATCCTCCATTTCTACATACACAACAGTCTTATTGTGTATGTGTCTTTTATTGTCAGCCAGCTCAAATCCTTTTGTGAAAGTAGGCAGGGTATAAATTACAAATAAATAAATGCCACACAGAAGAACCCTTTACTACATGTATCATGCGCTATTTATAGCAGATTTCACACAGCCTTCATCAATGAACTGCCAGCAGTCAGCGTTGTTAAAATGATTTCTTACAACTAAGGAGCATTATCATGTTTTCCAAGCAGGCAAGGCAATGAGTTATTATATCTTCTGCTCTACTTCTTATTAAGAGTTGAACAGCCTCAGAGTCACAGTGGGTTTCCTGGATAGGTGAGTAGACCTTGGATGAGTGACAAAAAATATTGGAAGACAAACAATGGGTCAATAAAAAGTGTGCATCCCTTTCTAAGGGAAAAGATTTTGCTCTGTATGGATATGCTGGGTGACAGCCACAGAGGCTATCAGTCTGTAGATGTATCGCTGTCACCCAAAGGAAACACCTGGGTGCAAACACTCAAAACAAGACCCCTGAGATTGAGGCAGGGCAAGGGAGTCTGAACGCAGAAGGCAAAGGCAGGTCCATTCTTTCCACCACAGGTTTACATTATGGGGCCAAGGGATAGCAGGGGTGGGGGAAACAGAACCCTAGTGGCCCCTTTCAAGAAGTCTGTTGTGTGTAATTTTGTAGGAAAAAAAACAGAGGAAGAAAAAAATCACATAAAATCATTTCCTCATTTACCTTATAATTGTACAAAAAGCACTTGAAAATCAATATGTGCCATCACATTATGCCTTTCTTCCCTGAATCAGTATTTGTAACCTTTCAAAACTAAGTCATTTATCTCTCTGTACCCTGGAACAGAGGATGCTTCATCTAATGCTCTTCATTCTGCCAGATAGATAGATTTAGGTCACCGTAGGCCCAGGAAGTGCGTTCATGCAGCTCTAACAGGAGCGATGTAGGCAGAGCCCAGGACCTTGCCATGCAGATCTTTCTCATCTTAGCGTTCCCATTACCGGGGATGTGTTTTGCTCCAGTGTTTCTATTCTATAACCTTTGCTACTCCTTTGTGTGCTGCCTTGTTTAATTTACAGTTTAACACAGAAGGGAAAATATGCAAGCTTCTTGTTTCTTAGAGAAAATGAGTGCCATGCCACTTGCTTTGATTAAATGCAAATTCTATGTGATTCTAAAAAAAATCATTTCAGCTTAATAAAATAGCTTATGTTTTTAATCACATTTATTAGTTTATAAACCATTTCCCAAATGATCCTGATTTAAAAATTTAACAACAGCCTAGGAAGATAGATCTTATTACCTGGGCTGAGATTTGGAAACCTTAAGATCACATAGGTCAATGAATGGTAGAGTTAAAATTAAATGCCAGATTGTGTGTGTGTGTGTGTGTGTGTGTGTGGGGGGGGTGTTTTGCTTTTCCACTGCAAAGTCTGTGTTCTTCTCTGTAAATCTAATGGATGATTGGTTTGGATCAACTACAAAGCTTTGCTTTGGATTATTACTAAGAATCTACCTTCCACATGACTGTTCTTGACAGTTTGACCTGGGGGTGAGTGACTTCCTGCCTCATGCCGAACCCAGGCTGTGACACCACATCACTGGACCCACTGCTCTGGACCTTGGTAGGACTGGAAGTTGGTACTGGACACTAGAACCTGCAGGTCTAGCCATTTCGATCAGATTCTTTAAAGGCTGTACCTGGGATCTAAAGAGAAAAGGATTTTCATCTCGGGGAACAAAAAGAGGCTAAACAAATGTCTTCAGTGTTGGGCTAGAAGCTGTATGCACCCCTAAAATTACTGGCTGTGGTTTAGAAAAAGTCTGTAAATCAGAAAATGGTGGAACACAAGGAACCACTTACAAGGGAGTATCCAGGTTTCGGACCTGGCGGTAAGTTAAGTGGCATGTAAAGATAGACTGTTGATTTTCCTAAACATTGTGGAGTTGCAACCCCAACTTTCTGCTGAGTCATAACCCCAAGGAAGCCCAGAATGTCAGGGAGCAGACAGCCTGGCTGCAGGTGCTGCTTCCAATGGCACTGTCAGAGGGGAGCCTTGTAGAGGAGACCCCAAGCACAAGGACCTGTTGTGAATTACCTGGGACCTAGACCACTAGAACAGTCACTTGGCACCTGAGAACCAACGTCTCTTCTGTGTGAAGGGAGCTGAGCATTAAAGCTACAGTCTGAACAAAGGAGGTGAGAAGCCATGAACAGGCAATCAGTAGAGATGTGGGATGTCAAAGGGCAGTTTGTCTGAAATGAATGATCCAGTGACCACAGGGTTCGATTCGCCACTGGTTTCATCTCACACATGCAGGTATCAGAGTAAGAAGTTTGCATACAGCTGGTTCTTCGTTGTAAGTGCAAAGAGGCCCTGGTTGCCCTGTGGGAATGCAATAGATTTCTGTGCTTGAGACTGGGAAGAATGGCCAGGCTTTCATCATGATTCTGATGGATAGAGATCAATGCCAGACACATGCAGAATGCAAATGCTTGTATGGACCCGTTAGAGATTCATCTTGTCATGAAAGTATTACATAAGCAATGCACAGGAATTATTTTCTGGCTAATATAAAATCATATTGAATATGAAAATAGTCATGGTAAAGTATGCTCTGAAGAAAGGGCAAGAGCTACAAAATGTGAATCCCAAAGCAAAGCTCTGTACCAACTGTAAACAATGGCATACGGTCAGGCCCGAGGGTCATCAAGCTCAATATCCTCATGTTCCAGGTGAAGAAACTGAGTCCCACAGAGGCACATGTGTATTGCGTAAGAGCGCTCAGCAGAACCAGAGTAAGTTCCTTCTGTATCTGCTCTGTGGCTGTGGGAGTAAACATCTTAGGCACTTTCCTGCTTCAATAAAGCCGAATTCCCCTACTCTGCACATATGCTGTCATGACAAAGACAAATGAGGCCTGATACCTGATCATCTGAGGGAACTGGGTTGACAACATTCTAGCAAGGGACAGTGTGTGCTGTGGCTGAGAGAGCCTGGGGACAGAAAGCTGTGTTGAGTGGCTGCCTGACACCAGCTGTGTGACTTTGTGCAAATCATGGGCAGCTCTAGATCTCAGCACAGCTTCCATAAAATGAGGCAGTCTGGCCAAATGACCTCTCAGATTCCCTCCAACTCTAATAGTCTGTGTTTCTGCAAAGCAGGGACCACAGACCCACCAGCAGAGACACTGCTTCCATTCCCACGTGATGAGTGCCACGTGGATGCGGCCACGTGTTCTCTTGAATCCTGGAGGCCCATAAGTGTGCCCTTGGGAGAAGCCTGGCTTAAACTGGGGATAAAGTTTGCAACCTTCTGGCATATTTTTCTTTTTCCCTTGGAATCTATTCTGGCTCTGAATGAATCCTAAGAGCTTTGGTAGCACTTTAAGTCAGTTAACTGGATTAGATAGGGACAATTTAACTAGTGCTTCCCCACCCCCCTCCACCCCCGCTGGGAATCACTAGACAAGAAAGAGAGAAATTGGGTCAGAAGGTTCATTCCTAAAATTCTAGAGAAAATCCTGGGAAGTTACACAACACATGAATTTGCAATGCAGTCACTAGAGAGGTACGCTGTCAAACACTTACTGCGGCCATGACAGTCCTGGCTTGCTGGCACAGAAGCAGAGGTGGCCGCTTCTTGGGCGCTCGTAAGACGTGAATCTGCCTTGCCCTCTACTCCAGGTGTAGCCAGTCTGGTCAACTCTGTCAGTGCAGAGGAACAATAACCTCTGCCTGAATTCTGAGATTAAGACTACTGAGAATTCAAATGAAAGCCAATCCCTGATCCTACACTGACCATACAAAGCAACAGCAAGTAGGAAAAAACAACAACAAGTTGTAGGTCAACGCATGCAAGAATGTTTGCACGTGGTCCCAGTGGCTGAGATCCAATCTTTCCCACTAATTCCACTACCGTAATAGCACTTCCTATGAGAGCAGATAAAGTAAAGCCTGGAGTTCGTCTGTTGTCAGGGAAGTAGTTTATGAAACTTACTCCATGGGATTAATCGATTCAGTCCACAAAATAAAAAAAATAAAATAAAAAAAGGTTGCCAGGCATGACAGGATTCTAAACAAAAAACTCAAACGAAAAAAGGAAATGAAAAAGCAGGAAATAAAAACAAACAACAACAACACGTTTACACTAAAATTACAACACAACTCTGGATGTAGCATTACACAACCACGTCATTTGTAACAATCTCAGTGCTTTCATGACTCGGAGGGGAACGTACAATTGTGATGAATAGATAATACATTACAGCAGTGAACTTACAGCTGTGCGTTAGAACACGGACTCCGTTTGGGGGAACTAACACCATACCCCTGCTAATTATGGGATGACTGAGAGGTTTAAAATGGAATAAAATGCCATGGTGACGTAACTTCCACTCTTGGATCTAAAACAATGTGAAACATCACTGCCATTATTTGGGTAGGAGAAGGCTGGCTACTGAAATAGTGCTGGTAGTTTGGGGGAAAAATGGCAAACACAAAGAGCAAGGGCTTAGATGCTCTGGATGGAAACTGTACCATGGGTCTTCCCCCTAGCTCACCGAAGAAACCCCCAGGAACACCCACACCGAGGACAGGGTGCCAGACTGGACCCGACTGTGTTTGCATTCTGAAATTGATGACCTCACCTGTATAAATAGGGGGATTTTTATGATTCTATCCAGATTTGATGATCAGTAATTCTGAGTTACATATTTTCTAGAAGGGGTCATCCAGTTGGAAAGCTCTAATTATTATATCGATGGTAAGTCTCCTACTGGGATACAGCATTAAACCACCTCCTCATAGTGTCTATGAGAACAAGCTTGTTCGTTATCCCCTAAATAAACCTAACTTATTTTTGAACCCACACAAGCTATCCCTCTAGGGTTACGAACTTAATATCCAATCCATTTCTGAAAATAATTAATATCAGAGTATTTTTTAAGACAATTGTGCTCTGAGTTGTAAAGTCTCTACAGTTCATACTAAGGAACAGGAAAGGAAAAAAAAAAGCCAAAAGAGAAAAGGAGAGACAGTAACATTTCCCTGATTCTACAATATACATGTACACTATTTATACCGACATCTTGGAAATCAGGATGAGTTTTATAGTTGATAACAAATTAAAAAGCAACCTTATTTAGTGGTCTATAAAGTAATGGTTCTTCTTACAATTGATGTCATCTTACAATCTGTAAAATATGGTATTATAGGCCACACTCAGACTTTTCTCCCGAGAGAGAGACAGAGAGACAGAGAGAGACAGAGAGAGAGAGAGAGAGAGAGAGAGATCGCGTGCGCACACGTGCAAAGGAGAGTTTCTGTTTGTTTACTAACTGGAGAAGGCATCAGAAATTTTCTGCAATGATAACTGTTTGAAAATCTTGAGTCATTTTCCATAGAAACAAAGGGCTGGGTTTTGCTAGGTAAAGACGGCTGCATTCTCAGGCAGAAGAATACCTACATACCATACATAAATTATTCTCCAGGGCCAAAGACTGCATGGCAGCTACCAAGGAAACGGTGACAACTTAATACAGCAACGGTGCCCTGAGCATGCTAAGAACCAGCAGCCCCCTACTCTTCTGCCATAGCAAGATGATGAATCAAACCAATCCAGGGAGAAATTAGTACAATAATTAAGCCAGGTGATTATGTCTGAATGTTATTGTTTGGAACTCATAACTCCACCTGAAAGGTCATTGGGTTTTACTCTAGAGGGTGTGTATAAAGCTGATGAGAAGAATTAGGGAAGAAGAGACTAATTTGAAAAAATCGATGGAAAGCTTTTTGCACTTGGTCCCATTTTAAATTTTAAAATCCCTGGATACATTTTGTTCGCATCTGTTTGATTTAGAAAGATGAATGAAGTTGTTGCCTTTTAGCCATTCCGTAGTAGATGGATATTGAGGTTGGTGGGGGTGAAGCACCTGTTTCCATGGATGGCAAGTTAGGTTATGAGGAGTTTCAAGTGTTTGCCAATGTGTTCAGAGACAGTCTAGACATTTACTTAAGTAAATATATCTCTGGCACCAACAGGTCAGACGTCTGGGAGAATACACTAGCAATTACAAACCAGCAAGGCAGCTGCATGTATAGATTTAGGCTCCACATGTATAGGTAGTTTTGCCTGATAGTATTATCAGAAAATGTTTGAACGTGTATGGAGAAATAATGAAACATCTCTTTTGCTAGAGCACCAGGGATGCCTGTATGATACATATTCCCAGCCGGTGCTCTGGGGAAAGTAACAGCAACACAGCAAGTGGAAATTGTACCTTGCTCGCTCCGCTTTCATCATTTTCAAGCACTCTTATCTTTCAGATGGCTTTGAACCCAAATGAGCTGAAGGCTATGTGTGCCCTACTATAAACGCAACACCTTACAGAATCTAATTAATCATCTTCATTCATTTCTAGCCTAAGAGCATGGTTTACATGGTTTACCAAGCACCATAATCACATAGACACTTATAGCTAAATTCCAAGGGGAGGCTGTAGTTTAATGTTTTCATTATAAGTACAGTTTGAAACTAAATCCTACATAAAACACATATAGATATTTTGGGGGGGGAGTTCTAAGATATTTTGATTATTTTAGCATGTATAAGATACTCTGGTATACTGTGCATAGTTTAGACCTTGAGAATTACTTATAGATCTACATTTCCTTCTTTCTTTGCATTAAAAAAAAAAAAAATCTGAGTAGCCCAAGGGAGAAAAATCCATGTGGTATTTTGCAGACACAGTGGAACACAGGGCCAGCTGCCCCTGTACTGCACAGTTCCCATTAGTTATGAATGAGAATGACATGCATACATCAAGAGGGAATAGAGACCCCACGGGTTCTAAACTAAAACTGAGACACAGTCCTGCTATCTGCCAAGGAGCAATTTAATTAAACTCTTATTTATTGCTGGACGCTCCTGTTTCATGGCTTTCAGAGAGCTGCAGCAGCAGCCGTCTTTGCTTATTACAAAAACAGCCTTGCTTACTTTCCGAAGGGTTTTCAGATCAATAATCATTGAGACAGATATTGCACAGTCTGAATTGAGAACTGAAGCCAGTATGTCTTCAATGAAAAATGAAACACACTTATTGTATTTGTAACTAATGTTCCTTAAAAGTAAAGCAAATATTGATATTCCAGGCACACATAAAAACCAAGATCTATAACAAAGAGTGTAAAATGCACACTGCATGCATTTAATAATCATACTCCATTTTCAATAACGGGAAACAAGGTGCAATGACTGCTATAATTCACCAACCCCTTTTTTTCTTCAGCAAGCACCACATTGTTTTATTACAATATAGCAATCCTGCCACATTACATTTTACAGTATGTGTACAAGAACCATAAATACACTAGCCCATCTAAAATATGCAGCACCAGACTCTGCCAGCTTTAGTGATACTTGCAACTTTGCTTTTTATGTGGATTTCACATTTTGTTGATGTGTTTGCAATGAAATCAGTACTGCCCAGAAGAGAAATTATTTTATATTTCCATTAAAAGCTACAGTAGTAAATAAACCCATCAGGGTTTATGTAGATATCCACTAGAACATCGAGGACAGCCCGTTAAAGTGCCAAACCCTGTGTTAAACATTTGATAAAAGAGTACCTAGAAGGCACATTTTGAACATTTTTTTTTTCAAGTGATGGAGTTTTAAAGATATTTTATAATACTGTGCCAACCTCTGCAGAACACTCAAAAATCCCGGGAAGTTTATGTTTGTCAGTAAAGCAGCTGTGCAGTTCTTCACCACCGGACGCCCTGCAGTGGGGCTGGGGGCGGGGGAGACAGCGGTGATTCTGGGAAGCAGAGAAAAGGCGACCAGAGACCACTGAAGTTCACAGACTTCTGGCTAAACACACACCCACATGCACACTCAAAATAAGCATGTAGATTACAATAATTAAGGGGTGATAAATAATAATTAACAATCCTGTAATTGAAAAGGCCCTCTTGTAAAGAATAAATTAACAAGGAGGCTTCTGTAGGCAAATCCATATAAGGAATGTGGGTCAAAACAGCTGGCTGACTGAGGGGAGGGAAGAACCCCCGCAATTAGTGAATTTAGAGAGGTACTGTGAATGGTGTTGCGATGTCCCACTTAGGTTTCCCCTTAAAGCGTGGCTGCGGTAAAATGAGAAAGAATAAGGGGGTGCGTTTGGATGGTATCCCGTGAGGCTTCCTGGCATGCCATGTGCTAGTCCTTTGTGTCATTCTCACATACTTCCTTTCACGGAAACTTAGAGCGATCTGAAGGTGGGCCTAATGGGCACTTTGATTTCTCTAAGTGAGGAAGTCCGCTGAGAGGGAGGAACCCCTCCAGGATCTCACGGCCAGTGATTGGCAGAAGTAGGGTCTGAATTCCTGTCTGTTGATTCCAAAGCTCGGGCCTTGGTGCATGAATGTGCAAGTCAAACACCAAACTAAAACAATCCTCATAGTTCCGGTGTGTTGTAAATGAGTGCCATATGATATCGATTTTAAAGATCAAAACTGTGCCTTCGGTAACACTAGTGTTTGAGGCAGGGTGTGTGCTAATGGGCCACAGTGAATTCTTTAGAGGATATCTATATTAAACTCTGGTTTATGACACTGTAGCTTTTGATGAAAATGTAAAAGAACTTCTCTTCTGGGCAGGACTAATTCCATTGCCAATCCACCAACAAAATGTGAAGAAAGGTATCCCTGGCAACTGAAAGTATGCATAGGAAATGATAAAAGAGCTAAAGGGATCTTTAATTGTTGCTTCTACTACAGATGCCTCCCTAGCCCTGTTCCTATCTCTAACCTAATCTACCAGTGCTGCAGGAAGGAAGAGAGCTGTCAATCATTCACAAAAGGTATGCTCTAAGATGACTTTATTTTTTTAGTTTTGTAGAGGAAAATGGAGAAAAACAAAAACAATATGATGCATTTATATAAATTTATTTAAATCTATAGTTCTGAGATTGCATGTTGTTCAATGTCCTTTTCTAAATTAAATAACTAAGAAAAATGACTCTTACCATGTCTTAATGTCCTTCCTTCCCTGAAAAAAAAAATTAAAAGTTGGCAACACTCAGCTAATCCCACCTCTTAGGGAAAAAGAGGACAAATTTTCCCGTGAAATCTGGAAGTCTGAGAGCCATTCACTATCTGAAGAAGAAAGACCAAGGAATGGTATAAAGTCACTTCCCTGAAGCTGAAGTTAAGTAAATGCAGAAGCCAGAGAAGAGGATGCTGAAGCAAGAGGGAGGGAGAAAAACAATGGTGGGAAAAACTCAGGCATAAGGGAATAATGAAGTCATCACAAAAAATAATAAAAATAAAATAGAATGTACGCCTCGGGTGTTCACAGCACATTCTCTGCTCCTGAGCCCAAAGTAATAGAGATTTTACTCAGCCAAAGAAAGTAATAAGGGAAACAAATAAACATAAAAATGACTCAAAGCTTGACACATGCGATGTCTTGACCAAGTGAGTCCCAAACCTGGCTTGGGAATCACTCTGACAGCCATGGTGGAGAACAGGATGACAACTGTCACGGATCAGACATGGAGGAGAAATTGCCATCTGAGAGGCATGGGGAGAGTGATAATTTATTCTTCTTCTTGCTGACTCTATCACTTGGAGCTTAGATCCATTAGTCATATTGATTCTAGACCTTCCACCTTGACTGGTACAGAGCATTTGCTATGACAAAATCAAGTTGTTCACATCCTTCATTGTTCTACTCGGAGAGTAAATGTGTTTGTCACTGAGAAAACATGACTCCAACAGATGCTACATCCCTAAAACCAAAAGCGATCACTATTGTTTGGAAAGAATACATCAGCCCTGACTGGAATATGATGAGCTGGAATATAGGATAAGTGGGGAAAGGGTGAAGTTGGACCAAATTGTTTTAGGAAGAGAGAATAATAGATGCAAATTTCAACATGACCTGAAGACAACAACATATTACAATGTGAGAACGGCACAGAGGCAGGACTCGGTCCCCGAACATGCGCTGGTGTGCTGAGCACAAGCAGAAAAACAAAGAAAGTGTTAGTGGACTTAATACTACTACTAGTAACAATCAATAGCCACCTGCTGAATTACATGTTAGGAACGAAGGTAAATGGTGCAAAGATACCATCTCATTTAAATCAATCTTCAGAGCAACCTTACGAGGCATTATTATCCCACTTTGCATATGAGGACCCTGAAGTTCAAAAAGGTTACAGGATTAGTCCAACATCAAACCACTAATAAAAAAAGGTACTTGGATTGATCTCTACCCATCTGCAAGGAACATGCCCTTAATAATCTGTTTACAGTAAATGAAGACTTTGTTAAATTTCACAGGGGCCCCTAAAGATTGTCTTGCCTTACCTTGCAAGTGGAAAAAGTAACAGCTCCACTTAACAAAATCCCAATGGATTGTGACTCTCCTAGTTACAAGGCTGAGAAGGGGATCTGGAACTTAGGTCTCCTGCCTTCAACATGTCACATTTCCTCTAGCCAGGTCAAGTGCAGCTGTGATGTAACGCTGTACATCTTGGGTTTGAAGGGACCACTCTCACGGTGACTGAGGTACATGTTCCAAGAATACGTTGTGCTCCCCACTGTGTACCCGTGGAGGTTTTGACGTGGTTCAGCAGGTTCTCTCATTTGAAGTGACTTCCCCTGCAGGGTGGTGGCCCCATGAGATTCGTCCATGGTGTGCATTTTTGACCCACCAGTTTAAGGCCCGTCTACCATTTTGCAATGTGTATTTTAGGTCATGTGGAGGAAATGGGCCCTCTGAGAAGTGGAGGGAGCATGCAGGCAGTGACTGACCTTTGGGGAAGGGGGCACACACCTGCCAGACTCACTGTGCTCCTCACACTGATTTCTTCTTCATCAACCACTTCTCATACAAATTTGTCACATCCTTCACTGCCTGGAGCTCATGCCCCACCCTAATACATGTAACTCCTTGATTAATCAGCAAAATCTAACATAATCATTTGTTTTGTTTTGCTGGAGCTTTGTGCCTTGTCTTTTAAGCATCCCTTCAACATATATTTTCTGAGTGCCTATTACATGCCAGGCACTCTGCTAAGGGCTGGCTAGAGAGAGCTAAAAATGACACAGTTTCCACTGTTTACAATGTGATCACAGGCCAGCAGGCATATAGTAACAGCTATCTATTGATGCTGGGCTTAATACAAGAAAAATGTTATTGAGCGCCTGCTCTATGGCAGCCACTGTATTAGATACCATGTACAGCATCTTAGTGAGACTCTGACCGACCCACGAGCAAAGACTTGGCTTAGGGATTCTCTACCAGGGCTGACATTTGGCAGTGTTTGTAGACATGTTTGGTTGTCATGACTGGGGGCATGGGGGTGGTGGTGCTATTATTCTCTCCAAGCAGGAGAGCCCCCACAACCAAGGAGTACCCAGCTTTAGGCATCAAAGGTATTGAGGTGGAGAACCCCTGGTCTGTCTTAGGCTCCTTCAAGTCCAAGTCAGAGTTAAGTACGAACTGGCCAGGAGCAGAAAAGGGGAGGTGATTATCTTTCATGTAATCTGTCCCAAATTGCCTCACAGATCTGTAGTCACTTCTTGGAGCCAGGAAGGCAATATAAACCAGGAAACCCAGTAATAAGAGCATGATTAGAGCCAGGTTCCGAAGTGATTTAAAGCAAAATTTCAGACTTCAAAGGAGGCAAATGAAAGGGATAATGGTTCCAGGACTTTAAACGCAGCAGATAAGGGAAGCCAGAATAGCGTGAAGGAGACTTGATTAAATAAGCCTAACGGAACAAATGCGTACTGGGTGAGAGCAAACGCAAAGGGTGACTGACACAATGGGGAACGGGTGGGAAGAAACGAGAAACCCTCTCCACATGGCGAATCGCAGAGGTGATCTGGGAGAAAACAAAAGCTCTCCCCCTGGACTGCAGAACCGAAGGACCTTTGAGAGCATATCTACATTATCTGGATGAAAAGACCCTGCCTTGTGGCAGCAACGCTGATGACTCTCCCTGTCCTTTGTCTGCCCTGAACCTGGGCGTTAGCGAAATACTCAAGTGACTGGGTATATAGCCTGAAACACCATGGCTTTTCACAGGCCTCTAATGGGCTCAAAGTTGCTGCTGAAGAGAAAGATCTCAGCACCTTTTAAGGAAAATGTGAAGCACGTACAAAGGAGGCGAAGGAAACCTTCAAAGGCTTTGTCAAATGGTTGGGGAGTCCCTGTTGAATACAGAAGTGAGGGGCTGGCACGGGGGCATCTAATGACATAAAGGTCTTTGACCCCTCTCTTCAGCTGCTACCTTTGTTCTGAATCAGAGAAGAGGAGGATGCCCATTAGGTGAGCTGTGCGGAGTCAAGGCCATGTTGCTTAGCGGCAGCAATCAAGGCTGGTGACGGTGAATGTCTACATTGTCTACACTTTCTCCAGTCAGCTCTGGGCAAGCCCTGCAGACATGAGGCCTTGGAAAGACAGGCCTGCTTCTTATGGGGGAATGTTGAAACTAGGTTTCTGCTGTGGCTTTCTCATTCTAGTTCCTAAGCCTTTTCTCCAAGTTTGAAATTTGTTATAAGTACTTAGTTCTTAAAAAGGTAGTTCCAATGAGGACATAGAGAAATACGTATTGAAAACTTCTTACCTGTTTTCCTGCTGCAGTCTAAGTACTGGGTCCCTGAACTAAAAAAAAAATATGGACTTTGAAAAGGACAGACAAATACATTTGGGATCCCACTTCTCTGACTGAAACCCTGCAGTAGTTCCCTACCACCTGTGAGCAAAAAATCTGCTCTTCTCAGGATGGCAAACAAGATTTCCTGTGATGTCATGCCACCTACCCCTGCTGGTCTCTCCCCCAGCGATTCTCCCACTGGTTCTTTAGGCTCTCAAAACGAAGCTCACTCCACTTCCTGGCACCATACATGTGGTTTCACACCTGTGTGCTCTGACCACGCTGATCATGGGGCCCTGAACATTCGGTGTAACTTTCCATCACAATGACCATCCATTCACAGGTCAAACACCTGCCTGGGCATAATTTTCTGCAAAGCCCTGGCTGACCAGTCCGGTCAACAGAAATAACCATGCTCCTTCTATATTACTGTTGTTGTTATTTTTGTAGGCAACACATCTTATTTTAGATAGTTATTCACATATTTATTTTATTTACTTGATGCTTGAGCTTGTCAGGAGTAGAGACCACGTGTCATTCTAGGCTGGGTGCCTTGAGACAGAGAAGTCGTCTGTGAAAGTAGTAGGAGATTAAAGCTGTATTACACCAAGCAAGGTCCACGACTCTGACATCGGTGCAGCAAAGCTCAGCCTGCATCATGAGTGGGTAGTGTGAAAGAGCGGAAAGAACGGATAGAACTGGAATCAGAGAAGAATCTCTGCTAGAACCTGTTGGGTGGTCTCCAGATTTGGGCTTTGAAATAAAAAAGAATGAGCCCCCTTACTGTCTGAGAGACTCTGGGGAAGGCACTAATCCAAGGCTCAATATCCATATCTGTAAAAGGAAAATGATAACAGTACCTAGCTCAGCTGAGAGAACGAAACAGGAGGACATGTGAGTGCCTAGCAGAGGGCCTGGCATGTGGTCCTCAATATACGCTAATTATTAAGGATTATGTATGATGATTCTATCATCTCAGCAGATCACAATATTAAATGAAATGACATATAAACACAAGCCACAAAATACGAAATCATTTATTTGCAAAGATATGCTCCCTACGTTCATTGCGGCATTATTCACGGTGACCAAGATATGGAAGCAACCAAAGTTTCTTTCGATAGAGGATTAGATGAAAGTGTGGTGCATGCACACAGCGGAACACTACTCAGCCTTGGGAAAAGATGGAGCGCTGCCATTTGCGGCAACATGGATAGACATTGAGAATACTATTCCAAGCGAAGTAAGTCAGAAAAAGTTAAGAACCATATGATTTCACTCACATGCGCAATATAAAATTGAAACTCTCAGACACAGACAACGGCAGGTGGTTACCAGAGGGAAGGGGGTGGGGGGTGGCAAAGGGTACAGGGGGCCAAATACACATTGAGGGAAGATGATTTTCGGGTGGTGGGCACACAGTGCAAACTACAGATCATATATCACAGAAATGTGTAATAAAAACCTATGTAATCTTATTAAGTAATGTTACCCCAATAAATTTAATAAATTGATAAAAATTAAGCAGCTGAAAGGACAAAACAGAAACTATGTCTTGATGCCTTCTAAAATAAACATGCTTATTTAAATACACACACACACAATAGACACAACCCAGCAATTGTCACTTCCCTCTGCTTTGAGGTTTTTTCTCCGAATTAGCTTTGCTTTCTTTTTCGTCTATCATTGTGATTACCACCCCTCCCCCACAGCATCAGTTCATATTGCTTATTATTTGAGTGATTTAATTAAAAATGAAGATGTGAACTGTCAGGCTATCAGGAAGGAGACACATTTTTCCATGCAAATGTTCATTATCATGTGATATATTACTCCTCTATCTGTACCCGGACATTGTAACTGAGTCCCCCTCATCTGCAGGGAACGCAATTCACTCCCTGAGCTCCAGTGGAAGCCTAAAACCACAGACAGGACCAAACCCACACACTCTGCATTTTCCCCTACACACACACCCCTTTTCACTTAAAGGAAGCACTCCGTGCCTTTTCTTAGGCATATCAGGATTGACAGCAGCCCTACTTTTGTACCTCAGGGACATTATTAAATAAAGTTAGGGTGACCTGACCACAAGCACTGTGATACTGTGATGCCAAGATGACTACTAAGTGACTAATGGCAGAAGCACCTACAGGGTAGACACACTAGGGCAAAAAGGTGACTCACGTCCCAGGCAGGATGGAGCCGGATGGCACGGAATTTTGTCATGCCACTCAGAGCAGCATGCAAATGAAAATGTATGGAATATCATTTCTGGAATTTTCTGTTTAATATTTCCAGACTGTGGTGAGTGAAACCACAGAAAGTAAAGCTATGAATAAGTGGTGGGGTGGGGGGAGGGGGTGGGGCAGCTGTATAGAGATGATAAAGTTGAAAGGAAAAATTCAAATGACTGACCACTTAGCCTCACAGGTAACTGAGGCACCAAGGTGACTGACTGTCCCTGCCAAATTTTGGTGGCATTATGCCGATCTGTTCTTGCGTCTCCCTGCAGCGGCACGCCAGGGCTTCCTCCTGAAGGTGATCTCCAAATGACACCGTGGAGCCAGCACACGGCCCTCGGGTCCGATACTTCCCGCGCACGGAAATTGAGGTTTAAACCACCATTAGTAACTAGCAGGGGCCAGCGCTGGCAGTTTGTGCACGAGGAGGAATATCACACACGATTAATAAACACATCTACGGAGAGAATCTGTTGGGAGGACTGACAGCCAGATCTGTAAGCCAATACTGAATCAACAATTAAAAGAACAGTTCCAATTCAGTTAAGTCGGAGCCAAGAGACATTCAGTTATATTTAAATCAAAAGTCACCACAGCAGGGGATTATCAGCTGCTCGGCTCAGAATGTTGGATGTTTTTCTTGGAAGCTTAACTGAGAGAACCAAGTGAATCTGAGTTACATGTGGATGTGAGCTGGGTAGCTGCTAAACTAGAGCGCTGTGCCTGTCACCTGTGGTGTGGGAGCTGCAGCGGTTTATACAAACCCAAGCTCTGGGAGTTTCAGTAAGTCACTGTGTCACTCAGTGTATTTAGTGCGCTGAGTCTAAGGTGGCTCCGGGAGAAGATCCCAGCTCCTTAAGGTTATAATAGAGTGGGGGAGTTTGAGAGCAATGCAGCACGAAGGAAGAGGCCATAGATCCCGGACCTGAAGCTAAATTGCAGTAAGATCACCTGGGTGTATCTCAATAGTACCTGTAGGCAGGTGCTTATTCTGCGGATCTCTAAATTGCCCCATGAAGGAGAAATGGACATGCTCTATTTTACCGGCAGTTATGTGAAAGATTGCCCGTGGTGCTGCTGTGCTTTCTAGTCGCCCACAGTTAATTAAAAGCAAGAGACATTACAGAGGGTGGCATTTCTGCCCAAATAGACTATACCAACAGCAGTTAGGATTTGAGAATCATGGCAAAGGATTACCAGGAGAAGCTGTTATTGTATGTAACGATTGCAGTGGCTTCCATTTTATTAAGTTCTGTTTAAAAAACAAAGGCAGTAGGCAGTTGCTAAGAGAATCAGGATGGCGTGTGGTGTGCTTCCTAGATACATTAAAATCCGTGCTGCCTCAGCAGGGCTGGGATGGAGCTCCTGATTCCTGCCCACGGAGCATTCCTGCTGAATTACAGAACTGCAGCTCTTTATGGGGAGGCCTCCCAGACTGCGTTTACTCCTGCATAATTCAGGATATAAAGAGTGTTTATTGCCGCTAAACTGTGTAAGAAGGCACAGGACAGAGAAATAGCTTTACGCCTTCATTATGTTAATTTAGAACCCACCCATTTCCTTTGCTTATGTGTTTTTCTGTACATTTTTACTATTGATTGATTGATTGCTAGCCTAATTTTCCCTCCCGACTGCCTTCCCTCTTGATCCATTTGCATCTTCTTCCCAAATTGAGAAACCTTAAGCACAATATGACATTTTTATGTTTTTGAAAGAATAAAGAATGCAATTTCCTGCCAGAAAAAGCAAGGGGCGGGGGGGAGGAGAGAGAGGAGGATAAAGAGACAGTTTGTGAACAGTGTCTCTCCATCCCATCAAAGTCTGTTCAAAGTCATCTCTGGCACTGAGCAACTCTGCCAAACAATCTCCAGAGCTTGAACGCAATGCAGATTCCAATGTCATGAAATAGCAAGGTTTAATTGCCATGGAGGAACAATAAGGCTCAGACCTAGAATCATAGACCCAGCAACAAAACAGAGGAGAGCAGTAGGTATGCACATGTGCACCCCCCCCCCCACATACACATTCACATATGCCGTCCTCTCACCTAATACTGGTAGCTGTGAATGTGCGAAATAAGATGGTGGGCCAGTTAAGGACAGGCATGCTATCTCTGCCCCTCAGCTTGTGCTCAGCACGTGATGCCCCAGACATAAGGAAGCTTCATCAGGTAGCATTTGAGAGAATAGACTGTCTGCATTCCATTGCTAACTCAGTTACTCAGTAACTGCACCCTCAAGTAAGCTACTTAATCGCTGTTCCTTAGTTTCCATATTTATACAACTGACATATTATTAGCACCCACCTGAGAGGGGTGTTGGGAGGATTCAGTGATCAGTGCCTGGCATAGAGTACATGTGGAATAAGGTCAGCTATACAGCAGTCTCCATGACCATATACACGTATGAAATCAAGGATTCCATAAAACAGAGGTATTGCTGTATTTGCCTAGCCACAAATGGTAGCTTTAAGGATCAAATGAGTCAGTATATATGAAATTCTTTTTAAAGTGTAAAGTGATCATTTAACTTTAAATGTTTATTATTATGTGTACTCACAGCAATTTTGTAAATACAGATTCACTAAGTCACCAACGCTTCCCAGATACTTACTACGTTACCAGGTACAGATGCGTTTTCTGCTAAGTGGTGTGGGAAAGCTACTGAAAAGTATAATATGTATTTCCTACCTGAAGGAAATCATCTTGAGGAAATATGGCATACAGTTATAAAAAGTTGAATACAAGAGAAAGAGAAAAAGAAAAAAAATGTTCAAAGCAATGTATTTAGAGGGATGGAAAGTATGTGGTCCTTATCTGAGCCATCTCACCCATTAGGTTAGGTATTTCTAAGAAAGAGAGATAGATCAGTGTCAGCTGGGATGGCCCTGGAAGAAGTCCAAGACTGGATGGGTTTAAACAGATCCTCCAACACCTTGTAAAATACAGAGAGATGGAAGTGGTCAAGGTCATCCCAAGCAAGGAGAAATGAGGAGGACACAGAGACAGGGCTGTAAGGAACGTAGAGAGCAGTGCTTGGGAAGAAAGAAGGCAGAGTATGTGAGCTAACCTAACAGAGTGTAGAGAGAGAGTAAAGGGGAAGCAAGACCAGCAACCGAGCAACCTTAGTAACATCCCCTGGACTGTCTGCCTTGTTTTGAAAAGTGTGCAGCAGCCGCCCCTTATCTACATGGCCCATGCTCCAAGACCCTTGGCGGATGCCTGAAACCCTGAATAGTCACAAACCTTATATATATATTTTTCCCCATAACTGCATACCTACGATGAAGTTTCATTTACAAATTAGGCACAGGAAGAGATTAACAATAACTGATAATAAAATAGGAAAATTATAGCAATGTACTGTAATAACAGTTATGTGAATGTGGGCCATCTCTCAAAATGCAGTACTATACCCCACCTCCCCATTTGTGATGATATGAGATGATGCAATGCCTATGTGATGAGGTAAAATGAGTTACTCAGGTTGCCACACAATTTAAGACATAAACATTTTCCATTTCATATTTCTGGACCCTGGTTGACCAAGGGTAACTGAAACCATGGAAAGTAAAACAGAGACTGAGGGATGCTGTAACTCCCTCTTCCATGCTTTACCCGCTCTAGGAATACAGAACAGGAAGAAAAAGGAAAAAAACATGCAAATCAGGAACGTCAGATGGTTTCTATCCTTTTCTTCCCCAGTAAGCAACTAGTTTCCCAGAAAAGGATGTGCTAAAAGTCAGCACATTAAAAAATTTTACTTAAGCATCCATATTAACAATGATGGTATTTGGGCTGCAGATAATATCAGTTATTTATTTGAAAAGTGACTAACTTCATTTTCCATCTCCCTTATGATAGCAAATTTTTTTTTGCAGAAATGTTTTTAAAGACATAATTTACTGCCACTTAATTACTAGTATTTAAGCAATGTAACATTCTCTTTTCTTAAGAGTCCATTAGGTTTCTATTATAATATTATACATTCTGATCAAATGTGGCTTCCTGCAAAGGTCCTCATTGTCAGTCTCCTCAAGGCAAGGTTTATCCGGACTATTAGACAGGCTCTCTGCTTTGGCTGCACCAAATTAGATTAATTATTTATACCTGAGGTCCAATGCTTCAGAACTTCGGCACCTCACTTAACATTTCTCTAGTGAATTATTAAGAGTCTTATTTTTTAAATAAAATCCTCAACTCATAGCCTGTGTGATTGAGGTTAAATACAATAACCAGCGATTCTTGTATTAAACAGTTTGATGACATAAGACTCTCCCCTGGGTTTTATGCCAGTGAACGCATTAGAAACAAATGAGCCTTCATCAGGAACACCCTCGCAGGGAAGAGGGGCAAAGGACGCCAACCCTGGAGACTGTCTGGCACCCACCTGAGCAGAATTATTAAAGTAAGTCGTAAATAGTGAGCAGTTTCCACTGTTTATATATCAGGGATACATTAGAGAGATGAAAAGGGCCTTAGGAGCTCTCCGGTCTCCTTCTTCATGTTACAGAAAAACAGATTCACATCCCACAGACGGCCTTTAGCTCCGAGTGTCTTGATTTGTTCCAATGGCCACTTTTAGATATTGGCCACAGGCACGGTCATGGGCAGGGTCCTTTGTTGCCCACAACTAACTCTGTTCTAGCTTTTTTTATGCAGGAAAGGGCTTTATTAAAAAGTAGTGCCCCGAACCTCCAGGAAGGCCAAGGGGCCAGGCCCTGTCACCAAGCAGCCAGAAACAGTGTCCAACAACTCTGTAGAGAAGGGGACAGTCATTTGGCAACAGCCTCACAATGCAAGAAATGCCCCATGGCTCACAACCATGAGACTTGGGAGAGATGCCTGTTCTTCCCGCTGCCACCAAGAGCTGGCACCTCCACCATCGTCCTCTCCAGAGAAGGGTCCCCACACAAACATCGCCTCCCCCTGCTCACCTCTCCATCCCATCTTGTGCGGGAACACCTCGTTGTTGGGGCCTAACCACAAAGATGTTGAGAAAAGGGTTTTCTGGCTTTTATCTTAAGGGGGTAAGATTGACAAAGAAATGACCCACATGTTAGAAATCATGACCAATGCCCACCAAGTCTAACAAGATTAATAGAGCTTCTAAAAAAATCTTTGCTTTCCACAGGACCTCTAAAAGGAAAATGATCTCCTCCAACCTCTGCACCCCCCCCCCAATAATTTGGCTACTAACACTCATCTGACTCTGGCACGCTTTATAAAATAGAAAATACATTCTTTCATTCCACTTCTGGAACCTCCCCTCTTGTTAGGCAAGCATTTGGGTCTAGTGACCCGTCAATGACAGAACTCATGGTGGCAACAGAAAGAAGGGAAGCTTCTCCTCACCCACTCAGCATGGACTCAGTTTCCTGTGACCTTCCCCAGTTTTCTAATTCCATCTCTGTCTTGACTCCTTGATGAGATAAAAACAAAAATAGTGCCTAGCATGTACCCGCTCAAGGCTAGAATCTGTCAGTTTCTTAGCTCTGGGGCCTTAATTCTCAAAGACATGGAATTATTTTGAGAAGGCTGTTTACCTTGATGTGAGCAGAATTAGCCTCAGACACTAAGCCTTTACAGCAAGTTTTATTGTCCAAGGCAAATATAACCTGTTAAGATTTATAGGCTTTATTAACAGCAATAACCATTTTACAGCCAACATCAGTAAATCAGGGTTTATTGAGAAGTCTACGATTTTAATCTGTGGAAAACCATTAAAATGTCGGATTTTCATTGGACATAACTTCTAACTTTTATGAAAGATAGATTTTCCATTTAATTGGGGAGTATAAAATAGTGCAGTGTAGGATAATGAATTGTTTTGAAAAGAGCAAATTGGTTTTAGCTAAACAACAAGAGTCAAATGCTGAAGTTGCTATCTTCGGTTAGAACTGCCCCAAAGTTAAGGTTAAAAGCAACTGTACTGACCAATGTGTTCTAGTCCAACTAGCTATAGAAGGAGCTCACAGAGTTTAGAAAAACTTGAATTGCATCCATTCACATTTCAGGTATTGTGGAAAAAGTGCGTGAACTATTAATTCATCCAAACCAGTATCTAAATGAGTCTGGTGAGGACCTTCAAGTTCATGGATATTTTTTGGAAAGTGTTAATATTAACAATACCACCACCATTCATAAAACTCTTTAATGGGATAAATAAATAAGGTGAACAAATATTGACAGTCACCAGCTTCTGTCAGTAACTGTTTCTTTCATGTAGTAAATTATAAGACAGGGAAACAGGAAGCTTTTTGCTAAGTGTCTTTATCCTTTGATGACCTTGAAGAGCAAGAACAGAGGGCACAAGCAGGAGAGGCTGTGAGGAGAGATGGTTTTTGTAGTACCTACTTCTTCTTGAGGCTGAACACTTGTTAGATATTGCAAGAGCTTCAGTTTTAATCTGGTTCCTCAACCATGATAGGGTCCCTGTATCTTTGAGAATTGAAGGTTCACAAAACTTTAGAAGCGGAGGAAGAAGAACTGAAATCACAATAATCTCTACTACTTATTTACTATTAGAAACCGTGCTGAGCGTTTTATGTATTCTTGAAGTTGTTTTCCCTTTGACACCCAACAAACATACAAGAAAAGTATCATTTCCATTTTGGATGAGGAACCTGAGGTCCGGAGTGACTAGCAAATTGCTAGAAGTCATAGCATTTCTGTGTGCTAGTCAGGGTTTGACCCTGGGTCTGTTTGGCTCCAAAGTTCATACTTTCCCTGCATTGTGCCATAGTAGCAATCCTCAGTTCTGTTTCTACCATTTCCCTACCCCACCAATGTATAACCAGGGAAGAGAACCCTGCGGCAGACACTAGTAGACATTTATCAGAATATAAACGAGGCCCTCCAACACAACGAGGTATGTCAAAGCCATGGCCAATATACCTGGCATTACAATGTCCCAACAGGGTAGGAACATTATAATGCGGTAGAGATCACCCTCAGCCTTCTTACCTTCCCTTTTATATGCCCCCTTTCTTCTCCCTGGTGACCTCCTCTCCATAAGTTCAGACAGCCTATCCACTCCCATCTCCTAGGATAGCAGCAAGCCCAGGCTCCTGGCCCTTCAGACCACAGGGTCCTGCTGCCGGCTCCCTGAGCCCCTCCCCTCCCAAAGCCTCTACTCCCAGTACTCTGCTCCGAGTTCTACCATGATGTTATCTATTTCCAATAAGCAGAATTTACAGCAGGTTGAAGATGAGCACATTAGTGAGAAGAGACGTTAATGCTAAAATCTCTATTCCTAAGGGTGTACTGGCAGACATTATAGCAAACATACAAGCTATCACTGGCCTAGGGGCTCCCAAGCTTCCAAAAGCCTTGGAGAAACTAACTAAACCCAGAGTCTCATTAAAAACAAAGAAAAACTATTAAAGAAAGAGGCAATTTGAGCTTTAAGGTTAGACTGGCTTCCTAGTGATCCGAGAGCTTGGACAAATCCCTGTAAGATAGACGTGAACACAACAACGGCTTTCTAGAATCTCCGCAAATTACACAAAATAACATACAGAAATCACTGAACACAGCACCTGGCACAGGGGCATTCCATAAGTGGTAGCTCTATTCTTATATCAACCGCCTTCTCTGCTCAGGTAGATGAGTTAGTTTCCAAGCCCTGTCTTAAAGCAAGAAGACAATCGTACAAGTCTTGGGAAAACAAGACTTTTCATAAGACTTGGACTTGTCCCTGACGTTCCTTTCAATGTGTCAGGCAGGAGACCTCCTAGGCCACTGCAGGAAAAAAAAAATGACTGCCCTGTGAGCCACCGTCCTTTCCAGGGATGACCCTACGGGCCACCCCAGGAGGTAGGCAGAAAGGGAACCAGGTGGCGCAGTGGGCAGGGTGAAATAGCTTGCCCAGCGAAGATGACAGATAACACTTCACAGCAACAATTACATAACTGATTGATTTCTGAGCGCAGTTTCCAATGACCGTCACCCTGAAGAGTCATTACCTGTAGGGTCCTCGCATGACTGTGAAGAGAGTGAGCACAAACACAGACGTTTTGAGAGCTGAGGACCACATGACAGGTACTGACAGGTATCTCCACCTGGGAGATGCCGACTGGAAGGTTAAGTTTTCCCTTCCCTTGCCTATCCTTTCCATTCTCTCAGCGCTCTGCTCTCCTTCTGCCTTCCCTTCCACAACACTGCAGATGGTGGTGTTAACTACAGTGCAGGCTATTGCTGAAACTGAAGGAGCTGTAAATACTGGTGCACAGATATAGGTAATGCCAACTCATAAATAATTGAAATTCCAAAATAACTCAAGTGTTTAGAACTGGGATGCTTGCCTGCATTAAGACGATGCTATAAATGCTTGTTAGGGCTCTACAATAGCTCATTCCATAGTGTAGTTGAAGCACTTCATATCCATCTACAATATAAAGTATAGGAACAAAGCCTTTTCCCTGTCTTGGCTCAGAATTTGTATTTTTAAACCAACCTCCAGCCCCAGTTTCTTATCAGAATGGCCCTCCTTAATATTAGTCCACCTGACTCTGCAATGTAATCCTAAAACTTAGGCAGGATTAAAATGAAAAAAGGTATATGCTGTGAAATGGAGAATAAGAAGTGCATTAAGGTGAACACAGTCCCCCCTCCAATTTTACATCCACGTGAACCTGTGCATGTGACCTTATTTGGAAATAAGGCCTTTGCAGATGGACTGTGACCCAGAATATTAACAGGAAGCTATACCATACTGGATTTGGGTGGGTCCAAATCCAATGACTCGTGTCCTTATAAGAAGAGAGAAAATCAGACACAGAGAGAAGAAAACCACATGGAGACAGAGGTGGAGACTGGGACAATGTGTCTACAAGCCAAGGGGCACCAGGAACTGCCCCAAACCACCAAAAACTAAGAGAGCAGAGTCAAAAAGCATTGTTTTCGAGAGCCCGCAGAAGAACTAATGCTACCTCCATCCTGATTTGACTTCTAGCGTCCAAAACTGTGAGAGAATACATTTTTTATTGTTTTAAGCTATCTAGTTTGTGGTAATTTGTAACAGCAGCCCTAGGGAGCTAATAAAGAAAGTGAAGCTCGCAGTTTGGAAATCTGACAGGAGCGAAAGGAGAACAAAATATCCTTTCTTTTGGATATGTCTGTATTGTGTTCTCTCTACCCTGTTCACCAACTCTCCCAGATATTTTTGCAGCGACACTTGCTTGTGTGACTACTGGAAGATTTTCACATCCTGTTCTGTTCTTGTGGTTACAGCTGAAAAGAACCATTAGAAGCTAATGAAGATGGAAAAATGAGTTGAATGAACAGGCTGAACTCATTTGCCTTCAAGAACAGAGTCAAGAAATGTGGAGGGATGTGCAAAGAGCTGTTTCCAAGTTTAACCCAAGTTCAGCCTTTCCCAAGTAACTGAACAGAGAGAATACTGCTGACTTCCTGGAGGGTAGCCCACACCCCCTGGAATCCCCGCTACCAACCACTGCCCTGAAGAGCCTTGAAGTCCTGTAATTCACAAATGCTCCACAGTCTCTAGAAAGCTGCTCATGGTGTAGATGGGTGTTTGGATGGGTATGTGTGTAGGGAAGTAGGTGTGTGTGTGTACATGTGTATAGGGATGGGTGTGGGCATGGATGTGTGTGTGTGCCATGGTGTGGGTATGGGTATGTGTATATAGGGTGGGCTGTGTGTGTGCCGGGGTGTGGGTATGGGTGTGTTTATGCCTGCATGCACACTCATGGATGCATTTACACACCAAGGCATATTGTCCCTTTTGGCTATTATCTTACCAGACTATACATCCTTTAGAGTTCTTTCCTTTGTTCTCTTTTCCTTACTTATTTTTTATTTATGTCTTCAAAGAGCAGGTAGAGAATGTTTTACTCACTTGCTAGTATCAGAATGGGCAAAACCCAACAAAATAAATGTCTAATGGATTTCACAGTTTTGTCTGGGGCAGGCTCTGGTATAACCTTAAATGTTCATTGATACAGACAACTAGTTTTCATTCATACTCAACAAAATATTTATTGAGCACCTGGATGTGAGAAGCAGTGTTTTATTTTCTGCAGATACAGCGAGAGAGAAAAATAAACAAAAATGTCTCTTGTGAAGCTTAAATCCTAGTGGTATAGACAGAAAATAAGCAAAGTAAAGACAGTGTGTTTTTGATAAGAGCTAAGGAGAAAACATAAAGCCGAGAAGAGAGCTTGAACATATACGTAGGGTCATGGGTTAGCGACCCATTCAATAAAAATGTCCAGAGCAGGCCTCACAGGGCAGGTGATATCTGAGCAATGCAACAGCTGGGGAAGAACGTTGCAGCAGAGGGGCCATCATGTGCAAAGGGCCTGAGGTACATGCATGGCTGGTGCACCTGAGGCGGAGTGAGGGGGCCAGTGTGCCTTAGGGAGGTCAGATGCAGAGTAGTAGAGGATGAGGTCAGAGGTAACAGCAGGCCAGATTATGTTGGGCCACATAAGGTACCGAAAGAACAGAGACTATTACCTTGAGTGCATCGAGGAAGTTTTTAAAGATTTTGGACACAGTTAGCCCTTAAATGGCTGCTAGACCTTTTGTAGGTCATTGATCCAAGCATCAGTTTTCTTGCTTTTAAAATGCAAAGGCTGTGCCAGGTAAATATCAAAGTTCTCTTCCAGCTGTAAAAATTGATTACTAGACATCTGAGAACATTAGGTTCCCACAGACAGATTTCTAATAAAAACATGACCTTCCTCCCCATTTCACGGCTCTCATGTGCTGCCAGAGTTGATGGCGGTGACCCAGTGCAGACTTCGAAGGCCACCTGTCTATAGGCTCAGCCGGTGTGACACGGTCGAGACGTTTTGATGCATGAAGCATTTGTAAGTGGGGATTTTGAGAGATGGGTAGTGAATGTAGCGCACTGCTGATGTCCAAATGAGACTCCCAGGAGTGCTCGGGGCGTCCTCAATGAGGCTGACATGCCCACCTATGCACCGAACACCCTCCTGCCTGCCGCCCTGCTCAGGAAACTGGGGCATGCTCTGGAAAGAACAGGGTGGCAGCCAAAAAAAAAGAAAGAAAGAAAGAAAAAAAGAAAAAGAAAATCAAATAGCTTCATTTCACATCAAATCAGAAGCTAAAAAATAAGCATTTTCCTTTCTAATCATTTCATATCATGCATGGAATGTTCACCTTAATTTTCAAGTCCATTTACTGCATTTCTCTGAATCATCTGAACTTTGGACGCTGTCCACCCAGCATGCTTTCCACCTCAGTATGCCGGTGTGTGTGTCTTTTCGTTCCCTTTATTTTTCTGCTCATTTATCTGTTCAACTATGAAATCCCACAGCAGCTTTAGTTAAAATGTGAAGCAGACTCTCCTGTTGTATTGTTTATTTGGTTTTCTAAAACACCTCTTCCTCTCAGTGAATAATCCACAGCTCTAAGGACAGTTTCCTAGCTTCCCAGAGTGAAGCCCTAAGTCTGTAATGCTCAGCTCGGGCCTATGTTTCTGAACTTCCCATTCTACTAAGCATCCCCTGTTCTTCTGCGTGAACCAAACTGTCTTAATAACGTATTCCTAGCTCATCAGAACATCTTTCAATAGTGACCGGAAGGTTTAGGAAGCCTTCCCTATTACCCTAGCATCCTATTACTGATAGTTCTATTCTAGCAATATGACAGAAGTGCTAGAAAACATGCAAAAAATAAAAAAATAAAATAAAAAAAAGCAGTGACTCAGCATTCTGTTGCCTCACCTTCGACAAAAGAATAACAGATCGCAGACCAGTGGCCCCATCACCTTTTACGTCACGTCGGCACAGTGCCTAACACGTAACAAACACTCGCTGAATGTTCCATGAGCAAATGAAGAACGAGCCCGTGCAAGCACCACTGAAACTCGGTGGCACCAGGGCCTCCCTCCTTCCCTGGGCACTAACGCACAGGACCTTGCCTGTGAAGGCGCAGACTGATCCATAAGCCACGTGTATGTCAGAGTGTCCAAAGTCACTGACTGAAGACACAGAGGGTGCCCCCTACATGATCTGAGGTCACCAAAGCCAAGAACACACACCAGATCCTACCCAGACTGCCTAGCAAGAGCTTAGTGTCAACAAACAGTAGACAAAAGGCAATTTCCTCTTCCAACTTATTTTCTTCATAATTCTTTCACCATCTTTCTCATTTGGGTCCAGACAGCAAGAACGCCAGCCACAGGCTCTTCCACTTCAACCACATGGGACTCTGCCCTCCCTCCTGGGAACAGGCTTGGCCCCAGGTGTCTGCCTCACCTCAGCAGCAGGGACTCCCTCCGGCGGCCGGCAGTGCAGCACAATCATGCCTTCAATGGGAACTTCCCTTCCCTGTGGATCCTGCTCAAAGTTCTTCCGTAAATCTGCAAAGAAGTGTGAGAGATAGGACACTTAGCTCTGGGACCAGAATTTTTCACATTTGTTCCAAATACAATAAAATAGTGAGCTTACTGTCATGGCCTAAATACACACCAAAAAGTCACTTGTTTCAGGATTTCTAGAGTGAAAGAATCAATTTCCCAAATATGCACAAGTGCATTTGAAATAAACCTTAACAAAACTGTTCCTAATGCTCTATATTGATGAGAAGGATAAAAGATTTACTGGGGAGCAGAAAAAACAAAACTCATCATTTCATGAGTCTTTGCCAGTATTATCTGCTTAGCAACAGATGAAACCCTTGGCCTAACAAATTGCCATCCACAGCTATTATGCAGTTGAGGTGCATGTGATTTTTTTTATTAAGTAAATAATACATTATTAATCTGTAACCTCTGCCATTCCCTTAACCTTCTAGCAGATTCTAGAAGATGATAATAGACAGAGATCACCTATTGGTCTTTCATTTGTAACCAGGGAAAAGGGGTTCACATTGAACCACGACAAAATATGTAATCTATCCAATCAAACACATAATTAAACAATACAATGCCCTCCAAACACAAATGCTGGGTATCTGTGTAGTGCCCTCCATGGAAGGCTTGAGGCACTTTGCAAACAAGCTGCACTATTAACCTTTTACACATGGAAGGGAGCTGCTTGGAGAGGTTAATTGGCTTGCCCATGGTCACGATGCCTGCCGGTGATGGGGAAAAAAATTCACCAAGCTTCTGGACACCTAGTCTGTCTGCTAACCAGCAACGCTTTCTTAGGAAAAAGGACGCATGGGCAGTTCATAAAGGGCTTCATTTGCATGGCTGTCCAATTGAGCCTAGGCTTCATTAACAACAGAGCAGTTGACCTTTGCTTCCTTTGAGGTGTGATAACAACACTTGTATAATTTTACAGCACCAGCTAAATCCTTGCAGTCTTTTGGAAGCCTGGGAGAGCAGAGCAGAGAGAGTTTTACCAGTCCTCCCTCCTCAATGCAAAGGATCCCCCCTCCCTCCCTGACCAGGTCTTTTTCTTCAATTGAGTATCTCAAATTACAGGCTGTAGATTTATTGATTTAATTTTCTTCAGTGCTTACAATAACATGAAATATGTTCCCTGTAAAGAGCAGAGCTCCAGAATCAGTTACATCTTTATAAATTTTATAAATACATTAAGCTCGCTTTTAGCAAGTCAAAAACACTCGATGAATAACAAGCACAGCCATCCATGTGTGCGCTTTCTTTTGAATTTTACTCTTAATGTTTTCCCTCCCAGAGGCAACCAATGTCTTTTGTCAGTGGTGTTATATATTTCAGAGATCTTCATGAGTACATATGAGATGGAAGATCCTAAAAAGGCTTGCACTGCAGGCAGATGGCAGGATTTATCTTCTCATTTCTGTCTTCCCCCAAACTGTAAAGCCGGCTTCCTTCTGCTAGAGATCTGCACCTTGTCCCAGCCCTGATGATTCAGAATTCCTGACTCCAAGTGTGATGAAGATCACGTGACTGATGGCAAACTGTGAATGAAGGGACTGTGAGGAAACCCCAGAATAAAAAAATAAATCTCACCACAAATTCTCCTTTGCTCTGCAAAAACAAGAGATCTTTGAGTCAAAAATCCCTTTTCCACACAGCTCATGTATCAGTCAGGACTATATCAAAATTAGTCTGTCATACAGGGAGAGTGACTAACAGGAGACCCCACTTTACTAGTGTGCGAAGGATTGTGCTTTTGTGGCAAATTTTGTTCAGTGTGTTTGCCGTCCCCTCCCCCTTCCCCGTTTTGTTTTTTAAAGGCTCACTCAGTGGTGCTACATGAAGGCTGCACGCTGACAATGCAAACAATCTGTATTCAACCAGAAGAAGCACAGAAGAAGCACCATTTGATAAATAGATAATATGCATATAAAAAAGGAAAGCCCTATGTTGACACTGGGATTTAGGAAAATGTATATTATCATCTATAAAGAAGAAACCGGGAAGTTTCCAGTAGATCTCACGCAGCCAGGATCAGTTTGAAGAAAGGACCCACCTACCCTCTTGCTCTTCCCAGTTGACATCTGAGATCACTGGAGACTTTCAGCAAGAAGCACATTGCCACTCCCAATACGGAGATACAAAGATTGAAGGGCATGGAGGAGGGGGTTGGGGAACTACTGGGGTGTCACATGTCTGGATCCAACTCCTAACAGGCAGCCATTCACGTGCTAGCTGTCACACCAAGTGAGAAACCCACATATCACCAAGACCAGTGTCCCTGCACCTAGTACTGGTGGCAGGATGTCAATGTTTCAGGCTCCCATGGCAAACACACTAGACAAAATTTAGCTAGCTACTGAGCATAATAAAAATTATGGAAATAAACTCTTAGGCTTGGATGTAAATGCTTCCAATGGTACCTCAGATTCCCACCAGAGGTCACCCAACCTAATCAGTTTGTGAAGTGGGAGACTAAATACTTCTATCACCTATGTTAGTCCTAAGGCTTGAAAGACTCACATAGGAACCTAGGCAACTTCTAAGAGTAGGGAAAACATCCCCAGCCACATAAAAAGAATTATCATACAAACGAAGGAGACAAACCATAGAACTGAAATTACATGGCTTCTTCTTAAGAAGCAAGAAGCATTTTTAAATAACATGTAATTTAAGTTCTTTAAAGTCAAAAGGAAATAGCAACTGAGAATCTAGAGTAGGGAGTTATAAATAGGATAACATCTGAGATCAAGGAAACTGCCACTAAGCAGGAAAAAAACCCTGCTGAATTACTAATATATCTATCAGGGAGAGTAACCAGCATACTGAATATTGCAGAAAACTGATGAAACAGAAGACAGGTGGACCAGTCAGGATCCAGGCAGTAAAACAAAGCACAGCAGTTGTTTAACAGAAAATATTAATGTAAAGAACTGAAGAAATATAAAAGGCAAAAGGGAAACTGCTAGAGGCAGGTTCCCCCCTAGAAGGGGGGATGGAGGAACAAAGAGGAGAACTTGGGGTTGTAGCACGTGGAAGCTCAGACAGAAATCAAATGTCCAAGGAGAGGCTAGTGTTGGTGCTGGTGCCTCAGCACTTAAGGAGTCAAGCCCCAAACCTCTGAAGGAGGACTGCCCACCAGCCTGGTGCTGGCATCTCTAGGGAGCCTGAGAAAGCATATAGTTCTGGAAACAAATAAAAAAATAAGCTGGAAATAAGAAGCAGCTACCATTTCCAAAATGAAGAAACTCTGCTGGAAGGGTAAGTCAGGGACAAAAAATGAACAGGAAGAAGTATCCTTCCCTCTCCCCCTGGCCAGTCTCCTCTGGACCCCTGATGGGTGGAACCCTACAGGAAGCCAGGTTCCCCATCCCAAGCTTCACAAACTACGGAACAGTGGTTGGACAGATGGGAGACAAATAATAAATCCCAGCTTAAGAAATGTCCTCTCCTAGAGGTCCTACAATTGCTTACTCCAGATCTACTTTCCTCACTAGATTTAAGTTCCATGAAGGTGGGCTTCATGTCTGAGATGTTCCCTCATTTATTCCCAGCTCCTAGTGAACATCAGATACAAGGCAGGCCCTTAATAAAATATATGTTGAATGAGTGAGTTAAGAGAAAAATAATAAAATAATGAATTAGCAGGAAAAAAAGATGAAATAAATAACAAAAGATAAAGCTGAGATAGAAAAATATAATATTAGAGGACTTCCGGCTAAGATGGAGGCGTAGGTGGACACACTGTGCCTACTCTCACAACCAAAACTAAAGACAACAAAAATTTAGAAATAAGAAAACAACCAAAACTGATAGAAAATTGAACTGTACAGAAGTCCAACAACCATTCATCCAGACCGGTAAGAGGGGCGGAGTCATGGCAGGAAAAAGTGGAGGTTCGGACAGAGGCACACAGGCAGCAGCAGCTGGCAGATCCCATATGCATAGGTGGCAGCTAGTGGACCCCAGGCATGGGGTGGCAACAGTGTAGACCCAGTGAGGCTGTGCAAGGTGGCTGGCTGACCAGGTAGTCCCACATTCACCCACAGATAATCCAGGCAAAGGAGAAGTGGTGGAAAGGACTGAAATCCCAGTGGGAGCAGAGCAAGCTCCATTGTTCCCTCTCAGCCCCCAACCCCACATACAGTGTTGCTACCCAGCAACTGGGCTGCCCCACCCTGGGGAACACCTAAGGTTCCACCCCTCAGCCACCACCAGACCCAAAACAAACAAACAAACAAAAAACAACAACAAAAAATGGCTCAAACAGGAGAACAGATCAAAGCCCCAGAGCCAATTCATCTAAGCAACCAAGAGGTAGCCAACCTATCAGATGCACAGTTCAAAGCACTGGTTATCAGGATGCTCACAGAATTGGTTGATTTTGCTCACAAATTAGATGAAAAAATGAAGGCTACAATAAGTGAAATGAAGGAAAACACACAGGGAACCAAGAGATGGGAGGAAAACTGGAACTCAAATCAATGGAGTGGACCAGAAGGAAGAAAGAAACAACCAAATAGAAAAGAATGAAGAAACAAGAATTCAGAAAAATGAGGAGAGGCTTAGGAACCTTCAGGACATCTTTAAATGTCCCAACATCCGAATTATAGCAGTACCAGAAGGGGAAGGGGAAGAGGAAGAGCAACAAGTGGAAAACTAATTGGAAAAAATAATAAAGGAGAACTATCTGGCAAAGAAAATAGACTTCCAGGAGGTCCAGGAAGCTCAGAGAGTCCCAAAGAAGGTGGACCCAAGGAGGAACACACCAAGGCACATCATAATTACATTAGCCAAGATTAAAATGGAGAGAATTCTAGAAGCAGCAAGGGATAAGGGGACAGTCACCTACAAAGGAGTTCTCATCAGACTGTCAGCTAATTTCTCAAAAGAGACCTTCCAGGCAAGAAGGGGCTGGAAAGAAGTATTTGAAGTCTTGAAAGGCAAGGACCTACATCCAAGATTGCTCTATCCAGCAAAGCTTTCATTTAGAATGGAAGGGAAGATAAAGTGCTTCTCAGATAAGGTCAAGTTCAAGGAGTTCATCATCACCAAGCCCTTATTATATGAAATGTTAAAGGGACTTACCTAAGAAAAAGAAGATAAAAATATGACAGTAAAAAGACAGCAAACTCACAGATATTAACAACCACACCTAAAACAAAAGCAAACTAAGCAAACATTTAGAACAGGAGCAGAAACACAGAAATGGAGATCACATGGAGGGTTAGCAACAGGGGAGTGGTAGGAGGAGGGAGGGGGGAAAAGGTACAGAGAATAAGTAGCATAGATGGTAGGTAGAAAATAGATGGGGGGAGGGCAAGAATAGTGTGGGAAATGTAGAAGCTAAAGAACTTATGACACATGGACATGAACTAAAGGGAGGAATGCGGGTGGGAGGGGGTGTGCAGGGTGGAGGGAAATGAAGGGGAGAAAATGGGACAACTGTAATAGCATAATCAATAAAATATATTAAAAAAGAAAAATATTAAATATAGTAGACATTTTAGGAGACAAGCTGAAAGGTATCATCAATTTAATAATAATTATTATTCTCTGAGCTGAAAAACAGTCATTGAATACATGGCAAAATAGTTTTGAAAAGAAAAAGATACTAGGTATATCATAGTTGAAATTTTGAATTTTAACATAATCAAGGAAAATTAAAACTAATAATTTTACAGGTTTCTTTGTGGTAAATAAACAAATAGAAATAAACAATTTCATGGACAGGAAGAATTGATACTGTTAAAATTTTCATACTATTTAAAGCCATCTTTAGATTCAATGCAATCTCTATTAAAATTCCAATTTTTCATGGAAACACAAAGAAGTCTTAAAATTCACATGGAACCACAGAAGACACTGAAAAGCAAACCAATCTTCAGAAAAAAAAAAAAAAAAACCCCAGAGGCTTCCTGGTTTCAAACTCTAATACAAAACTTTAGTAATAAAACAGTATAGTACAGGCATAAAAAACAGATATATTGACCAATGAAACAGTTAAGAATCCAGAAATACACCATCAAATATATAGTCAAGTAATATTTGATAAGGAACCCAGTGTATTAAATAATAAGTCTCTTCAATAAATGTTGAAAAAACTGATATTCATATGCAAACGAATGAAATTGGACCCCTAGCTTACACCATTCATAAAAAATAATTCAAAATGAATTAAAGATTTTAATGTAAGACTTAAAACATAAAACTCCTAGAAGAAAACATAGGAACAGTTTTTTTTTGGATATGACATCAAAAGCACAAGGAACAAAAGCAAAACTAAAATAGCGTGACTATATCAAAATAAAAAGTTTCTGCGCAGCAAAAGACCAACCAAGTGAAAAAGGCAACATACAGCATGAGAGAAAGTATTTCTAAATCATGTATCTGATAAAGAGTTAACATCCAAAATATATAAGAAAGTCATTCAACTCAATAAGAAAAATACAAACAGTCTCATTTTTAAAAAGGGCAAAGCACCTGATCAGACATTTTTTTTTTTCCTCCAAGGAGGACATACAAATGGCCAACAGGTACAGGAAAATGTGCTTAACATCAGTAATCATCAAAGAAATGCAAATTGAAGCCACAATTAGATATCACTTCACTCCTATTAGAATAACTATTATCCAAGAAACAAGAAATTAGTGCTGGTGAAGATACAGAGGACAAAGAATTCTTACAGCCCTGGCTGGTGTAGCTCAGTGGACTGATTGCCAGCCTGCAAATCAAAGGGTCACAGTTGGATTCCCAGTCAGGGCGTCAGGGCACATGCCTGGGTTGTAGGCCAGTTCCCAGAAGGGGGCATGCAAGAGGCAACCACACATTGATGTTTCTCTCTCTCTCTCCCTCCCTTCCCGCTCTCTAAAAATGAATAAATAAAATCTAAACAAAACAAAACAAAAGAATTCTTACACACTCTTGGTGGGGACATAAACTGGTGTAGCCATATGAAAAACAGTACTTAAAAACAGTCCTTAAAAATTTAAAATAGAACTACCATATGATCCAGCAATCCCATTTCTAGATATGTATCTGAAGGAAATGAAATCACTATCTCAAAGAAATATCTGCACCTCTGTGCTGCAGCATTATTCACATTAAGACATGGAAACAACTTAAGTGTCCACAGATGGATGAAAATGTCACACACACACACACACACACACACACACACACACACACGTGATTTAGCACCTTTTACCACAACACAGATGGACCCTGAAGGCACTGTGGTAGGCAAAGTAAGTCAGAGAGAGAAAGGTAAATACTGAATGATCTCACATATGTGTGGACTCTAAATAAGTTGCATTACTACAAGCAAGGAGTAAATTGGTGACTGCCTGCTGGGGGGACTGGAGGGGAGAGAGAGATGGGAGATGTTGATCAACAAGTAAAACTTCCAGTTACAAGATGAGTAAGTTTGGAGCCCTAAGGTACAGCGTGGTGACTGCAGGAACAACACTGTATTAAATATGTGAAAGGTACTAAGAGAGCAGGTGTTCAATGTTCTCACTACAAAAAGTAACTATGATATAATGAAAAAGTTAATTAGCATTATTGTGGTAATCACAATATGAACATATGTAATTATCATTTTATACCACCTTAAACTTACACAATGTTATTTGGTAAATATACCTCAATATTTTCTCACAAAAAATAACTGACAATAAAAAACAATCAGGGTATGATGAGCTTTTTTCTGTATTAGTGTGTACCAGAGTATAATTAATCAAATCTATTTTTTAAGAGTTTATTTATTTTTAGAAGGAGGGGAAGGGAGGGAGAAAGAGAGGGAGAGAAACATTAATGTGAGAAAAACATCGACCAGTTGCCTCTCGTATGTGCCCTGATTGGGGACCAAACTGGCAACCCAGGCATGTGTCCTGGCTGGGAATCAAACCAGCGACCTTTTGCCTCTTTGCATGACATCCAACCAACTGAGCCACAAACTCAGGGCTGTTTTGTTTTTTAGGAAAATACATGGGCACTACTTTTCTAGTCCCAGACAAGTTACTATTCATGAGCAAACTGACAATAGTCTAAACACGGCCAAGCCAAGAAATTTTAATAATCCTCACGTTTCCTGAAAACATCTTCTAAAATAAAATACATAATGAAAAGGCACTGAAAATAATAAACTAAGTAATTGGAAGTTGTAGTTTTAAAAAAATCTGGCAGTAGGCGATGAAAACCACTTAAGTATTCTTTTTATAATATATACAAATATTTATGTAATGACCCAAAAAGTCTGGAAAGAGAAATGCATAACATTATGAATATGCATAATAAATAACAAATAATAAACATTTTTTAAAAGATTTGATTTACTTATTTTTAAAGAAGGGAAGGAGAAAGAGGAGAAACATCAGTGTCTGGTTGCCCCTCTTGTGCCCCCTACTAGGGACTGGGACCGCAACCCAGGCATGTGTCCTAGGCTGGGAACCGAACCCACAACCCTTTGAGCCATACCAACCAGGGCCAGACAATAAACACTTAAACTGCTAGCTCATGTGTTCTAGAAATGCCCTAGGCAGCACTGCAAACCACTGAAGAAGGTGGGGCTGGAGCCCTGAGTATCTGGTTGAATTCTGGGGCTGGGACTTACTAACACCTCAATAAGTATCTTCATCTCTCTTTGCTCCAGTTTCATCATCTATAAAATGAGAATAATAATTCCTACTATAGTGTTTGTGAGAATAAAATGCTAATATAGTCAAAATCCTTTTAAGAGCACTGGAAGCATAATTCACTTAATAAAGGTCACTTACCATACCAAATTCTGTTAAAAGCCATGATGAGGAAAAGTGGGTGGTTTCCCATAAATGAGATATACAAATTAGTTATAAATTGAGCATTTTAAAAAAGAATCAAGAATAGTAAGCTTGTATATGATAAAAGTGATATAAGTTAAGTGGGAAAAGGTATTATTAGCATGCCCTTTTGGAGAAAAAGATAAAGTTAGATTTATGTCTTATTTTATAACCAAAATAAATCTCACCATAATCAAAATACTTTCTATAGAGAACCACAGCAATATGAAAATATTTATGGGCTCTCAGTTTGGGGAAGGCCTTTCTAAAGCTAAAATTGAAGAAAGAACAAACACTAAAGCTACTGACTGGTTGATACTGCCAAAATAAAAAATCAGTTTTTTCTAAAACATTATAAGCAAAATTGTAGGCAGAGTCTTCTTAGCCTTAATAGAGAAAGGGCACTTATGAGGCAAAGTGAGAAGGATAAATATCCTAAAATAAAATGGCAAAGGCACAGGGAAACAGAATTTACAAAAGAAGAAACACAAATGGCTAACAAAGATATTTAAAAGAACCAATATCAATATTTATTAAAGAAATGTCAACTTAAAAAGCATCAATATGTCCCTTTACTCATCCAGACAGGCTTTGTGTTTCTTTGTTTTAAATAATTTCTAGCATTAGAAAGAGTATGGGGAACTAGATAGTCTCACACATTGCTAGAAATAGTAAACATGAGCAAATAGAAAGTTGAAGTACGTGTCAAAATCACTTTATGTGTTCACTTATATGTTCATTATCTAATGAATGAACAGCCAATATATGGTCTATCCAGACAATGGAATATTATTTGGCAATAAAAGAAAATGAAGTGCAAATACATGCTACAACATGGATAAATCTTGAAAACAGGCTAAATGATAGAAGCCAAACTCAAGAGACCAGATATTGGATGATTTCATTTAAGTAAAATGTGCAGAGCAGGCAAATCCATCTAGCCAGAAAGTAGATTAGTGACCATCCAGGGCCCTGGGTGGGGGGTGGGGGAGAGAGGAGGTAGGAGGCATTACTGTCTTTGGAAACAGTTTCATTTTTTGTGTGTAATGCAAGTATTCCAGAACTGATGCTGGCAATGGTTGCACTACTCTGAGAATACACTAAACACTTCAATTGTACACTTGAATTAGGTGAATTAATTATAAGTATTATGGTTATATCTCAATAGGGCTGCTACTAAAAAGAGTTCATTTCTATGATTCAGTAATTCACACTTCTACAATTTTTAAAGAAATTAGATAGCTACATGAAAAAGAATGTAGCATAGTGATATGGAGTAAACCATCATTCATGATGCTCGACAATTGCTAACAACCTAAGTATTTAATAATACAGCAATGGTTAATGCCTTCTGGTGCTTTCATATGATGGAACACAATGCAGACAGTAAAAAGATATGAACTGCTGTTGTACGCGACCATGTCCAAGATGAATCTGCAGAGAATGATGCAGAGTAAAAAAAGCCAACGCCTAAAACATACATTCTATATGATTCAATGTTTATATAACATTATTTAAATGACAACAATATAGAAATGAAGAACAGACACATGGTTACTGACGGTTTTGAAGGGGTGAAGGCAAAAGGGAGTGGATGTGCCCACAAATGGACAACATGAAGGATTCTTTGAAATGCTGTGAACGCCCTATATTTTGACTGTGTCCACCCACGTCAGTCCCTCAGCTGTGATATTTTATTTCTCCAGTCTTACACTGCATTACCATTAAGAGGAACTGGCTTCGGGTACCTAGGATTTCTTTTTAATATTTCTTACAACTAACTGTGTCTACAATTATGTCAAAATTGAAAATGTAATTAAAAATATTTAAAATTTTGCAAGTATATGTTCAAATAAATTGCTAAATGAGATAGAAGAGTTTTTAGTGAAAGACCTCTATCTCTAATATATTTTAGTAAGAATTGCCTTCTTCCAAATGGAGCAATTATATTTTTATAGAATGTATCTACTTCCAAATAAAAGTAGATACATCAGCATTAAAAACTTGTTTCCGCAGGTATCCATCCTCTTAATTTACCTTCAGGTTTTCTGTAAATATGCAACAGCCGCCCTCACTCTCTCACGCTGCCAGGCAGTGGGGGTGCATTACTGAACTTGACATAGGCCATTCCAGCCCTCCCACAGCATATGTTTCAGCAGGGAGGAGAGACATTAAACAAGTAATTACGAGGTATGTAGATGAGAGAGGAGATAGAGAAGTAGACAGTTCTGTAAAAATGTATCGCAGTGGGACCCATCTTAATCTAGTGAGTGATAACTGGAAAGTTTCTCAGAGAAAGTTACAAGGAAGCCGAGGCAGAGCAGCTCACAGGCCTACATGATGTACACCACACCTCATTTACTGTTTCAATCAGACTTTTAATGGCTTAATTTTTTTTAAACATCTATATGCTCGCTTGTTCCTTTCTTGCAAGTCTCTGCAAAATGCTTGCCTCGCTACCTCTCTTTCTGTAAGTTATCACACCACATAAGCACACTCTTTTATCAGACTTGGTCTTCTATTCATAACCACTGAGAGGGTGGAATATAAATAGATTTCCACCTTCTGATCTCACTTATAGTCACACTCGCATGGTCTATGCGAGGAAGAAAAATAATAACTGTCACATTGTTTGGTATTAGGGAGCTGAGCCAAGCTGCACACATACACATCAAAATTGATGATTTAAAGATTTTAAAATAGCACCTGGTGTGGGACTACTATGTATGAGATAGGAAAAGCCCTAAAGAGAAATCACTCAACATTTCAAAGATCTATGACTGGGTGATTATGGGTGTACTAATTATCATCTTCATTTCTTTCTATAGTTTCCAAAATTTCTGGGATGAACATGAATTACTTTTATAACCTGGAAAAAAAAAAAAAACAATGTTCAAAAAACTTCTCTTTCCTATTAGTTGCCAAGATCCTATTTCTCTTAACTAGACCAAACAGACTCAGAAGCCAGGGAAGAAATGCGTTTTGTTTCATTTTATCATGCACGTTTCACTCCCACAATGTCTATTCAAGAAGGAGGCAAGAAGTACTATATTTTTAAGTCTTTAGTGAATTCTAAAATATTCTTCTGTAATTTGATTTTCGTCATGGGAATCTGTGTACATGAGGACAGAAATTTTCATCTGTTTTCTTCATTGCCTTGCCTCCAGTACCTGGAATAGTACATAGTAGTCACTCATTAATCAACATTTATTGACTGAATGATTGAGTGAGCTTCCGTTCAAATTCATCTGAATGTTTATTAGAAACACATATATAATTAAGTCTGTAATCGGTAAGACGACTAGGGAAAGCAAACACATGGATAAATGTACAACAACGATGTAAGAGTAACACACATTCATTCTCAGTTTGAGTGTATGTGTGAATAATACCAACAAAAGATCCGCCCTGGCCAGTTTGGAGCATTACACCCCACTTCTACTCCTTTCTCATCTTGCTGCCCTATTCTTCTGTGCAGTAGAATACCAAGGCCAAAAATGACTGGAAACAAGTAGATCAGCAGGGAAGAGGAGGGCAAGGTGATGGAGCCAGGTACTGGACTGACTCGTAAATCGTGTAATCAGCACCAGCATCGTCGGGAGTCAGCAGCACCTGCCGATAAGAAGTGCACGTGGGGCGAGGCCTTGGGAAGCAGCCGTCTCCCTTTCCTCACCCCCTGCCCTACTTGGCCTTTTTCTCATTTTCCTTTCATGCTACCATGTTAGAAAAGTCATTGTAGCACAAGAAAATCAATAAAAATTCAATTGCGAATAATAGTTCTTTGCAGCTCAGCAACACTAGGGAGTTATCGGCTCATTCAGTGTTCTGGCAGTTAATGCAATGAAATAAAAATAATTTACTCATTCAAACCAAATCAGCCAGTGAAAAATCATAGTCATTTTTTTAAAAAAATAGGCATGGTCCTAGTCATTTAAGGCTGTAGGAAGACGGTACATGGTTCTATAAGTGTCCAACTACAATGGTATTCAAATCAGCTTTGAATCGCCCCACCCGCATTTTTCTGAAGAAACAATAAACCACATTTGTCATACACAAAAGGAATTTGTAACTTGGCCAAATACAGATCAATTGTTGTAATGAAAGGGCTGGTTCAAATGCAGAACAGATGGATGCCAGCAAATTGAAAGTCAAGGCCCGGTGCCCCCTTCGGTTTGGATGGTTACCGCCTGAGAAGGCAGCTACTAACTCCGGTTCCCAAAGGAACTGTATAAAAAGGCTTCCTGTTAGGTCAGTCCTTTCCTCAATGATAGTCTTCTTGTATTTGGCACAGTGTATAGCGTGTCTTGCCAGTCTGGCTTCAACCTTCTGCCTTGCTTAGATCGATCGCTGAATTCTGCAAATTTCTTGACCCACTGATCCATATTAATACTACGGTGCTCCTATCTCTTAGTTCATATTTGTGTTGTGGGTCTTCTCGTTTTGATCTTGCCGGTCCCCTTGAAAGACAACTGGTGCTGAGGCGCAGTTCCACACGTAGGCTCCCCTATAACAGGGGTGTGCAGGGGACATCTGTTCATACCTGAGATTTCTGAATATTGCAGACTTAACTCCTGCTGAGTAAATCTTGCTGCAATAATGGAGGGACAACCGTGGCCATAGCTGAATTGCACGGGCCTCTTCATATCCCCCCTGACCTCACTTTGGTGCCAGGTAAGGACAGGCTCTGGGAAGACAAGGAGTCTGGCTGTGCTGGCGGTGCTGCCATGCAGAGGCTCCTGAAGGCTGTTTTTCGGGGCCATAGCATAACTTCTGAGCTTTGTTAGATCCCCCCGGCTCTGCAATTCCTCTGCTGTTCCCAATAAATTGTGGGATAACTAGCACTGTGTGCCACTCGCCCTTTCACAACAAGTGGCACGGTTTGTCAGGCAACGGGGATGTTGTGAAGGCAGAATCCAGCAGCAGGGACACATTAAGGTGGGCAGACACAGCTGCAGTTTCACAAAATGCTCGGAGCACTAATTTGACTGGCTCTCTGTTGAGCTATTCCCTCAATACATGGCACTCTATTTGGGCTGCTTTTGTTTACAACGGCATGCAAAAAAAGATTCATTCACAGATCCCATCAGAAATTGAAGATTTATTGAAAATCAGAAAGACAAGAACTTTGAGTCCAGGACTGACTGGAAACTAAGAAAGCCACAGACCAGGCTTGAAAGAAAGCCTAAGGATCACCAAACAGGCAGGTCAGGTCTTAAAGAGACAGTAACATGGCCAGGAGAGAGATGGAGAGATCCAGTATAACTCCATTAACCAGATGATTTCATAGTCGTTTTAGCACAGATGTCGCTTCTCTTATTTCTGCCCCTCCTAAACAATTGCCTCTCCCTCTATGCTGCTTTAATGGCTTCTGCTTTTACTCATGGCTTCTGATAATTCAAGGACACTGCTGCCTGCTTCTTTGTCTGCTGTTCTCTCTCTGTTGCCACTATCAGTGGCTGATGCTCTTTCAGAATCAGGTCATACTCAGAGGAGAGCAAGTCCAGAAGCACATAATCACTTCATCCTCCTTGAGTGAGTGTCTTCACAGGCAGTGACTCTGCTGAGGTGTGCACTCTCAGACCCATGAACATGACAGTGGGCCTCTGCGGCACATGGCAGGGCCACCGATGTCTCAGAAGCCACTCCGCACCAATTCCCTCGGCTGGGACGATGGGTGAGAACTCCACACTAGGAAACCATTCCTGGGGAAGGATCTGTGGGCTTTGCTTTGTTTCCAGGTTTCCACAAAAGGCACGGTCTGTGCGTTGATTGTATTGATTTGGCTGTGTCAACATATAAAGGACAGCTGAAGTCTGACCTAAATAGAGGATCTCAACAATCTTCAATAGGGGGCGGTTATTGGGTGAAACATTAGAAATTCTCTGGTTCCTGATTCTTAAGGCATTAAGTCAAATTAAAATAAAGCTAATGACTCACATTTTGTATCTATACAGCGTTTTCCACTGAAAGGTATGAGGACAGAATATCCATCAGCTCCACAGTCTATGTGTTCTCAGGTACTATTGCTCTACTTACTGGGCTACTGATGGGAATATTGACTCTTGTTTGAATTCAGAAATAGCTACAGAAACAAAGTGCTTTTGATGTAGTTTTTTCCAAAGTGCTATATTACCCATTCTCTAGACTAGGCTGCTCAGTTGCCCAGAAGTATATGGAAAGATTATGCTGCGGACCTTCCTACTGTCCAGATTGCTATCCACGATGTTTGTTGAACCCCACATCCCTACAAGCAGCCCCAGAGCCTATTTGCAGCTCAGCATCCTGATGAACACAGCAAGGCCAAAGGAATTCCATCGTTTATGGGATAGAGTTTCCAGAACAACATAGACATGAAGAATCATTCCTGACTTTCCTCAGTGCACCCCCAGCCCTCTGCAGGAAACCAAAGGGGTATGAACCAGCAAAAAGTTTAAAAGGAAATGACCTAAAAACAACCTTAAGCTTTACTACTCACCACCTCATTATAATTCAGTAGTAGTAGAGATGGGAATTCAGTACTAGTACTAGATGGAGGGGGGAAAGAAAAAAAAAAAGAAAGGGAGAAAGTGAAAAAGAAAAAGCAGTCTAGCAACTAGGAGACACTTTTTTTACCTACGTTGTGGGCTTTTTGATCCTCCCCCTCTTCCCACCCCAGGTCTCCCCGAGGACAAGAAGGTTGATCAGGACAAGGTGTGGCCAAGTGTTTTGATTATGTACACCACGGAATATGCCATTGAACACCTAGCACACCTGCCTCCTGCTTGGCTACATACAGAAGAGGGAAAGGGAGGGGAACCACATTTCACCTGACCTTCAATCAAGTCTTGACTGAAGGATCTAAGAGATCACATTAGTCAGAAGTTGTTCACCTTTTTTGGAAGCAAAATCCATATTGTATAATAAATCTTATCAAGAGACAGAACAAATAATGCAGATAAAACTAAAGCTGACAGGAAAGAACTGACTATTCAATGGTCTTGGGGATGCTTTTCAGGGAAAGACAACAAAAGGCTCTGGAGTAGAAACTCTCATGGGTATTTGAGGAAGAAAAGTCACTGAGGCTGGACAATGAAGGGGACATTGCGGTGCAGGGATGGTGAGAGGGGGCTGGGTACCTCCTGTGGGGCCAAAACCAAGGAAAGTCAACAGGAGAAGTTCAGCCAAGAGAACAGGATGATCTGGTTTGTATTTTTTTAAAATAATCTTTCAGGCTATTGTGTGGAGAGTGGATTTTAAGATGGCAAGAATAGAAACAGTAAGACTATCACAGTAGAGAAATAATAATTGTTTATACCAGATGGAGAGAATTGGAGAAATTCAGAACATGTTTTGGAGATAGAGTTGGCAGGACTTGATGCTGGCTGTGATGTGACTGAAGGAAACAGAAGGATCTAGATTGTGATACCTAGGTCTTGTCATGAGCCTCTGAGGGGACATTAATGAACTGGGAAAGAGAGGACTTAACACAGGTTTGCAGGGAAGTTGATAACATGAAAACCAAGAGAGTTCTCTTCGGGACATGTTACATTTGAGTTGCCTTGTAGATATCCAAGTGGATATTACATGAGGTAGACAGTTAGCAAAGAAATGGAGATATAAGATGCAAGGTCAGGGCTGAGAGCCATCAGCATGTAGACAGTACTGAGAGTCATAGAATAAAAAAAAAATCTCACTTAGGGAAAGTCTGTGGATTAAGGAGACACATAGAGTACTACAATATTTAGAGGAGGGAAGTGGGAAGAGTCTGCACAGGAAACTGAATTTTTGTCCGCAGAAAGGAGAAAAACAAAAGACAGCAATGTGGCAAAACATTCTTGGGCCCCACGCACAGTGATTATGATTCCACAGGTCATGAGCATGGTCAGGTTATCTTAAATTTTAAGAGCCGTGTCCAAGACTCTCATGTGCAGTGGGGTTTAGGGTAGTCTAGAATAGTGTGCAACGCTACTTAGTTGAGCCAGAACTCAAACCCAGGGCTTCTGATGTTAACCTCTGCACTCTTCCTACCACTATTTTTCCATACACTTTAAAAATACAATCCCATCTAATCATCATGCTTGTATTACATCCCATTTCTTCCTCAAATAGTTAACTCCACCTGTTGCTCAAGCTTTTCCCTCTTTAATCTTTTTTTTTTGGGAAATGGCTGTCCTTACCATCTCTGTTTTCTCATTTCCTGTTGATCTCTAGATCCACTGTAATCTCATATCACCCTGTCTCTCTACACTGCTTCGTCCAGGTCCATGAAGGCCTCCATGTTACCAAATCTAAGTGATCCTTCTCACTTCTTAACTTAATTGTAATGGTGATGTCACCACTACTGATCATTTATTCCTTTAGGAAAACCTCCACTTCCTCTTGGATCCTTTAACTTTCCCCCCTCAGTCTTTTTCATGCCCCTTCCCACCACTTACCCCTTAACCACTTACAGAATTTCACTCATGGCCTGCTGATCCTTCTCTCTTCACCAGCAGTTTGGTGCTGGGGACTATGTGTAGTATGGAACAACTTCTTAAGCAATTCCGATAAAACCCTATGCCTCTTACCTTCCTAATGAAGATGTACTATCCTAATGACTACCCACTTGCCAATGACTCTCAGTTCTGAGTTTGATGTTAATACCTGGGCTTCAGGCTCAAAAATAAAAAAAGCATGATGAAAACAGTCCACTGAATATCCCGTGGGTCGTTCACACATAACGTGATCAAAACTGTACGTGGTGTCTTGTCTTCACACTAAGCTTCTTCTACTCTATTAATAATGCCATGGATGGAATCACCATCAACTCAGTCACTTAAGTCAGAAACCTAGAAAACCCCAAATTGGGAGGAATTTCTAAACTCCTGCCTTACCTCCCCCCTCAGCTCTACATCCAAGCAGCCATAGACACTCAGTAATTTTACCTTGCTGAAACCTCACATTTGCCCCGTTCTCTTTAACCTATACCACCCCTGCAAAAGTTCAAGTCCCATCAGTGGTCTCAGATCGGCACAAAGCTTCTTTGCTTTGAGTCTTGTACCTCTAAAATCTCTCTCGCTATGGTAAAATTGTAAGGGAGGGGGTTGAAAATATCATATCACTGTCCTGCTTATGACAAGCCAATGACCCCAGGCCCCATAAACTGTTAGAGAATGCAAACACCCTCTACAACCTGGCCTGTCTTCTTGTCCCCGGTAGTCCCATCCTTTGTTTTCCCATGTACCCATGGAGCTCCCTACTGTCCCATGTCTCTGTGCTTTTACTCAAGCTCCTTCCTTAACTTGAACAAGTTCTTTAAATGAGAAACCCTCCTTATTCCTTAGGGATAGGCTCAGGAAGTGCATCTTGGACCTCAGGGATAAGTAAATTGTCCCTCTTGTGGACTCCTAACTAAAACCCACCATGCTTACCACTAACCATGCTCCATTGGAAAGACTTGTTTATTACATCCCCCCACTAAGCTGTAAACACTTCAAATGGAAGTGATGGACCTGTATTATTGTGCTGCCTAGAACATGGTAGATGATTATTCATGGATGGCTGACACTTCCACATCTTAGCACTCCTGTACCGCTTAACACACTTCTAGAATGCACACTCTCATCTTTACTTACTCTAGAGGAGGGACGGTAAACTAATTAGAAAATAATATCACCAGGCTCAAGAAGTCTTCAGAGTTTAACAAAGATAGGTTTTGTTTTGTTTTGTTTCATTTTTAACTTAGCGTCTGTTTGCATTATCTTTTGGAAGGTTTCTTTAGTGGAGAAAATGAGAGATGAATTGAAATAAAATCTATTTCTTCTTCCCCAATAAACTTTTGTTGAGATTTTTAAAATAGAAATGGCAATTTTCCAGGAAGTTTAAGGTGTATTTCACCACAAGAAGGGCAGATTGAATTTAGTTGTGATTTCCTAAAAAGGTTGTGGCCATATTTCTGCAAAGTCTTCTTGGTAAAATAATGGTTGGCAATAAATAACATGAAGGAGAATTATTTGGGGAAATTCTTTTCATCATCCACAGTAGGATCTATCATAAAACAATATGAATCTACCTAGTAGTTCCCATCTTTAAGGCTGATGGACTCAATTCTGCACACGGTAAGCAAAGGTTGCACAATTGATATCAATTTCAACGGATCATTCTACGCTGTTCATAGAATCACAATTGTTTATAGTGCAGTGCTTCTCATGCTTTGTACTGAAGTGCCCATACTGGTAGAGCAGAATAAATTCCCATTCTCAAGACATTTATGGGTGGAGCCTAAAATGATGTGGCACACACAAAATAAATGGCTTTGAAGTTTCAAGCTGCATCTTTCCAACTCAAGAAAAGTTTGCATCCTACGGCACACTGCACTCATGTTTATATTTGACTGACCTAAAGGGGGAGCATAACCAATGCTTCAGAAAAATGCACCATGTCTATTTTGTGGCTTCTTATCAGCCCACAGCAGCCAGAAGTGGTCCACACGAGCCTAGCCTTCTCAGAGATGTATGCAGTTAAAAATGGGCTATTAAGTAAACTGTTTCTCAATGTAGGTTTTTTCAATGTTTTCCCCATGGTGAAATATACAGTAGGTATTTTTGGAGGGAATATCATTGAAGTGATACAGTCTTCTCCACTCACCACAACAGGAGATGCATACTATGAGTTTGTCCTGTTGCTAATTATATAAACTCCAATCACTCGATTATGTTGGGATACAGCAGCGTTTTCTACTGCAATGTTACTGACTCCCCCCTTTGTAATTAATAAGTGTCTTGTGGAGAGAGAGTCTGAGATTATGTAAACGTCCTGTTACTCCTGAAACTTTTACCCACTAAGTTTAGCATCCATAATACTTGTCTGAATCAATTAATATTAACGATTGATGCTAAATCATGATTTTCATTTCCTTCACTGCTTCTATTTTTATTCATTTATTCTATTATAAGGATAATTCTCCCCTTTTCCTGCATTTGTTTATTTACATATTCACTCATTCATTAATTTAAAAAATGAGTGTAGATTCTTTAACCCACCCTCCCCAGCCCTCTCCGCCCTGATTAACTTTATGAAGCGATCCATGAATTGGGCAGTACCCCATGCAGCACCCGTCAGAGCACCCTGGACTCGTGATGCTCACTTAGTGAGTTCCAATACTTCACTATCATCTATTTTGATGCTCATGTTGTTCTAGATTTGGCAAATGGGAGGCCCTTTTAGGTTGCTACAGTTTCCTTTTTACTTATACAAACTGAGGGACATTATGAAAAATAATTGGCATTTACTCTTGAAAAACTCAAGCAATAAAGGACAAAGGAAGGCAAGACTTATGTGGATTAAAGGAGGTTACAGAGACCTCTCAACTAGATGTCAGCCATGCTCTAGGATTTTTGTTACCATCATAAAGGACATTACTGAACAATTGATAAAATGTGAATAAGGGCTCTAGATTATATACTAGTATTAATATTAATATTAATTTCTTAATAATTATAGTAGAGTTATATCAAAAATATATTTTTTAAAAACATACACAATGAGGTATTCAGGGGAAAGGGAGTATCATGTCTGCAACTTAATCTTAAACAAATCAAAAAATAAATCTCAATTGTCCATATTCACATACATAAACACAGAAAGAGAGATAATGCCAGAGCAAATGTGGTAAAATGTTAATACTTGAAAAATGTCAGTACAGGGCTTCAGGGGATTCTCTGTGTTATATTACACCTTTTCTAAAAGTCTGAAATTATGTCAAAATCAAAATACATTAAGAAAATCACACTAGTCTCTCTACCTCAACTCACGTCTCACCTCATGCAGTGATTCCTTCTATGGTGTCAGTACAGTGAGGGCAATGCAGTTGAAACTTAAAGCAGGCTCTAATCTAATAAAAATAAATCCAAAAATAACTTCCAAAGATCCAATTCTGGAAAAATTATAAGTACCATGGGAGGAGTACTAAATAAATGTTATGAGAACTCTGAGGTGGGCATTTAGCTTTTATCAGATTTGAAACAGGAGATGTTTGAAGGTTAGCTTTACCTCTTCCAACGGCTCAGCTGGTGTGCTGGGCCCGCTGCGGTCAGTTAGAACTAAGGGATTTGCTGAACCAGGTTTATGAAAGGAGACAGCCTGCAAGATGGGCCTTGGATGTGGGAGCTGGTTGGGAAGGCATAGGGGTGAGAGATGGGGCTGAGAATATGCTCCAGGGAGGAGACAGAACAGGAGCATGTCAAGAAGCAGGGAAACGAGTCACAGGTCTCAGAACCCGAGCTGCATTAACTCACCTGGCTCTCAGCACACCTGTATGGATGTAAGGGGAGGTGAGGCTCCAAATGGAGAGTAAGGCTGAATCTGCATACCAGACAGATGTGCCTGTATTTACTTATTTTTATATTTAATTTGCCATTACAGGGAGTCATCGATAGTTTTAGCAGGTGAAATTATATGTCGAAGCCAGGAAGGAAAGATTCATACCTGAGATTTAATTGGATATTTCCCTTGTATACTTTTCAACAAGATATGACCCCACCCCTTAAAAGCAGTAATTAAAATACCATTTTTACTAGCCTGTAAAATTAGCTAGGGGGTTTGACAGATTTTAAATGAGATTCTCCTTTAAGCTATTCACTTATTCTTGGCATAATTGCACAGATATTTTAGGAGTACTTCAAATAAACAACATATTTAAATTATATTCAAGATGTATCATATATTTATATTTATAAAAGAATCAACAAAATAGTGGCTTCCTGCTGGGTTTTGTTCCAAGTAGTCAACTTGCTATGTGACTATAATGGGCAAATGTTTCCATTGTCCTCCTGACCCCAAATCCTATATTGAAAAAAAGGCCCAAGTGTCGAGAAGGGATTGACTGACCAAGGGTTAATGAGAGAGGAAAAACATTTTGTAAGCAGATGTAAGAAGAGGGAGAAAAACAGGAAAGAAAAGCAATGGCTAAGCAGCCAAATGTTCACCCATGAAAATAAAGAACTCCGCATAATTGAATATTCCTGGCTCCGACAGCCGCCCAGCCGCAGAGGAACAGATGCCACCGCAGCCCGGCCACCTCCAGCTGGATGGAGTCAGCTGCATGGGAGGAGGCCCGTGGGAGGCGCTCCCTGGAGACAGACTCCTGCCAGCTTGGTGGGGGTAACGTCGGAGGGGGGGGTGGCTTTATTTACTTATTTTTACCTTTAGAAAGGTCACTTTTGAAAAGGGGCCTCAGCTACTCCCAGCCCCACATGGCTAGATGGGCAGCCATCATCCCTGACACCCTGTGGGATCCCTGAGGGGCCTGTGAGTGGACCAGGACAGGGACATTGGCTGCACCCTGTTGTCCAGACACCGAGGCAGCAATGTGGTGTGATTTCATACTTACATAAAATATATATTAATATAGGTTATATGATTATATATAACTCATAAATAAATATATAACTATATATAAGTACAAATAAGTATATAAAACCACAGACATATATAAATGTAAATATACGTGCAAACACTTGACGGTGAGAAATGCCATTCACTTGGGAACAGAACAGGAAAGCAATCACTGCCTTCCTCAAGGAAACCCTCAAATGCCGATGAACTTTTCTTTCCATTATGGTTCTCAAACTCCCATTTTACAGAAAGAAATGAACACGGCTTAGGACCAAGAGCACTCAGGGAGGGTAAAAGGATTTCAGTTCTGGTTCCACGTCTGCCATCTGCTGGGTGACCTTTGGTCAAGTCACCTAACCTTCCCCGACATCGCTTTCTTGGCCATTAGATGATAAAGCCAAATCAATGGGTTCAATCAGCTTTTCCCGAGGAGTGCTTCCTTAAGGTTTTCTAAAGTCTTGCTATGCAAAGAATGGTCAGCAAACCAGCTGGCAGGGTCAGCATCATCTGGCAACTCTCAGAAATGATGGAATCTCCAACTTTGGACTGGACTTACAGAATCATTTTAATGGAATCATCTGTATTTTAATAGGATTGCAGTTTATCTGCATGCACGCTGAACTCTGAGAAACATTGTTCCTGGACAAGACATCCCAAAGTTACCCAATCACAGCATGACATGCGTAACCTCAGGCAAACACAGCCTCCCTGGTCTTCCTGCCCGAGTCTGGTCCAACAGGTCTGTGGTGGAAGCCAGGATCCACGTGGTCCAACTGATTCCCAGGTTGGCCCTTGTCCATGAAGATGTGAGTTATATAAATAAATAACATGATTGTGTTTACATTGTTTTCCTTTAATATCAAAGGCTCTCTGAGTGATATCACGCCAGTGAGCTTCCTGGTGCTTTTGCAGATTAGCTAACCTGATCGTGTCCAGACAAACCAGTCAATCCAGCCCTCAGCTGAAGGTCCGGCTGCCATGAAGGTTTTGCCCGCTGTGGTGTGGAGACTGTTAAATTCACCACGGATCATTGGTTAAATGCAGGAAGCATTTGCAGCTCTGATGTTGAACTACAGTAATTTAATGAATAATATAAAAATGATACTAATTTTGCAAAGTTCCCTCAAGACAATTGTCATCAGATTTATAAGCTACATTCATCTATCAAAATCCTTATTTAGCACATTAAAATGTCTTTAGTACTCTAAAAACCAATCTTAAAAAGAAAAATATATAGTGACAATTATATTCAATTTGGTTTTTCATTTATTGGACATAAAGGCTCTTTATCATGTGCAATGTGTTGTTTGTTGAGAAGTGCTTGCAAATAGCAGCCAGAAATCTCTTGTTTCAACAAAACATGAATGTTATATAAAAAAAATAAGTGTTTCTTTTCTCTTAACAAGCAAATCAAAAGAATTCCAAGCAAGGTCCTAAAGGCAGTCCTTTCCCTCCACTTAGGATGCCATTAAACACAGTTAAATTTCAATTTACATTTTAATGTACACTGGTCCCCAAGTCAGATGCAATATTTAATGACAAGTCGAGTCTTGACTTGCATAATTTTAAATAAATTAAAGAATCTGTCACTTGCGACATAGGAAGAAATTAAAAATGTGTTGTAAATAGTACTAGACAGTATCGTAATTACTAATATACGCTTTAATGATACTGCTTTTATAACGTAACCTCCTATCTTTGCCATATTCATATGAATGCATATGTACGAGAATGACAAAATGATTTTTTTTAATCCATAAAGAGATTTACAAGATTATTAGTTCAAAAGTATTGGGTGACTAGAAAAGTGGAAAGTGAGAGAGAAAAGCGTTTCCATTTTTAACATTCTTTGATCCTACCAGGTTTGGGAGACCTGGATACCTAGGACTGGCCTAGAGTGGATTTTTAGAGTTCATTTGCCATAATCTGCAGGAAAAAAATGACCAAGCTGTGATATAGTTCAATTAGTCTCAGTAACTATTAACACACCTACTTGGTGAATGATGCTGGTGCTAGGGGGAAGCAAATACATCCTAAAATAATAGCTAGGGATGGATAGCTAACTCTGTGCCAGGTGGAGTTTCAAACACTTAAAAGTTATCAACACTTCTAACTCTGGCAATGATTCTAGAAACAGGCACCCTTTTGCCATTCAGGACAAAAGACACAGAGAGAAATCAATTGTCTGTCATCACAAAACCAAGTGGTAGAGCTCGCACTAGAAACCAGCAGGACTCCAGCACCCGGGTTCTTCAGCACCAGGGAGCATGTGTGAAACTGGAAACCGCAGGGGCAAAGGAACATGTCAGTGAGGTGAGGGGACATGCAGAACAGCAAAGTGCGTGGAAGGGTGACATCGTGCACATAATCAAAGGTTATGGGAAATCAGTAAAGGTGAGACTGAGTCATTCTTTGCCAAACTCTGTAAGCCAGGGGAAAACTCCTGGGGGTTTCTAGCAGGCAGGTGACTATCAGGAATTAAGAGCAAGTATGGAGGTGAGACAGACTAGGGGTAGACAGATTAGTGAGAGGCAATTCATAGAATAGATCCCATGGGTTCCAGAGAAGCAGAGGAAGACAAGAAGAGGAAAAGTGATGTCCAGCAGAAGGATTTGAAGGAACCTGTGTTGAAATCCCACATGCGGTACTGCCTCTCCTGTCTCTGGGCAGAGTCAGAGGATAATCTGCATCCCCCTGACTAGGGTCAAACATCTGGGCTAGCCTGGATGAGGACGTGCAGGGAGTTCAGAGCTGGACCAGTTAAGGGAGAGCAGAATCAAACATATTCCCTCTTTCAGCTGACCTGCTACTTTAAAGTTATAAAGTACCTGTTGGCTAAAAGTCACTAAGTAAGTATAGGAAAAATGTTTCCTATGGCTCTCACACCAAGAGCAGAGCTTACAAGATGACCTCTTCTCCTTGGCTGACTAGGGCCCGGCCAGCCCCGGCAGAGGGACTCCCCAGCTGCCTGAAGAGTGAGGGGGGAATGCATATTTTGAGAGGAAGGTTTCATTTCCCAAGAAGCATAAGTGTCTCCGCAAATAGCAATTCACTCCTGCTCTTAATCCCTAAACCATCGAAAACTGCTATGAAGAATTCCTGGAGTCCTTGAATAAATCCCCCTTGTCCCATATTCTTTATGACACTCTCAAAAGGCAGCATTTGAATAAAACAACAATAACCACCTCTGCTTTCTCCCTCTCAATTTCTTTCTCGAGGGGCATTTACACTCCTGAGCACACAAAGGAGGTTTCATGGGGACCCATGGGGGTGGGTGGACAAGGGAGAAAGTTTGTGTATTTCTTGATATGTTTGAGATAAACAAAACATCGATGCTGAAATATGATAAAGAAATCTTGGACTCTTCTGAAAAGCAATTTTCTTCCTTTTTTTTTCCAAGTGTCTTTTTTTTTTTTTTAAGTCCTACTTGGGGCAAACAAAGGCAGTTTTAAAATCCATTTTCATGTTTTCAGAATCAGAGGGAAGAGGCTTAACAGCAGGCTATAAAAATCCCTTACTCTTTAATGTCTTATTTTTGCAGATTTACTGGAAAGTACGGTAAACAGTCATTGCTCAACTCCCCCCCCCATCAATGCCCCTTGAACTTCATCATTGACGACGAACAGCAGAATCCATTTGTGCGGGTTTCTTTCTCCTGGGAACCATTTTTTCCTGGCATTGTTGAGACACCTGCGCTCCGACAATCTAGGCAGAATCTCTTAGCCAAACTGATTTGCTGATTGTACTCCGGAGGAAATTATCAAACACTTAATGTACAATTTAAAAAGAGTAATTCCGTAGAAGTAGAGACAATTCAGATGGCTTTCTACTGTCCTCTAATGTTTATTCTGCAGGGGCATCTGGCATGTGTTCCCACAGGACAGCAAAGTCACCCAGGACATACTCACAGGCTATGCGCACAGAGGCCTTCCTGCTCTTGGAGGTCCCCAGGTGGCTCCAGGCCACGCACTGGCACCAGTAGTCTTCTGGCCCGTGGAAGTCTTCCACCTGCTGCCTGGTGACGTTGATGAACACCTCCCGGACCATCAGGCCTGATGGGGAGAGAGAGCAAATCCACTGAGGCCGGTGCAGTTCTCCAACGGAAAGTTAAGGCTAGCCAAACCTTTCCTTGTTAATTAAACAATTCTGGTTTTAATCAAGGAGAGGTTTTAATTACTTTGACAATAATATATTACTGCTAATTAAATCCCAACAGCTGAGTAGACCAGAATGAATGAGTGTAAAATATCACTAACCAATGTGGCGCCAATACAACGCAACTGTTTCCATAGTGCTGGGCTGAGTGCCTTAAACAAACAAACAAACAAACAAACAAACAAACGTCTTTCTTGCTGTAAAATCTACTCTGAGAAACGTAGCAACCAAGTAGTTGCTGAGATTCTAAAAGATAAAGAGGCCCCAACATAGCAACCTCAGTGATATAGTTCCAGGTGGTTCTAAATGCCCCTACCCCTGAGTATATAGTGGGCAGAGGGTCACCCTAGCAGTGTGGCTTAGAAGGAAAAGGGGACAGCAACCGTGACTGAGAAGGGTCAGCAAATGTGACTCAGACAAGTGGACAAAACCTTGAAGGCCTGAGAGGAAGACGCCGGAGGTCCTTTGAAACAACCACATGAGGTAAAAGAAGAGGCTTTGGGAGAAAGGGGACTCAGGGAACATTTGTGAAATGAGCTAAAACGAAGACCTTGACCTCTTCATGTTGTTCTTATTTAAGTATTTTGCACTTTCCTAATAGAAAATCTGATCTGCTTGGCGCTTCTTCCTGGGGAGTGTGAGTTTCTTGCAAACCTAGGGCTCCCAGACTTTCTTTCTTTGGAAAGGACAGTCACCTTGCACAATGAGAGGGCACACTCCTCACTAGCCATATTTGTGAAATCATCACAAGCAGGCAAAAGCCTGTCCTGTGAAGGACCGGCAGGTTCTCCACACGGCAAACACTTGCCGAGGCTGGGCCTTGTTCTGCAGAGGCCACATGGGAGGAAAAAGGGGATGCTTGTTGCATGTCACTTAAGTGTCTAGCATCATGTACACCTTTAACCTGTTCACTTACTACATTTCCACAACGCACTAACGCAGTAGACACCACTGCATCCCCCCTTTGCAGAGAAGAGAACTACAGCTTAGAGACACCAAGTCATAAGTCCACAGTCACACTTTTTGTAAACAGATCTGGGGTTTGAGCTTTTACCTGTCTTACACCAAAACCAGTGCAGCACCTCTGTCCCTCAATTTTAAGTATTTATGGCATATTTCATTATGGAAATAAGACTAACATATAGGACATTCAAACAAAAATTAAGTGCCTCTGTTGCATAACTATGTTTTTACCTTTAAGTTCCAAATGAATTCAGGGGACCGAATCATGAGTAGAACCGAAACAAGCCAGGGACTTGGGTGGGAGGTGGACTGTGACTCTCTCCCGGGTGGTGGTAGGATTTAAAGAACAAGAACGGAGGTGTGGGATTAGTCAGGCTGGGGAAACGTTCTCTCCCACCTCGTCAATGATGTGTTATTTACACGGTGTGATGAGGCAGAGCGCTATGGTCACATCCATTACCATATACAATTTGAGTTCTACTTTCTAATCCTGTAGGAGGTACCACATATAGAAAAATCATCTTGATGGCAGTCAATTTCACATTTCTGCTGTTTGTGCAAAGTGCGCATGCACACCTTTTCCCGTCTCCTGACAGCTGTCTCCGGCATGGAAGAGGAAGGAAGCCTTACAGGTGGTGGTGGTGTTGCTGCAGCTTTACTGCCCCCTCAGCATTTAAAAGAGGTGGGAGGACAAGGACAAGAAGGAGGCCAAGTTGGCAGGTGAAGAGAAAGGGAGAATATATCACGGAGAGAGAATAAAGTGAGGTTTAAAAAAAGGGTTTGTCAGCACAGAAAGCAGAGAAAGATGCAGCACCCATATCAGGGATCAGAAAGTAAGGCTTCATAAATAAAGCTAAGAAACTAGGCTGTAGAAAAGAGGGCTTGTTTTATTATTTTTCTCTCTGATTTGAGGCAAATGGTGGAGCATCTACTTTGAATAGTGCAAGTGGGGAGACAGAACAAAAAATCAATGCATCTTGGTGAGAGGCAGGGTAATTTGAATGTGACAGAGTTCCCCTGTCACAGGGCATGGAGACGTATTAGGACAGAATAGGCCACCATTTGGGAATCAGGGGTCTTGCCGAAGAAGCACTCGCTAAACCTGAAGGGCCAGAAATGCCTTCAAGCTAATGGGAAACCAGTCTGTTTTCATTTTCTCTGTCTTACAAGAATATTTAAGCTACCTTACTCCACTCGGCTGGAAATACAGGCAGATGCCATTGCAAAAATGGTTCTGGATGATCATGTTTATACAGCAGTTTCCACTTCCGGACCTCAAAACTGGCTATGAGATCATCTAGGCACCATGGTGCTGAGGGGCACCTGCAGTCAGTTTCAGTGAGGCAGGTAGGACACACAGAAACAGAAATGACGGTCAGAAGGGACAAAGTTTCCACTCACAAACCCCTAGAAACCGCAGGCGCGGCAGGGCCACTCCGGAGGCGGCGGGAGGACAGGGTGGGGGGGCGTGGCCAGGAGCCTTTTCCATGGTTTCCGTGGGAAGCAATTAGAAAGTCGGGGAGAGCAGGTTTAGAATTGGCCAGCTTGAATAATTCCAGTGGGCTTTGAGACATGATGGCTGTCCTTAGTTGTGGGGTACCTGCTCCTGGGGTTGGGGCAGGAAAATATTGTTGGTCCAGAGTGTAAGAGCTCAATAAAAGAAGTGGTTGCGGGTAGCGGGCTCTGGACCGGTTGGTGTGCATATAAAAGGCACACTCTCCGGGAAATTGTTATCTCCAGATGTTCGCCAGTCCTGGGCAGGGCAGCCCCTCCAGAGTCAGTTAAACCCCAAGGTGTCAGAGCGCCAAATACAGAAACTAGAAACCAAGGTCATTACACATGGCAGACAGCTGCACGTTTGTTCTGGAAAGCATATGCAGCAAACCATGGACCCCACGGTGAAGGTCAGAACTGATCTTACCCCATGCTGGTCAGGAAATTTAGCCACCCCTTTTTCAGACTAACCACAGGTGAGAGGAAAATGCTGAAGTCGCAGTTTCAAACAGAATGGCTCAGTGACAAGTCCTTCACTGAGGTTCCCATTGAGATTGGAAAAACAAAACAAATGTAAAGTAACCATTTCCAAATGCAATGTATTTGTTCCTCAGGTAGTCTTCCAATGGTAGGCTTCTTTAAAAGGCTCCAAGAGTTGTCACCATCCCCCCCACAAGTAGTTTATTATCTCTCTGGATTAGGCCTTCTAATATAAGTTCATCGATCTTGTCAGTCACCTTCAGAACACTTGGAAAATCATGAACACTTTGTATGTATCATACCTTTTTTTCCTACCATAAGAATAACTATTGAATAATATAAAAATTTTAAAACTAGTATATTCTCTCTCAAGTCTTCACTGTAGCTCTGTCTAGTGATATGTATATAATTTGTGTGTGCTTACATGTATACTACATATAAATGTTATACACACACGAGCTCGAGCGCACACACGAGAAGCCATGAGTGGGAAACATTCATGGACAGCAGCTCCACTGAAGGAAGCCTCCGCTCTCCTGCCTGCTCTGCAGCTCACCCAGCAGTGCCGCACAGAGAGCCCTCTACCTCTACTCTGCAAGAGCTGGCAGCGAACTTGTTCAGGGAAAATGCTGCAGTGCAGCAAAAATCCCAGGCAAACACAAGACCGCATCCCCTAAACGAGAGCAGCACTCTGCCTGATAAGTTGTGTAACTCTAATAAGCATGGAGAAGTACAACCCTTCAAATTATTGTGCAAATTATAACCCTCGGCCTTTATTATGGAGTAGGGTCTTACAGAATACAAAAATATGACTATGGAGCTGATATGCTAATAAGCTTTCTACGCCATTGCATGGTTTAGTTGTAGATAGACTAATGTTGGCAGCGGTTGAATAATTGCTCTCCATGTACTAAACATAACAGAGCAGCCCAGTGCTTTATCATTTGTCAGCTTTATTTGTTTAAATGAGAAAAATGCTGACAGCCGTTATTGCTGTAATCCCCTTACTTATCAGATAGAAAACACTAGTTACTCTTAGCAGGTCTAATCCTATTGGGAGAATAAAAGTTAGAGCATTTTCAAACTAACTGAAGGTATGTGTGTATATACATATATATGTATATAAAAGTTAGAGCATTTTCAAACTAACTGAAGGTCTGTGTGTATATATATGTATGTATATACACATACATACATACGTTCCATTGTTCAAAGGTGAGAAATGTAAAAGACAGGAGGAAAAATTGAAAGAAAAAGAACGAAAATCATTTATTTCTGGGCACTTTTTAACCAAAGGGCTCCAGTCTTAGTGCCAACTTGTTCTGCAGAAAAGAAAGAATTCTGGAATAGTATTTAACATTCAGCACCACGCCAACTGCAGCCCAGTGCCTACTAACAGCTGTCCCCACGCCTTTTATCTGTGCTCATTATCGCACTTCCACAAAGCCCATCAGTGGCTCTCTGCCTCAGCCGTAGTTGCCAACCACTTCTCAGACACACCTAGTGATGGGCACTTGGGGAGGAATTTAACACAGCTCCTTGCCGCTTACCATTCCTCACAGCTTTATGTTTTTCAACTGTTTGAAGTTCTCTGTAGTAGGATGCTTGGCATAATAAACTGAATAAGTAAAATCAAGAACGGAGGTGAGAATTCCTCTTTCTCCTCTAAGATGTTTTTCATCTCTCAAACTGCACAGAAACAGCAAGAGACCACCACGCCAGGCTTTGATGAATCATTTTTTTTTTTTTTCATCTAAGCCTCTGTTCCCATTTCCCTGGACCATCTCAGCCCAGTGATTTACCTATTCTGTGCCTGGTTTTCCACATTTTCATGTTTCAGGACTGAGGATTAAGCAAGAGAATGATTATGTAGTTTTTCCACAGACAAAGCTCCAAAAAAAATTCTAAAACAACTCCATAAATAGTATAGGGCCTTGCTCAATTCTCTGAGAAAGAAAAATATCGAATTTCCTATGAAAACATCTGTCTCGTAATGAAGAGTCTTCTCTGATGGACTGTCATCTTCCTGGGCAGCTCAGGCCCTCTGATGCTGTGCTCTGGCTCTGGGACAGGCCCTCCACAGTCCTCTGCCTCCTGAGAAGGCAGAAGATGACCCATTCAGCTGGAAGAAGGGAGTCCACCACTTATACATTAAAAAAAAAAAAAAAGGTCACTTCTCTCTTACCAGTCCAGGTTACAGTCTAAAAATGCGCTTGAACAATAAGAAGGTACCTCATATTGTATTTTGAACAATCATTTTTATTGTCATTATTATTATTATACATTTGTATAATAACTACCTTACTTTCATTAATACCATCACATGCATTATCATATCCATCTTAACACCATGCTATTATTTCCATTTCTATTATTATTTTGCCACAGATCCCATACCATAATAGATCAAAGATGTAATATGGTTTATGACATATATTATTTTAGAAAACTATGTGCCTGCCACTGTGCCAGGTGTTGAAGATAATACAACAAAGCAAGTGACCGAGATCCCTACCCTCAAGGAGATTACAGGCTAGAAGTGGGAGGGGCCCTTTAAGTCACCCCACCGACACAGTGTTATGTCGGGGTGCTATGACAGGGGAAGTACAGTCTGAGACAAGGTCATGCAGAGGGACTCCTAACCTTTCCACAGCAACAGCAAAATCTTCTGGGAATGGCTACCAGTCTCCCAAGGAACCGAAGGCTCTGTCCTCACCTAGTGTTCAGCTTGGTGTCAAGTACAAGTTTCTGGTAGTCGAACGTGAACCTGACACACATTTGAAGTTTCAGAATTCTGAGACACAGGAAGCATTTTCCAGAAACTGTGCCTCCATTTCTTGAGAAGGTGGGGGGGGAACTTAAATGTCTTCAGGCAAACATGCTACTAAAATAATAAATGTAGATAATTAAAAGTTAGAACCATATTTCATTTTACTGGCAGATTCTTAATTAGGGCTAAATGTCTTTTGCCACTTCATCCCAGCAACAAGATTAAAGTGTATTTTGATTAAAAAATAGCCATCCTTTGAATGTGCACTCTGCCTAATAAATACGCTTTACTTTCCCCTGGATGATATCCCTCTCTTCATAATCCTCAGAAGCACCACAAGTTCAGTCTTAAGTACAGAAACAAAGAATACATCCAAGCTCTCCAGTTTCCTCCACACTAGAGATTAGAATTAATCAGCAGCAAGGTGTCTGGCAGAAGAAAGCAAATTAACTTGATAGTTTTGCCTGATAACAGAGAGAAGGGAAACTTAAGAGGCAGGCGTGGGCATGGTAGGGTTCCTCAGGAGAGGACATCACCCTGTGAATGGCTCCCTCAGACATCGTACCCTCAACCTGGTGAGGAGGACAGGCATGACTTCTGCCCCTGCTGCCTCAGTCAATGATCTTCCATTCCTGAAGTTACTAAGATCACCTCTTGTTAGAAGATCACGCCCTGGGGTCAGGACACTTGTCATACCACTTCTACCTCCCACAGCACGACCACTGGCTCTGAGCACAATAGAAACACTAAATATAAATGGAATGAGTGAGTCACCGGCATGTAAATTGTTATTCTGGAAAACATAATTATTTACTTGTTCACAGTAGCCCTTTTATCTTTTGGAATTGTAAAAGTCCATAATTTTCTATATTCTTTTTTGAAGTACAATCACCAGCCGCTTGACCCATTTATAGAAAAAATTAGCAATTTTATATCTATCACTTTGCAGGCTAACCTTGACTGAGTATTTGCTATACGGCAGGCCCTGAACTAAGCATGTCATGTACGTGAGGTTCTGTAGTCCTCACCACGGTTCCATGTTGTAGATACAACTGTCACTGCCATTTCACGTGGCGGGCGATGGAGGTGAAAGGTAGCTAAGTAACATACGTATCTAAAGAGTTTGTAGATGGAGAGCCAGATTTCAAACCTCACACTAACACCCATACTCTTAACCACTAGACTATCTTCAATTATTTTCCTTTTTAGATCCTTATAATTCCCACTTCAAATAAAAGGAAGACACTTGCAAATGCGCACAAACAGAAAAGCCTGATCAAGTCCAAAGAAACTGGCCAAGAATTCGAGGCTCAGAACAAAGCTCTGCTCAGTGTCAGGACCTGTGATACATGACGTGGTTGGCTGCTTTCTCTCTCTGCTGAGGATGGAAATGAGAGGAAATGATCTCCAGATTTTGGGGGAAAGGTTAAATTAGACACAAGAGACAAGTCCTTCATACTCTGTCACAGGTTTATGAAAGGGATTCATAGTGTTTTCCTGAAAACCTTTTAAGATTCTGTCAGTGGTCTCTGAAAAGCGGAGTGATGGACAAGATGCACTCGGAGATGGGGTGGGAGAACGCGTCTGTAAAAGTAGATTCAAACCCACCAACTGTCAAGGCAACATCTGAAAAATTGATTATTTTGGTCGGTGTTATGTGGTCTAAAATATATGCTTCCCAATTGTATCGTGGTGATTTGTGCGTCACTGAAGGCAACTTCAAATTAAGGTTGTTTGGAAGATACTGTATTCAAATCCCCATCACTAGCATAGCAAAGTTCCTAGATATAAACTTTAAAGATTTTATACATTTTTATTTCTATTCTTCTCCCTTTTCTCAACACAAACCATTAACCTTTCCCCCCCAGAGAGTGACTCCAGTTGTTTAAAAAGGAGATCACACACAATGAAATCCCTGAAATGATATTCTTTAAGAAGAAAAATATTAGTTTAGTGGAGCTGAGACTTTCACCCATAACACACTGGGATACACATTTTTTTCACTCATTAAAGTTTGGTATCTCCAAGGTAGAATACGGTAAGCGCCATGGTCCACCATTAGGGAAACTCGTTTTTATTGAGCAATAAAAAAGTGGTGTGGCTTATTGATAAATCAAGCTTCCCAGAGACTACATTATCTTGATTGCCAATGATGTGTTTTGCGGGCAGTAGTGGTTGTGTGTGTGTGTGTGTGTGTGTGTGTGTGTGTGCGCGCGCGCGCTGCCCACTTGTTAGATTAAAGCTCTTCATTTCTGTGTTTCTGATCACGTCACCCTTTTCTCGGGGGTGCGATTGTTGGCTTGGGATTACCTCTTAACTCCAGATGTTAACAGAGGGAAAACACAAGGGAGAAAGAAGAGTTCCCATATTTCCAGATGAAATGAGGCAGAACAAATGAAAGGATCCCCTGGCTTCTGCAGAGAACGAACAGTGTGCATTACTGAGAGGTATGGCCACGGCTGTGGGAACACACTAACTCACGTCAAATAAATCGTCCTTTTTGCAGGAAGGACCTCTAGCTCTGGGTTTTTCAAGCTAAATTGCATGAAAACACACCATCCTTTTTCTTCTTATTTGAACTGTTAAGACGACGGGCCAAATTACCAGAAAGACCAAAGGCAGTTTGGAGCCTTAAAAAGTGGAAAGGACGGATTGCTTCCAATTTGAACATACAAAAGATGCTATGTCTACTCCAAACAGTCCCAGGCCCTATGCATTTCCCACTAGTTCTGCAAAGAAAGAGACCTGTATGTAAAAAGAACATCAAACTTCTCCTAGATTTCAGAAATGAGGAATGCATTGGCCAAAGATAGAGCGTTACTTCTAACTTCGAAGAAGCGTGTGAACATTTCTCTACCTCTGGTCAAATGCGGTCCCACCGCCTTTGGTCTCTCAGCGTCACTCACTGCCGCTAGGCTAGAAGGAATTGTTTTACAGACCCAATCAAAAGTCATTAAGTCTGTAAAGGCAGCGAGGCCCTGAGCTCCAGCTCAGCATCGAAAAACCCAAGGGAAGTAATGCGTCTATTTTCCAATACCTGAGGCCATTTGGTTTCCAACTTTAATTGCACTTATGTATTGGCTTTGGGTATAATATCTCCACTCATCTCGCTCCACTTTCCACTCTTCCACTATTAATACAGAGCTTAGGAAACATAATTGCAGTGTGTGGTAGACAGCGGTTTTCATTAACTGCACAGACGAAAACTGTTTAGGGAGAGACATTTCTTTCCTATTGATTCAATCAAAATGACGGGGAAGGGAAGGTTGTGCTTATTAAATTCTTTTCAAAATGGTAGCCGTTAAAATTCAAATTCTTTCTCAGCAGCATTTTTAAAGAATGGTATATAATCACTTCAGATTTTGTCATTTATTAATTTTTGTTCTTCCCAGTTCCTTTTAAATTTGTGATTTTTTTTATTGGACTTCTTTTAAAGCAGCAAGTGGAAAGGGAACGCTTTTGCTTGGAGACAGAGAACATAATCAGCACTGCTGTCTGGAAGACATGGAGTTGCCTAGCAATGCTGGCGGAAGTCAGAGGAGGAAGCAGCAACAAAACAGAATGTCATGAAATTACCAGAGGTTACAATGTCCAAATGGCTCACAATACTTATCAAGAGGTCTTTAAATGAAAATGGTTATAGGATTTTCTAGCAGTGGAATTAAAAGTAGCTGATCATTTTTCAATGTTCTTCCTCTTTTTCATTTGGAGTAGTATACCCAATGGGACTCTGCTCTTTTGAGTGTATCCCTGGTCAAAATCTAGGACAGAAATATCTGAGGATAAAACCAACAGCCCCACTGATCCACTGGTATTTGAATGTATTTGAATCCCTTCCAGCTGGACTAATTGAGTACACGGTACATAAACCTTTCATATGCTACCACTGTTTTATAGGCTTTTGCTTTTGTGGTAAGTGCTGTTCCCTTTCCCAAATTCCAGGGTCTCCCTTTGAAATTTTCACGTCTAGGGAAGCGAGACCACTGTTGTCTGTGACTCAGACTCTCAAATCTGTCTTGATCCCCACCTGGAGAGCCAATAGCGGAAACCTTGCTGACATCAAGATAGATGCGCTGTCTTCTTTTGCCTTGCTTACACCAAATCCTTCTTTAAACACACACACACAAACACCACCAAAAAGACCAACTACCCCAGAATCCTGGAAATGTCTCTGTATCTTTGAGTTGTAATAAACTTTTGTCTAGTAGTGCCAGAAATACAACATGGAATAAGTGATTGGCCCTCACAGAGATGGCGAAATGGTCAGGAATCAATAAATTCCAAGTAAATGACTACAGAATTATACACTCAGGAAATGGAAACACTAAACAGATCACAAAGGAAAATGATGAGTCATGTGCCGTATCCCATCCTTTCGCCAATAAGGAAATTTGGCAATAATTTCATTGAAAAGGAGAACATAGGAATCTAGAGATAAAGGTGACATATAGTGACAAAGACATGTATCTGAAGTGCAAATCAGGAAGTATGGGTTCTAGAAATAGCTATGCCATGAACTAGTTGTACTTCTTGGAATTTAAGATTTTTAACGTGTAATATAGGGTTCTTAGGTTATCACTAAGATCCCTTCCAGTTCTCACATTTCAATTCCAGAATTCTAAACATGCTTTTTGGTCTGCAAAACAACATCTCTAAAACAAGCACATTTTTCTTCTTCCTCATATTAGCTGCATACTGGAATTAACAGGGAATTGTGATAAGGTTTTAGTTATTTCTCTGCCTTTTAGAGTTATGTATTTTTTTATACTGCAATCCTAAATTAGTTCAGAACCATATAGTATTTTATACTGCTTATACACAAGGGATGGGAACCCCCCAAAACAGAATTATCATCTGGAGGGCTGGCCGCTTGTATTACAGACTTCACCCACTAGGTGAGTGTTCTAGGAACCCATCTGTATCAATGTACCAGCTGGTGTTGTTGTGAGAGGCTGCGTTCAACTTCAGTGAATTTTATTTGAAAAATTCTTTCAATGTGTTTGCCCGTTTAACAATGGGTGATTTAGGAGTGCACCTGCCCACATTACACTGAATGATCAGCAGTTTTTGACCAAAAAAATGGCATGGTCCCCATGACTCATCCTCCTTATTCACAGATTTCACCCTGAGTGGCTTTTTTTGGTTCCCTGGATGGAAAAAGTCATCAAAGGGAAACATTTTGCCAATGTGGAAGAAGTGCAATAAAAAAAGGCAGAAGCACTAAAAAGCATCAAAATCAGTGAGATTAAAACTGTTCTGAGCAGTGGAAAAAAACATCTCAATGGGTATACTGCATCAAATGGAGAGTACTTTCAAGATGAGTGAAATTTAGACATGTAAGAATAAATACACAATTTTTAAAAATAAACTCCGTTTTGGGGGGTCCCCTCTCATTTGTATGTAGCTTTTTGCCTATTTCTTCATTGATTCCCAGGCAGAGCAGAGTATTATGTGAGGATCTTTTTGAAATAATCATCTCTTTTTGCTTTGGAAAACAGCACACACTCTGCTTCCTTCTTTGTAGGCTGCTGATAACACGCTCCCTGTCTCCGAAGGAAGTATGTCTCTAGATCCATTTCCTTCTCATATCATCTGTTCCTTCATGACAACTCCATCTCCATAGCTTCATTCTTTATTAATGGTTACCAAATCTACTTTTCTATCTCCAAACTTCACCGAGTTCCAGATGCACATCTCTTCATTAGATCCTGTAAGTATTTCAAATTCAGCTTGTCCAGACAATGAGCTTACACTTTTCTCCTTGCTGATGTAATTATTTTAATTGCATTACCCTTCGGCTTCTTTCAGAGGTTTTTATTCCTCCATCTTCATTCATTCATTCATACATTCATTCATTCATCCATTCAGGTCTGATTTGCTGAAGTGCTTGTCATTCTGGATATATAGTCCTTATTTCTGTGATTGCTGCTCTTGAAACAGACCCTAGTTTCTCTCAACTATATTTTCCAAGTCTCCTTACTTCCCTCTTCTTTTTTCTCCTTACCATTCCAAACATTTATGCCAGGTTCATTCTTTAAAACAGCTCCAATCACTGTCAATATAATCAGCCCCCATCACCAGCAAAATATCCATAGACTAAGTAAAGATCTCCTCTCTCTGGTATTTAAGGCTTTAGATACCATTAATTAAATAAACTTTGCATGGTATCAGAAGCTATTCTCTAACATCAATTTTATACTTTAACTAAACCGCACTTCTCATTGAAAATATACCAAGCTTTCTTGTTTGCTGATGATGAACTTAAGATTGCTGAGTCTCTCTCCCCCCACTTAGTGTAGCATCGATTACACTTATTTGTATTTCATATTCATCAATGTCCCTTTCAAATGCTATTGCTTTCACCTTTCCTGATAGTCCTAGTCAGATGTGATTTCGTACTCTTTTCCTCCACAGCACCATCTACCTCTCTTAGACATTTAATTTGTACTGTACTGATGGGTATATTGACCTTACACTTGTCAGTGTGAAGTCCTGAAGATCAGTGTTTGCATCTTACCCTTCTTTGAATAATATGAGAGGCCTGGTCTAGTGTATTGAATAGCATTGGCATATGAGGTCTGACCAGAAGGTATCCAGCTGTGTAATATAAAAAATATAGACATTTATTGAAGATACAAGAAACATTGTACATAGGACAATGATGCCTCAGTCCCCTTCAAAGTAGGCACCTTGGGACCTCACACAGTTCTCCTACTTGCCATCAGCTGACCCTTTGTATTTTCCTCAATCTCATTAATGGTCTGAACTCTCTTCACTTTCAAAAGTGATTTTAGTTTTGGGGAAAACTGCAAGTCACCTGGTGCCAAATCTGGGCTGTAGGGGGGCTGAGTCACTTGGGTGATTTGATGTTTCATCAAAAAGCTGCATACGATGTGATGCATGAGTGGGTGTGTTGATGTGATGAAGCTGCCAATTACCAGCTGCCCACAGCTGTGGCCTTCTGAATCATCTGAATAGTTTCCATGGAGGAATGTTCAAGCTTAACACAAAATTTGATGCAGATTCATGCATACTCACTCAGGCATGTTGAATGCAATGGTACACAGTACACATGCTCATTCAAAGGCATCTACTGCCCCAACTGACTAGTACAGTGAAGTCATCATTGTTCACACACACACATTCCAGTCCACTCTCCTTGGCTGCCAGGTTATATCAAGATCATGCAAAGAGTTCTTATTATGTTAAAAATGGCTGATTTTTTTCTGGACAGACCTGACATAGTTAATTAAGCTGAACTGACACTTTCTAATTATACTCAGGCTTTCTGACTCAATTAAAATGTAGTATCTATTGAGTGAGTTGGAATTAATAAAATCAATAATCTAGAGTGAGGCCAGACTGGATTCAGTATAAGACTAAATTTTCACGTAGTCTGAGGAGCCCAAGTTCAAAAGCATATACTGTTTCTGTTATACACTAAAATATAAAAAGTATAATTTTTGAAAGTTTGCAGTCAAATGATCTTGCTCTGAGAGCCAGGACAATCCAGGACAAGTCCTTATTTATAAAAAGGCTATGAGGCCTGGCTGGTGTGGCTCAGTGGATTGATTGCTGGCCTGCAAACCAATGGGTTGTCAGTTCAATTCCCAGTCAGGGCACAAGGTTGGGTTGCAGGCCAGGTCCCCAGTAGGGGGTACATGAAAGGCAACCACACATTAATGTTTCTCTCCTTCTTAAAAAAGAAAAAAGAAAATGCAACAATAGCCTTATTTAAGTCTGGAGGACTATTGCAAAAACAATAAAGTAATGTATGTTAAATGTTTACGTACGTCCTGGTATATAGTAAGTCCTTAATAAACATTAGCTAGTATGATCATTATTCTTGTCATCATCACTCAGCAGCCAAAATAGCCAAACTAATAAAGAAAAGATGGTCCTAAAAGTCTTTCATACTGGAGATCTATTCAAAGTTGGTAATCTAATTTGGGCTTTATCATCACACAGCAATCAAAAGAACTAAGACTCAGAAACCACCCACTGTGGAGAAGGAAGTATGCAAGAATAATATCTAAGAGGAAAGATTAAAGAAGCAGAAATTATGCTGCTTAAAAAGGCATTTGTTTGATGAAAGATGTGTCTTCAAAAATATTTAGAATTCAAAAATTAAAACAGGGGCTGCCTGACTTTATTTCCAATGAGAATAATAACTTCCACGCAAAAGTAGGTGTTAAAGTCATAGAGAGCAGGGGAAAAAAAAGACTGCTTCTGTACAATATTGGATTAGACTAGCAAGGGAGTTGTGGAGTCACAGATACTAGTGCATCTTAGATTCCTGGGACAAGGTCAATATGACCTTATTCAAGTTAGGCCACAGTGGGTGACTTGCACAGTTTTTTTCCAGCCGTATAACAAGGTGAGGACCTGAAGAGCTGTCATGAATTCTCTGATTGCTTCCCACTCTTACCTGAACTCTCATCCAGACTCTCTTCAGAGACATGCTCATTTTGGTGGACCCACTCTCCGTTGCATTTGAAGAATATCTGCATGGCTGGCCTTGCTTTGCACCGTAGCGCAATGGGGTTGCTCTTGATGATATAAGCATCGTCTGGCTCCTCTATGAAATGAGGCAGTGTTCCAGGAGCTGATGGGATGGATTCAGGGAGGGCTTCGCCATTGTCGGCTCCTGCAAAATTGAAAAGGACATTAGAACACAGGCTACACTGGCGGCACCTACATCAGCACACAAAGCAAAACTGACTCCAGCTCTAAGGGTTTTTTTCTGAAAAACTTCCCACCACATTCATACAGCATGCCTACAAGGTCTGTGTAGATGAGCTATTTTCCAGAGGCTGAACTAGCATAATGTGGTATTGTTAGCTCAACACATCTTCAGGGTTGCTGGACCAACGAGAATAAATGAATAGGAGTCTCCCTCTTACCACAATTTTACATCTGCATATCTTTGCTGAAAGAACTGATAGTGAGAGGCTGACTCTTAAGATTCACTCCGATGAGTGGGTTACCTCAAGGTGCTCAATAACACAATGGTGGGAATAGGGTTTGTTCTCCCATAAATGCGTGTGAATCATGGTTATGCCAATGGAGGATGATCAGTCATAAGACATGTCCAAAAGATTCCAAACGATCCCCTTTCTTGACCTGTGAAACTCTGACAGTCATCTGTGGTTCTACCTTGGGTGGGGTTTCTCCAGGAACTCACAACTTCACTAAACTTTCTAAAAGGAATGCATGTTGCTCTGCCTGCCATCGGCCATCCTTCTCCACCCCCAGGCGCTCCTTCCCCGTGCACTGTGAGTCTCAATGACAAGGCCAAGAACTAAAACAAATCACTAACAGAGCTATGCACTTGCAGACTTATGTGCTCAAAAGGGAGAAGTGCATGTGATTTTCCCCTAAATTAAGGGAACTGATAAGTGGAGAAAAGCAATACAAAAAGGAAAAAGAGGAGTCCAGGCTATGCTTCATTGCCTATCCATTACCTTTAGCAAGGACTTGAGTCCAAGAAAACTAGCCCGAAGTCCAGGGAAGACAGATGTGACTGCTGAGCAATGTGCAGATGACCGAGAGCAATGATACCTCGTGCCTTCCAATGGCCATTCCAGAGAAAGAACAAGGAACACAAGGATTTCAATACCGTACCAACCAGGCCTTGGAAATGGTGATTCCCATCAAATCAAACCATTCTTATCATTCATCTGGGGAAATAACCTATAAAACCACTGGAAGAACAATCCAGCTCTTCAGAAGAGACCCTAGGAGACTTCATCTCACCTTCTGTTATGCTATCAATAATTCTGAGCAAACAGAACCTCTTATTCACACTGAAGGCAACAATGTAAATCAGTAAGCATCGCCACAGTAAACATAACTCACAATGTGAGAAGTACGGTCTTGTTTTAAGAACTTTTTAAGGGGGCAATCTCAAACGTAAAAGGAAAGGGGCCCAGGACATAAGAGGTAGGAATGCCTATAATTATTTTTTGTGTGTGTAAGGAAGAAAATAAAAGAGTAATTATTAAAAAAAGACTCCTTGCAAAAAATTCACAAGCACTATTTGTGCCATTACAGTGAATTAAACATAAAAACAGTATGATTCCCCAAATGATTTTTTCCATGAAATGCATCAACTTAAGGGCGCAAATAATAAATGATTTAAGATGCTGTAAGCTTTAAAATGTATTTGTAATAGAAAAGCTAACTCATATGTAAGTAATTGGAAGCACTAAAAAGTCATCATAAAGCAAATACTCTAAATAGTAAGAGAGCAAATAGTTGTCATAAAAGTACAATAAAGTCACTCAAAAACTAAAATATGTGTGTATCACATGGAATAAGATGGGTTTCAGGATAGAATCTGAGAGGGTACATTAAACTGTTTTAACTTATATTTACAGTGGACTTCATAAAACATATAATACATTAATTCATTTTGTTGCTGACTGTTCATGCCAATTTCCATCCTCAATAAATACCAAGTCCCCTAAGGCTTCTGTAAATCCATGCATTAGAGGAAGTGACAAAGGTATTAAAAGATTTTATATGGGCATCAGAGAGCTCACACTCATCAGGGACCTGAGTTCTGTCCAAAATAATTCATTGATGCAGAAAAGGGTCACGTGATAAAGAATATGTACTGAACCACATGGTAGCCCAAGTAGGTGGCCACAGACACACACCTTAAATGGTGCATTTTTGCTTAGTTAGTAGCAATGCATGGATGTCTGAGGGAACTACTGAAATGTAGGGGTGGGGGTGGGGATAACATAGAACAATCTCTAAGCAAAAAGTGAGGCCACATTTATCCGGCATAAATAAAATCACAAATAAAGGCACTAGAACATAAGATAAATCAAGTTTTAATCATCCAATTCACAAAACACAGAGAGATTTGAAAGCAATTAGTTTCCCCTCCTGCTATTTTAATAAATGCCCTTTAGATAAAGTAACAAGTTAGTCTTCATCTGAAGTGCAGAGCCGGGGAGGGAACGGAAAAGTCTGCAGGTACGTACCCTGGCTCGCTCAAGGACTTCCATTAAGAATCAATCAATCTTAATATTCAGAGCAGAAAATTTTTAAAAGGCAGACTGTAACATTATATCTTTATTATTTAAGCTAGGTAAAAATCATGGAGACATAGGAAAAGGGCCAGCATCCATGAAAACAAGAAACGAAGAAAACAAATCAATTTCTTAGGGTGGCAGTAGGGAGGCGAGAGATCACAGGTGTACACGAGTGTTTGTACCTGTGTTTCCATTTACTGCATTCTTCCAACAAAGAAATGTAATGAGTGCAAGTAGAAGTATGCTAGATTTTCCTTTCTTTTTCCTTTTGCTTTGCATAATGAAGTGTTGGGAGAGATGTATGCCTGACACTGTTCCCTATATCCCTGTCCCTCCCCCAGGTTTCTCTCTGGGCTCAGGCCCTAGTTCCTGGGCCTTCACAGGGCTTCTTTGCAGCCAGAAGGCTGGGTTCCCACAGCAGGATCTCTTCCTTACTCCAGAGGGCAGAGTCACCTTCCCCTCTCTAGCCTCAAGGGTGCCTATCATGTTCAGCCCCACCTAGTGGCTTAGATTGGAATTATTCAGGAAATTCTCAGGGGGATTCATCAAGCAAAGGGGAAGGCAAAAGGAACTAAAGTGGGAGCCTTTAAGGGGCTTGGCTGCTGACAGATCCTGTTCTTTACAGGACGAGTGAGGAGGTAACACTTTCATAAATAATTTTATGGAAGACAGCAAGAATACTTTTTGACTTCCAGGAAAGTTTATTATAATATCAATGTAGTGGCCACTACCTTATATAGTAATTGAGAGAAAAGTTTTAAACCTGATAGGCAAAACATTGGCTACTCTGGCCCAGCCCACTGACTTCTAGACCATTTTTATAGCAAAAACTGGAAAAGTCATAGACTCTATCTCCTTTTATTTTTATTTTTTGCAGGTGTTGTCATATAGCACTAATCTAGCAATTGAGTCATAAACAGAAGTTTCTGAAAAAGCTTTTGTCTTCCTGACCCTTCTCTCTTTTGTCCCTGCCCTTCATTGAGGAAGATCATGCAGAACACATATGTACCAGCTCTGACAACACAGAGAGGCTGAACTAACACCAGGAGGTGTCCACCTCTGGATACTTAGATTTATTTTAATCTCTACTTATTTAAGCTACTAATAGTTTTTTTCTGTTGTTTTTACAGAAAACATTCCTTATTGATACACCTAGATCTTGCTTCTTAACACCAGAGCTTGAAATTTCACTTTATTAAAGCCCAATACACTAAGCATGAAAGAAAGAATTCAGATAAGCTAAAAAACAGGAAAGCCATGTTATCAGAAAGTAAAAATTAAGAGCTGCCATTGATTGAGTGATTGCAGGTTATAGTAATGAGCCTTATATATGGATTAAGTGATTTAAGCTTCACCACAACTCTCTGAGGTGGGTACTGCAAACATCCCATTTTGCATTTGAGGAAATGATCCAATTAGGTGTTTTGTCTAAGGTCATATAGCTAGGAAATGGGGACTCAGAATTTGAACACAGGTCTCTGACTCCAACCACCTCACTACTGCATTTCAGTTCAGATGAGCGGACTTTTAGAAGTCTGGTACTGTAACTTAGTGAGTTATGGCAATGACATGCCGTTCATAAAGCCAAAGGAAGATGAAATAAAGTGACGTATTATGTGTCTGGCACCTCACCACTTCCAGTAGGTATGATAGCCATGTTAAAGACCCCTCAGGTATCCTGTCAGCTAACCTGCGATTCCAGGTCAGCATGGGTTGCTGACACATCCAGAGAAGGCACTGAAAAATAAGTATATTTGAGAGAAAGCACACAAAGAACTCAACTCATTACAATCAACTAACTGGGCATCTGCATTAAAGTCAGAACCATACAAAAGAGGTGAAGAATAATTATTATTTGAAAATAAAATAAGGAGAAGGATTTTTTGATGTTTCATTTGGAAATAGTTTCATCTCATTTTATCCAGAAATGTTTAACCACTAAAACTCCACTTAAAATGCAAGGATTTTAACCAAAGACAGTGAACCTCAGCAAGAAAAAGGGCCTGGGACTGGGCACTGCCATTCCATTCTGTTTAACCATAAAACTCCCAACATTTGACCATTTGATCTATTAAAATCTAATGGGCCTGGGAACCCTGGAGGCCAGAGTCATTTCAAACTGGGAATTGTAAAACCCTGGACCACCAGTGAAGTATGCTGGTACTCCATGGGGTCAGAGTATAGATAAAGTTGAGTTTCACCAGATTTTGGGAAATTCCAAATTATTTTTGTAAGAGTATTTTGCAAAGAGTATTTTCAAATCCATTTTGTTTTTCTTTTCTACCTCCAAAGTATGTTTGTGTTCTGTCACAAAACATTATTATTTGTTCCAAAGTCCTGCCATAAAGCAAAGACTGCACCTGGTAAAACAAAAGTTCAGAATCATAACCTAACCCTAAGTCTGGGTTAACTCTGTGACTGGGGTGAGTAACTTCATTCTGAGGTTTCATTTTCTCATCCACAAAAATGGGTGATTACAATTTATTAGCCAATGTTTTGTGATGTTAACGTGAGCTAATATATGTTAAAAATACTTTATGGTTAAATGTTACATAAATAAAAATTGCCACCATCATCAGCATTATTGTCTGGATAAAGAACAGTAAACAAGACTTCTGGCCAAGATGGAGGCATAGGTGGACACACTGTGCCTCCTTGGACAACCAAAATTAAGGACAACAAAGATTTAGAAACAAGAAAACAATCAGAACTGATAGAGAATTGAACTGTATGGAAGTCCAAGAACCACTCATCCAGACTGGTAAGAGGGGCAGAGTTGGGGTAGGAGAAAGTAGAGGTTGGTGGACTTGGGCATGCAGGCAGTGCCTGGCAGATCCCAGGTATACAGGTGGCAGCTAGTGGACCCCGGGTACCAGGTGGCAACGGGCAGAGCCTGTGAGGTCACACTAGGTGGCTGACTGACCAGATGGACCCACATTCACACGCAGATAATCCAGGCAAAAACGAGGAGTGAGACAGACCTCGCAACCCAGGGCCCTAGCGCCAGGAAATAAAACCTAGAAACACTGATTGAAAACACTTGTGGGGGTTGAGGTGCCAGGAGAGATTCCCAGCCTCACAGGAGAGTTTGTTGAAGAGACCCACAGGGTCCCATAATGTGCACAAGCCCACCCAAATGGAAACCAGCACCAGTAGGGCCCAATTTGCTTGTGGGAAGCCGCGGAAGGGACTGGGAATCCAAGAGAGAGCGTGGAGCAAGCACCATTGTTCCCTCTCGGACACCTCCCCCATATACAGCATCACAACACAGTCACTAGGCTACTCTGCCTGGGGAACACCTAAGGCTCTGCCCCTCACTACATAACAGCTGTGACCACACCCCAAAAAACAAACAAAAAAAACAAACAAAAAAACACCAAAAATGGCTCAAACGGGAGACCAGATCAAAGCCCCAGAGCCAATTCATCTAAGCGACCAAGAGATAGCTAACCTATGAGATGCACAGTTCAAAGCACTGGTTATCAGGATGCTCACAGAATTGGTTGATTTTGCTCACAAATTAGATGAAAAAATGAAGGCTACAATAAGTGAAATGAAGGAAAATGCACAGGGAACCAGTAGTGATGGGAGAAAAACTGGGACTCAAATCAATGGAGTGGACCAGAAAGATGAAAGAAACAAACAGAAAAGAATGAAGAAACAAGAATTCAAAAAAAAAAAAAATGAGGAGAGGCTTGGGAACCTCCAGGACATCTTTAAATGTCCCAACATCCGAATTATAGGGGTACCAGAAGGGGAAGGGGAAGAGCAACAAGTGGAAAACTTCTTTGAACAAATAATAAAGGAGAACTTCCCCAATCTGGCGAAGGAAATAGACTTCCAGGAAGTCCAGGAAGTTCAGAGAGTCCCAAAAAAGTTGGACCCAAGGAGGAACACACCAAGGCACATCATCATTACATTAGCCAAGATTAAACTGAAGGAAAGAATTCTAGAAGCAGCAAGAGATAAGGGGAGAGTCACCTACAAGGGAGTTCCAATCAGACTGTCAGCTGATGTCTCAAAAGAGACCTTCCAGGCAAGAAGGGGCTAGAAAGAAGTATTCCAAATCATGAAAGGCAAGGACCTACATCTAAGATTGCTCTATCCAGCAAAGCTGTCATTTACAATGGAAGGGAAGATAAAGTGCTTCTCAGGTAAGGTCAAGTTCAAGGAGTTCATCATCACCAAGCTCTTATTATATGAAATGTTAAAGGGACTTAGAAAAAGAAGATAAAAAATATGACAGTAAAAAGACAGCAAACTCACAGATATTAACAACCACACCTAAAACAAAAGCAAACTAAGCAAACAACTGGAACAGGAACAGAACCACAGAAATGGAGATCACATGGAGGGTTAGCAACAGGGGAGTGGGAGGAGGAGAGAGGGGGGAAAAGTACAGAGAATAAGTAGCATAGACGGTGGATAGAAAATAGACAGGGGGAGGGCAAGAACATTGTGGGAAAAGTAGAAGCTAAAGAACTTATGACACATGGACATGAACTAAAGGGGGGAATGTGGGTGGGAGGCGGTGCAGGGTGGAGGGGAATGAAGGGAGGGAAATGGGACAACTGTAATAGCATAATCAATAAAACTAAAAAAAGAATAGTAAACAAAGAGAATTATAATTATGATCTGTATGATTTCCACTCCCAAAATTATCCTAATATTTATATTTCAATTTTATGGTTACTACTTGCAGTTTATAAGATTTCTTTTGTATTTGCTATCTAAATATGTATTAGTAAAATTCTTCTTTTAGGTCAAACACTCCGGAAGCATGCAGTGAAGCACTTATATTTATTCAATAAACATGTAGTGAATGGTTACAGCATACACCAGGCATGTGGCTGTCCTATGAAGCAGTGTAAAGATACACCCGGATTTCCTGTGGGCCAGATCTGAAAACTATTGACTTATTAGGTAAGCAGTTACTACACATAGGAGATTTCATAGTGCTCCAGAGCACCTCTCACTGCAATATTTAGATGAAGCAAGGTATCTTGCAATGTCTATTGCAAATTCTATGCAATATCTTTGGGCATATTGGCCCACAGAGATAGGCAAGTCAAGGTAGAAAGCCATACTAGGGAAACCAAGTCACATAATCCCAGACAACACAACAGACCTGGGTTTTTGCTTTTGTTCATGTAAAAGGGACTTGTCTCCATATGGTTACTTAATTAGATGGGGGATGCACTGTACCCATTTAATGCAGAACAAAAGCCAGAATTTTATGTACCAAATACTTAATGTAATTTATGAAACACAGACTTTTTCCCTAGGCTCTAATAAAAGTTTTCTTTTTTAAACTCAGAAACTATTCCATTCAAACTCAAATAAAAAAATGAAAATATTTTATAGCTCTGCATTTGTATAGTTCATCTCACCTGCATCAGTCTTATATATTATGAGCCTAAGACATTACTCCATTGAACAGATCTTAAATTCTGCAGAGCAGAAGACAGTAAAAAACACTTCCAAGACACTAAAAAAATATGAAGAGCAATTCTTAGCTCTTCAAACAAGAAACTTCAGATTTCAGTACTGCTTATAAAAACACAGTAATTATTTCCCAAATTATCACAATTTGCCTTAACATATTCAGTTTTTTTTTATTTGACATATGTGGCATGTGTACTAAGGTTAGGCAGTTCTGGGTATTCTGCACTCCAAGATAATTTAGAAATAGTTTATTTCCTCAAGGCACTCAAAGACTAAAATTAAAGACAAATAATTACAGAACAACACACTAACAGTATACTGGAATGTGCACAAAGTGTCACAGCAGCAAAGGTGAGAGAGACAGAGAGAGGCAGACAGACAGAGAGAGGCAGAGAGAGACAGACAGACAAATTTCTCTGTGGCAGCCATCACAGGGAAGATTACATTCCAGCACTGTGTGGACATACGAGTTGAACAGGACAACGAACAGGAGAAGGCATTGCAACCCAAGCTATAGCAGGTGCCTCGGTATGCCATGAGCGTATGGAATGGAAGTTAGGCAGAGCTAAATACCACCTTCATTAGAATTCACAGTTTAAAGAGTTTACTTTAAGATCAGCACCAAACCATGGACTCTATTTAACTCTAACATCTCTGGTTCCTATGTGCTTTTCCCTAAGAACTTTCTGAGATGTAGAAACAAAGTAACCACCAAGTTATACACAGATGACAGACGGCTGTCTTGGTTCCCAGCATGAAGCTGTACCAGTTGAAAGTAACTCTGGGAATACTTGGAATGAGAGGGGAAGCCAGTTTGTGCTAACAGACAGCACCAGGTTGATTCTTTCAGCCACAGTAACAGGTGACAGAGCTCCCAAGGTCACAGGGGAAGTCTTTCGTTTGGGTTTGGTTTTTAAATTGCAGCCACCATTGTAGGTCTTGCTGGAGTCATCTGCAAAACTGAGTCCCAAAATCGGGTCTAAGCCAGAGAATTTACAGCAGTTCCAATGGCAGGCTCTGTCCCTTCCTGGGACAAGCAACATATAATCAGATTTAGCAGGAGGCACCTGTTCCTATAGTCTCTCCAAAGAAACTCTGAAGTAGGAGGCCAAATTTAGCCCGGAAGTTCTCTACATGTCATGGGCTGACTGATGATTTAGATTTTTATCAAGTTTTTTTGCTTTTACTCTATGTTTAAATATGTTATAATTTAAGTACTTAGAATCCCATAAACACAGAAACACAATTCTCTGCTCCAGTGAAGGAATAGAGTAAAAGGCTCTGTAAACCATAGCAACTTCTAGATTTTTCTTTGTTATCTACCTTCTAGTGTAGTAAAATTCATGAGTTAGAAAAACATTAAATATCTTCCTAGGAAAAAAGTGGAAAGAATCAGAGTATAAGATTTATAAAAATATTCATTTTAAAGGGTAAAAAGGCTAATATTTTGCTGAACCTAGTGGATGAGATGCAGCTTATAAATTCTTTACTCCCCCCCCCCCCCAATGGCGGCACTTGTGTGTGTATGAATGTGTACCACTGCCTAGTTCAAATTCGTCTGAAAACCTTGTGGGATTTGGGAAAGGTTTTTCTTTCCAAGTGTTATCACTTTTCATTTGTAAGTGACAGTTTTCAAGAGTGAGGCCACTCATAGTTATGGAAAAATGGTTGTTTTAATACAACATTGAATGACAGAAAACCAAACAATCAAGCACCATTCTCATATTTTTCATTCTGGGAAAATTACCTCTCAGGAAGAGCTTTGTGTTTTATGTCCTGCACACAAATGCAGCAGGGACTTTCAATCTCTTTATGACAAAAGGAAGAAACAAAAGGGGGGAAACAAAAGCATAAAGAATAAACCCTAAATTCCCTTTAAAATACGTACATCTCTATTAGATGCCCGGGCACATTTTAAAAACTCAGATTGTGACCATTTACTTGCATATCTCAAAATTTGAATGTTGGCCAATTTGACTAAAACGTGGTTTGACAGAATTTTTTGTATGTGATCTAGACTCAGGGAAAATAGACGAAAGTTCATTTTAAATAATATCTGTGCCAACTCTCTTGTCTTAGAAGCCTTCCAGGCCCTCGGAGGTTAAACAGGTTATGGAAGAGTACGATGGAACAGACAGTTAAAATCTCTCTTTTCACACCCAGAATAGTATTTTCTCCATTACAATATGTTGCTTTTGTTTGGGTGAAGCACAAAAGATTAAACTTACAGCTGAATTTTGAGTTATCATATACTGAGAAATTTTACCCAGAAAACAATCTTATAAAATCTCTTTCGTGATGACCTTGTAACTTGCAAACATTCTAATAAAATAAAGTATGAAAAAAATAGTCTTTAATGTTTCATGTTGCATTTTCTGTTGAAAACTATGGCTTATTATAAAATGCTAAATTATAGAAAAAGTACCAATTCTATGTATACATATTTATGTTTATAAATATAAGTAAATTGTTATCCCTTGTCACCCAATTTCCAAAAACTAATACTATTAATAATTTGGTACATTTCATTCTCATTTCTTTTTCAGATGTATATTTAATATTTTGGCAATCCGTACATAGGGTACATATATATTTGCAAGATATTATTTCATTTTTTCATGGTATTATTATTCCCCTAGATTCTAGGTTCCATGAAGGCAAAGGGAGTGAGAATCTAAATAAACAAACACATAAATGAAACTGGGATGAAACTTTGTGACCATTATCTTTATAATAAATATATATTAAGTACATATGATGTATGAATAAATTTTCAAATGGACTATGCAAACTGACATACTGTATTTTCCACGTATAATGTACAGTTTTCACTTTTCATTAAATCAATTCTTAATGATTGAGAGTAGATATGTCAGTTTTTATCTTGCCATTTCCTTACTTTTCAACATTTAGTTCTTTCCAAATGTCAGTTTATATTGACACTATAATTCTCCACTTATCACCTATATTGATTACACCTGAATTTACAACTTCAGCGCAGTTGAAATCTGTATGTTAAATTGCCTGTAGATGAACTCACCTAAATGTCTCCACAAACCCCCTCAAACCTCTGCCTAAAACAGAACTTCTTGCTGAGCCCCTCAGACCTGTTCTTTGGCCTAGATTCCCTAAATCCAAGAACGGCCCCATTAGTCACTAAGGTCCCCATGATGCAGGAACCCGAGCATGGCCTACTTTCTCCCCCTGCTCAGTTCCCACCTCCCGTGCACCACCAGGCCCTCTGGGTCCTGTCTCCTAAATGTCTTCCAAATTCAGTAACTGCTCTTCATCCCTGTGCCTACCAGTCTGGTCACCACCACCATTCCCTTAAATTACTATGATTGATCCTAACTGTCTTCTCTATCACCCTTGCTTGTCCTCCTTCAATCATTCCATACACTGCAAGCAGAATGAGCTTTCTAAAATGTAAACTTGAATGTCATTCTGTCTTAAAACACTTCAGGCTTTTGTCTAAGATCCCTGTTTTGACACAGCTTGTAAGGCCCTTCATGATCTGGTCTGTGTTTACATGTCTAGCTTCGTGACTAATCATGTCCCCACCAGGAGGCCATAGGGATGGTCTCTTGAGTCTTTCTGGAATCACAGGCCTTGCACCTGTGACCCACACCCATGCTTTTCCTTCTGCTCAGAGAACAAATTTTCCTGCTGTTGCTTAAAGCTCATTCTCAGCCTTCAGGGTTCAGCTTAGCTGATATATCACATGGGAAGCCACACTGTTTAACATCAAGAATTCCGGGCGGCATTCCTCTTCTCTGTCCTTTCATGATACTTTGTGCCACTATGCAATTATTCACGTAAATGAGTGCACCTTCCTCTAGACCTAGGTTCTGTGAAGGCAAAGGGAGTGAGAATCTAAAACAGAACTGAAACTTTGTGACCATTACCTTTGTAATAAATATGTATTATGTACATATGATATATGGATGATTTTCAAATGGACTATGCAAACTGACACACCATATTGTGCCATGTACAATGCACATTTTTTGTCCAAATTCTTGAGGGAAAAATGAGGATGCACATTGTACATGGGTAGTACCTGAAGTACCTTGTATCTGTTCTTGTGTTTTGTAATTATGCGTCACATAAAATGTCTTGTACCATAATATGTTCAAACATAAATGCTAAAATCCTTTATAATACAAAAAATAAGTCTCCAAATATAAGTAAATAAAACGTTGAATTAAAAAATTACAACAAAGGATTTTTTTCCTGAAAGTTTGGCTCAAAAATGTGAGTACGCATTGTACAAGGCAAAATACAGCAGCTACCAGCATTATAGATTACTAATTTTCCTCCTCCTAACCAGCATTAAACATGGTATTTTGGGTATATTTGTTAATTGATGGGTAAAAATAATAAGTGTTTAATAAACACTTCTCTATCACTGGCAAAGTTGAATATTAAAACATGTTTATTAATAATTTTCATTTTATTTTTATAATTTGCATATTCATATTTTTACCATTTTGATTTTGTTTTACAGTGTTTTAAGATTAATATAGGTATCTGCAGAATCTCTAAAAGTGAAATGTAACTTGAATGTATAGATTCCACTGTTTAAGTATCAAGTGCTTAATAATATCAATAACTCATTTTTATGTTATTTCTTCCAATCAATTAATTCCTTTATTCTTCACCAATTTGCAGTTATAAAAATCAAGAGATCAGCTTCACTATTCCAAAAGCAACAGAATATTGACTCAAATGGTTAGGTCTAGACAAAAATGCCTTATGCAGAAAAAAGATTACATCTTCTAAAAAAAATCAATATTTTATGTGGAGGATTCATAAAGCAAAGGGAAGGAAACAGGACACGTCTTCCATTTCTTAAAGACATGACCCTCTTTGTAGAATGAAGTCCTTCTTCTAGAAATCACCTAAGGGGTTGATGTGAGGATGATGCTCACATGGAATCCTTTACTTACTTACTTTTCCTAATTTATGGATTTAGTTGCACCTGCTGGGATGTGGTATTTAGTAAAGACTGGTGATACACCACTTGGCACTAGGTGGCCAGTCATAGAAGCTGTGTCCTCATTTGAATTGACAGGCATCTAATTAGGAGGTGGAGCCTGTGGAATAGAGGTTCCCAATTTCTTTAACCTCCTTCATGAAGACGCTAGACACTGTCAGAAACAGATTTATGCTGTCATATGGGAAGCACAAAATATTGTTCTTCCTGACATCTTTTATCAAGAGGCAGCCTGATACAAGGGAACAAATACAGCCTTTGGAGTTAGTGCTAAATCCAAATCCAGGCTTTCTTACTAATTAGTAATATGACCTTCAAAAACATCTAACCTACTCAATGTTGCATTTCATTCCATGTAGAAA